>JAWQUT010000121.1:474580-501111 GCA_033807755.1 Ellobium chinense
GTGGAGGTGGACCGACAGAAACTCTATGTACACGTTGTTAGGCAGCTAAGCTGTTGGATAAAAAAAAACAAACTAGCCAGTTGGGTAGCTAAGCAGATAAATATTATGCAGGCAGGAAAATAGGCTGAAATGTAGACAAACAACCAGACTGGGCAGAGACCTCGGTGATTAGGCTGTAAGCAAGACCAAAGAGTCCGCCCTGTCACCTAACCAGGAAGAGTGACAGATAAATGCTCACGAAGTTACAGACCTCGCGTATCCACCTCTTTGCCCTCCCTCCATACCTCACACCCGCAACTCTCCCTGGGCCAGGTCCCTTTTGTCTCAAACTTTCTCTCACTGTAATGAAGAGGCATACCCTCTGGCATCATACGTGACTAAAATTCTCCCACAAGTGCGCATGGAAATGGGTAGCTGTGCGTTTGCATGCTGTGTTCGCATTTGACCTCGAAAGAAAATGAAGACCAATCACTCAAAGAACATTCTCCACTCGCACATCCCTCCCTCTCGATTCCCCGTTCAAATTTGTCGATATCCGTCCGCGTTGGTCTTGACTGACTTTCTTGGCACAGCTACTTTATGTCCTTCTCTGCAAAAAACAGACTCGAAAAGAGCCCGGCTGCCCATCATTGTTAACTCTCGAACTGACATACAAGAATGAGGCTTCATTCCAGTCCGTCACGCACTCAAGGAAAAGACGAACCAATAGAAAGTGGGTTAAAACAGATATTTCTACTCGATTACATCAATGACTCGATTTTTCTTCTTGCTTAAGTCCATATCGTAATGCCATCAATAAAATTTGACGCAAATTCTGAAATACTGACAACGGAAGTAAAGCAGTATCGAGATATGAAACTACATTGAGGGCTTGTAATGATATTAGCCTAGTTTGCCCATACGAAGCAAACAAAAAATACATGATATCCCATCAGGTGTCAGCTTACGTCCTGACATTTGTAGCCCTGACGGTAAGGGTAATGAGCTCTAAAAAGAGAGAGTACTCGATTATTTTCAAATAGTAACCGTCACAGTCTGGCTACAAGTACCTTGCCATCGAGTCGAATTCTTACACAAAAAAGCACTAACAAGTAATCGTGACACGAAACCAGACAACCCCACGAGTATCGCCAATCGCATGATAATGCTGTGACTAATTAATCAAATCAAGATTTCTCATTGGGAACTGGTGTCAGGCTCGACAAGGAATTCTTGTGTGTTTCTAGTAATGACGTTAACCTTAGACTGCCATTACTGCCCTCAGGTGGCCAGCCGTCAGCCAATCAGAGACGCCGGCTTCGCTACGAGGGTGTCCATTTCCACAGCACGGCCGCCTTGTTAACACCGCAACAGAATCTCAACTTCCCCGAGAAAGTGGTAAGGACTTCAAAGGCATTGACGACATTCAACACGCCTGGTTGAAAATAGGGTAATAATCCCGGTCTTTCACATACAAGCTACGGTCTGCATGAACATGATGTTGATGCCTTAAACCGAAAAAGACCGTCCGGAACCCACGTACAATGAGCATTGGCACTTTCTGCTGAGCTACAAATCTTAATGATCTTTAACGAGCTTCATGACGAGATAGCCATCGGGAAATGGAACAGTGGAGATGTTACAAGCTTCGTATGATGGCCACTTGGCTACTAGCTTCAGGAATGTATCCCTCGTGTTAATATCAAGTCCAAGATGATGACCAGTTGCATCAGGTAGTCCTTTTCCATTGACGTGTCAAAAATCATTAGTAACCGGTCAGTTATACCGTTGCGTACCAAAACCTATGAGGCTACAGAACCAGTTGTTTCGTTTAACGATAAAAGTGTAAGAGAGACAGATTCCTTCGTTCTGGAGTATATCTACTTGGGGAGCAAAAGTGAACTTTGGCTTGGTCTTGCCTGTCGCATTACAAGTAAACATGTATCTTTGCGCAGGCATATTATAGTGGGTTCCTCCTGACTTCCCGTTCATCATTCAACAGTCAGTTTCTGTGCAAGCACAGTTTTACTCTTATGATAATTCTATCATTTTCTATCATGTCACCGCAAATTGCATTATTGGGCCGTGGTCCACAGACGGATCTGATAAAGAACTACAGTCGAACCTCTCACCATGACCATCCTTCTACGGCGGTCAATCACAGGAACAATCCTGAACAATCAAAGGTACCTCTTTTAACAATAATGTTATCTCATGACTGTCACCTGCTGAAGACCCCCCGCTCCCGCCGGCAACGGTTACACGGACCTGGTCCCTTGTGTCGCCGTGGCAGACAGATTAGTGGTATGGCAGAATGCAAATAGGCACCGTCTGGGAAGAGTTGTGTGCGCTTTACATAGAACAGAGAGAGCACTGGTATTCGTCTTGTCTGCATAAAGTAGCCTATTAGACATTCATATCCTGGATAATCTGGACTATAACCATTCCGTGCCTCTGTCTTCCCTAAATGGTATTCACGATGGGACGATTCATTAAATCGTGTGGTGGTTGATACAGCTTTCATATTTTCATCCCTAAGTGCAGACTCCTGGCAAAAATCTCCAATATTCCTAACTACGCACACACTAGTCACGCAAGTGCTACTCGTGTATAATTTCTCTTGGTATATTCAGGGGTTAAGAGCAAAGAGAACAGACCTAACTTACGAGCAAGACTACGACTGAACATTAATTCCATACTCAGGACTCACAACCACTTCCTCCGAACGTAATACGAGTATACCAATCTTTCCCAAGTTCATACCGATAACTTTTTCTTAACTGCTACATACAGTGATCCCTTTTAATTTCAACAAAGTACTTCTTGTCCTTTGATCACTCGTGCAGAGAAAGACATTTTTTTCCACTCGTATCTGTTGAAATATTTATCCTTAAGTATGGATTACATTATACATACAAAATACTTACCAACAAAACTGACCGACACTACACATTCTTTAACCCAGAAAAGTAATCAAACGTTTAAGAATTATTTGCAGTGTTTAATAAACTACGTTCCCATCATTAGATCATTCGCGCAAACACTTTGCACATGTAAGAGAAGCTCTTCGACTTTGCTTACTGATAGTCTAAATCAACGGTACCAATTTCTCAGCTGTAGCCTCTTGCAGTGAATCGCTGTCAACCGAAAAGATGCCCGAAGGATCATCACGCGCAGAGTAGTAGGGATAGAGTAGTAGGGACAGAGTAGTAGGGACAGAGTAGTAGGGACAGAATAGTAGGAACAGAGTAGTAGAGACAGAGTAGTAGGAACAGAGTAGTAGGGACAGAGTAGTAGGGACAGAATAGTAGGAACAGAGTAGTAGGGACAGAGTAGTAGAGACAGAGTAGTAGGAACAGAGTAGTAGAGACAGCGTAGTAGGAACAGTATAGTAGGGACAGAGTAGTAGAGACAGAGTAGTAGGGACAGAGTAGTAGGGACAGAGTGGTAGGGACAGAATAGTAGGAACAGAGTAGTAGGGACAGAGTAGTAGAGACAGAGTAGTAGGGACAGAGTAGTAGGGACAGAATAGTAGGAAAAGAGTAGTAGAGACAGAGTAGTAGGGACAGAGTAGTAGGAACAGAGTAGTAGGGACAGAGAAGTAGGGACAGCCGCACAAACAAGAAACAACCTCAGTCCCGCAGCACTCACACTTCATCAATATTCCCATGCCTGTCGCAAGGGCCATAAACCTCCTTCCTGGGTAGTTCCACCAGCAGGGCCTGGTGCCTTGAGGGTCACAGAGACCCCCGTGCACCGGGCAAACTAGCTATGTTAGAGAAAATGCAAAAAGTGTGTCTTGGCAATATCTGGTCTGACAGCCAAGTTCGGAACTCCTATGATTTGGGAAGGCTTGGGGGACTATTCGAGAGGTAATCACGGTCCTGACTGTGGCGTTCCTCTATTTTTTTTCTCCCCTTTCGTGGGCCAAACGCCAAAATATCAAAGGGAAATTACCTATTTCCGTGATAGAGGACCTTAAGGCTTTCTCCTTTGGTAGTTTTGATATTGAGGAAGTTTTTTTTTAGCCCTCGTGAAGCGGACGAGGAAAGAAATCAATTACATCTTCTCGCTCGAGTCTCCCTTGAGACAAGGAGGTACCGTCAATCATTTTCCCAGCCGAAGCAGCGAGGGAGCAGGACTACTGACAGGATTTCTGAAGTCAGGAAGGTGATACTGAAAGTGGCTCAGGGGTAGACGTTACATTTCCACGTCAATTACACTGATCTGATTTTAAACCTAACTAATTATGTTGTAACAACACGCAGTGCATTGCAATAACTAAGCAGGATCTTTTTTTTCGCGGATGGCTCGGGTGAGGGATGGGGGTTAGGGAAGGCAGGGGTTAAGGAAGGGGTCTCCTGGCTTTTGTTGGCTTAAAAAAGACAGCCTTTGATGTGAGGTGTATGGCCTGAGAGAGGCGGAGATGAACAACTCGTCAAAAGTCCATTACGCTGTTTTTATTTGTTTATTGAACAGTTAGCCACACAGATACATTGTACATGGAACAGGTACTCTGGATAGAATAGGGACAGTATACAGCTGATCATACCCCAATCCATTAATTTTCAGTTCCTTCCTGCTCCAACAAGTGTGCAAGCACTCTGAGCATTGGAGGCTCGGGCCTAGAATTCCGCCCCCCCCCCCTCCTTTTTCTTACAAANCTCAGGGGTAGACGTTACATTTCCACGTCAATTACACTGATCTGATTGTAAATCTAACTAATTATGTTGTAATGACATGCAGTGCATTGCAATAACTATGCAGGGCTTTTTTTTTTTCGCGCATGGCTCGGGTGAGGGATGGGGGTTGGGGAAGGTAGGGGTTAAGGAAGGGGTCTCCTGGCTTTTGTTGGCTTAAAAAAGACAGCCTTTGATTTGAGGTGTATGACCTGAGAGAGGCGGAGAAGAGCAACTTGTCTAAAAGTTCATTACACTGTTTTTATATGTTTATTGAACAATTAGCCAATAGATACATTGTACATAGAACAGGTACTCTGGATAGAGTAGGGACAGTATACAGCTGATCACACCCCAATCCGTTATTTTTCAGTTCCTTCCTGCTCCAACAAGTGTGCAAGCACTCTAAGCATTGGAGGCTCGGGCCTAGAATTCCGCCCCCCTCCTTTTTCTTTAAAAAAAAAAAATCTTTTTCCTACGGTAAGTTTCGTAATGGGGGGAGAAACCTATCAAAAGTGCTTTGGATGAGGTCCATGCCATGAAAAGGAGAAATCATCAATCTTTCATGTCACTGGTCTTTTGAAATGTTTTATTTAGAAGCCCTGCCAAGGCCACAGTTCTTAACGATAGTCTTTTCAGTTTAAAAGAGCCGTGACTGCCTTTTATCAAGACTACCTCAAAGGAACAGAAATTAAAATAGAGTTTAGTTGCTTGTTTGCTCGTTTGCTTGCTTAGCTGGCAATCTGTACCGATGGCATCACAGAGCGGGATGCCTTATTCGAACATGTTCAGAGTGAATTAGGAAGAGAGGTGCACAGAACAAGAATGTATGACAGAAACGCGGTTAAATGAATGCAATTATGTATTTGAAAAGAGGAAAGCCAAAGAAATAAACAAAGATGTGTGTGTGAGAGAGAGAGAGAGAGAGAGAGAGAAAGAGAGAGAGAGACAGACACACAGACAGATAGAGAGAGAGAGGAAGATAGAAAGAGAGAGAGAGATAGAGAGAGAGAGGAAGAGAGAGAGAGAGAGAGAGAGAGAGAGAGAGAGAAGGTTTACAACCACAGAAGATACTGAAGAGTGGGCTAGAAGACAGTAGTGATGGCACCACAGAGCAGGATGACTTATATGCTGGAGTAGCAGATGTACAGAACAGGAATTTGATACAAATGTTCTAACTGCAGGTGTGTACCTGACAAGATGAAGACCAAAACCGCAAAGAAAGATAGACAAAACCAAAAAGAAAATTTCACAACCACAAGAGATGGTGAAGAGTGGGTTAGAAGACAACTCAACAAACCAAGGAAGTAGCGGAAAATACGAATGAAAAGGTTAAATAAATTACTCTCAAAATATAAAAAAAAAAAACCAAAACAAAACCAACTTTGACAAGTACGCCAGGGGAAAGAACTCTCAGTGCTTTGAGCTGGAGGGAAAGGCTCTGAAGGAAACGTAATGCCCCGACATAACGGACGCTGTACAAAATTGGTTTCCGTCACAAAAATCATATTCTAGACGGAGATGGACGTCACTACTCTCCAGTACATTACGGCCACCATTCTCTCTTTTTTACTCACGAAAGAAAATGTTATTTTGGGGGAACCTGATGGGTTCTTCTCGTTCCCATTTTCTCTCTTTCCTCTTTACTTCCTTTCCCCTCATTTCCTACATGCCTGCTTCTGTTTCTCTCCCCTTTTCATTTACATTGCCCTTCTTTTTCACTTTCCATATTATTTTATCCAGTCATTCTCAGAGTGAAACCATATGTGCTTATGGAATGTGAAAAGAGGACTTCTGATAAAAAAAATATTGATTCTATCTGTTAGGCGTAACTTCTTCAGTGCAGTAGGAGAACCTGGTAATGTCAAGAAAACTAACTTTGAGAGAAATATTATGAAATTTTACCTCCGTAGAACTCTGCTAGTGACATGTGTACATATCTTCAAGAGGAAGGCCTGAATTAAAATTGGGAATAATCCATTTGAACATAACATTTCTGTGATGAATAATTTCTTCAGAAACATGTATCTGTTTCGCCTTACTAAGTTTTAAACTTGGCACAGTGATCTTAGGCCGTTAGACTTACTTGATAAAATACGGTTTCTCATTGCCATCCAGGGCCGCCTCCCACCCAAAGGGCAGGCCCGTGTTATCCTGCCAGTTCTCACGGGGAGGGAGCCAGGAGGAAGTCTGGGTCTTGTGACTGCAAAGAGACAAAAGTAAATAGTACATCAGTTATTCGCTCTGACGGTCAGCTCATAATGAAATCAATGATTTCAGCATTCTATAGAAAAGGACATAATATCAGGAGAAAGCATACAATGTGGTGAATGCAAAAATATCACATTTTGTTGTTGCCCTGTACAAAGCACGAGTTTTGGACCATATGTTATGACCCCAAGTTGATGATCTTCTAAAACCAACACTTTTCTCTCTGGTGTTCACAGTTACATCATTTTCAAAAATGAGACACTGCAGGCACAGTATGGATTAATCTCAAGTGTGAATGAAATCGATCTTAACCTCATAATTATTTTTAATGAAAACGTTGCCATAGAAGGCGTTCAGCAGGCGTCTCATTTCCATCACTCATTTGTATCAAAGAATTGAGAAAATAAAAAAAGTTCTGTCCGAACTAACGAAGTTAAGAATTAAGAAATTTAAAATACAAAATACATTTATCAGATGGATATTATAAAATGAATACGAAGTTTGGGATCAAAAGTGATCCTCCATCAGGTTAAACACTGAAGTGAATGATTAAAAAGAGACGTAGGGTATATGGATGAGTTCCATTACTCATGATAATCTCCCTACTTTGAGCAAACGTGTTGATCACATATTCTCCTTGTTTGCGAAGATGGTATCAATGATGGTGGTAATGATGATGGTCTTAGTAATGGTGTGATGATCATCATATCACCAACGATGATGAGGGAAACAAACATTTAATGGACAAAAAAGAAGGGACGAAGTAGTGATTTATGACAATTTGATAAATAATTTGGATACGAAAATCATTAGACTACCCTCAGTGTCGCTGTCCTTACATGAAACCAAATCAAACCCCAAAGAGTATTCCCCTCCTCCCTCTCTTTTCCCTTACGTGTACGCTGTTTTTAATACTGTATTGGAAATAGCACAGACATAATATAAGGCCTCTCATTATGATCTCAAACGATAGTCGATAATGATATAACTAACGAACTGGAAAATACTGAAGCATAAACAGGCCGATGAAATGTCCGCTATTAGTGGGTATGGAGCGAGTACCCTCCACTGTTATTACCCCCCGAAATGATAGTAGGGAGGCAGGCGATTCATTGGCAATGAAGACGGGCCAACAATTTTATCGATCATGACTTGCGCACGCTTTGATCACAGAAATAATAATCATTGAAAATATTCGAATTCCTTAGTCCAGATATATCATAATAATAATAATAATAATAATAATGCGGTTATACGTCTCATATCCAGGCTAATGCCCGCTCATGCGACTTCACACTATTATTACCGCAGCAGGCCTGATCACTCTAGGACTTTCTCGACTCCCTGGGGAGCATACAGTACCGCTNGCCATTTATAGGCGCTGATCACTAGCATTCTGACAAAATCTTCCACTGCCTATAGCCAGATACCCATTTTACAGACGGGTGGACTGAGGAAAATGTGAATGAAATGCTTTCCCAAGGCACTTACAACATGACCGTGATCTGGAATCTAACTCAGGACCTTTAGATCTTGAGTCCAACGCCGTAACCATTAGGCCACGCTGCTCCACACGTAAGTAACGAGTCTGCACGTTTTTATCACAAAGAAACTTGAGAATTATTACACCATGTTGGGAATGTACGGTTGGAACAAGTGAAAAAGGGGGAGGGGGGGGGGGGGGGGGGNGGGGGGGGGGTGAGGGTTGAGAAGGGATGCTAATCCAAACTATGATGGCATTTCCATAAAAGACCGGAAGACAGAAAACACCGAGGAAACGGAAGATGAGAAAGCTGTAATTTTCTAATCAAACCGGACACATTAGATTAACGAGAATTTTTTAAGCATGTTAGAAAAACGGCAACAGTTTGTCACGAAAGCATGATGCTATACGAGGGAATAAAATGAAGGGCATTAGCAATTACTAAACGTATTGATTAAGCCCTTCTACGGCACCCGTGCTCGTCCGATCATTAAAAATAGGGGTGTTTCACATTCCCTGGATCACGTTAAAATTATTGCTTTCTTGATCAAACGTATCTGAAAGCAGCAATTTAATTATAGAAGGCCATGATATTGTTAAAGTAGATATGGGTTTTACTGCATACTGGATTGCAAAGCAAAACTATGACGCCGAGTTTGCACATCCGAAAACTATACACTGATATTATCGATGGAAAAGCCATTGCCAAAACACTCAGAAATTGCGGAGAACAAGTTTTATTGTGATGAATTGTAACATAAAACATTTGTTTCTTGCATTTTCTGGAAAATTTGTTTTAAGAAATCTTGCTTTAAATGTCCGTCAGAGACACTATGACCCAGGCATTAGAGGCCGAAAGAGCGATGGCGCCTCAGTGCCCCTAACTACGTTTCTTAACGGAAAATTATGTGGGGAGGGGGGAGGGGGAGGGGAGAAGGAAGAGGGAGAAACACAGAGACAGACAGACAGACACAGACAGACAGACAGACAGACAGACAGATAGACAGACAGACAGAGGGTGTCTAATGTATGTCCGAAATGGCACCGTCCCCTCCTGAAAAGCTGGCTCTATGCCGAGCCTTGTCTCATTGTCTTCTTATTAGACCTAATTTTTCAACGTGTTTTACATACTCCACTGTTCGCAGACGAGTTCTGACGACTTCCAGACACGCAACAAGTCGCTTAACGCAGGCTTTACCGTAAGAAGCCTTTTTTTTTTTTTACAAGAAATCTGTACATAACTCCATTTTCTTCCATTACCCAAGTGTATATCTGCTTGCCAATCACCTGTATGACCCGTGGGAGATTCTCGCGTGCCTGTATCCCCACTTTACAAACCTCGCGACGTAATCATGGTACACTCGATTCCGATTACTCATATTTCTCCTCTCCTCTCCCCTCCCTCCTCCCGCCCTCCAAAAAAAAAAAAAGAAAATCCTGGGAAAAAGTTCAAAGTAATGTTTTTTGCTTTCCATTTTATTGTTTTGTCTTTGAAAAATATAAAGTCAAATGTGTAACAAAGAGTACTGGGATTAAGGAAAGTCAATTGTATTCCCGTGACGAGTCGTGTTTGCCCATTCGTTTAGGTCTCTGCAGCGTTTCCGAGTGTGGAGCGCCTTGATCACATGTCCAGGGTAATACTCCGCCTTAACTAATGCACTCTTTGGTTATTGGCGTACAACCTTCCATGTCAAGTCCAAAAACAGCCTCAAGAGAGTTACATCCCAAGACAAGTTTAGACGTTTTTGGTTTTAAATCAGTTTGCACTGAACATGCCTTGGTGTGCAATTCTGATGCAGCTCTCTTTGAATCTGACATGGACGATTGCATGCCAAAGTGCAGAATGGTGCATTAGCTATTGTGAAGTTTTCCTTATTGTAGTCATATGCTGTCTTCAGTCTTCTTCCAAATCATTGCTCTTTCGCCATAAATAGCCTCCTCCAATTAACGCACATACAAGTAAACACATCCCATACAATAAAAAAAAATGAGAAGAAAATAACAAAACACAATTTTGAAAAATGCAGATTTGCAATTACCTGATAAATCACAATATTTCGGTCAGGTGCTGCGCTCCGTAACAGCCATGTAAAAAAATGTCACTGACATAATTAGGGTGTTTTTTTTTTTAATTTTTTTATTTTTGATGTCTTAAGTCTGCAGTAATCTGTCTTTTTTTTTCCAGGGAAAACAGACAGACGTCGTTCCCTCCATGTCAGGAAAGGGCTTGATAAATTCTCATAATACAGACAGAATCTTAACTTGACTTCTAAAAGCACTTAATTCCTTCTAGTCGAGACATTACAGGAGCACAAAAAAACTTACGATTACGGGAATGGTGCGATTAACCGACAGGGTTTCTTTAACGCCTCTTTTGTTTTTTTGTTTTGGTAACTGTTTTCTGAAAAAGGCTCCGTTAAGGGTAAAATGCTATTTTCCCAAATCTGCAGTAATGCGTATACGACTGTAAAACATAACTTTTATCATATCGGATTACGTGGGCACGCCCCTGAAAATGGCTTACCGGGAGAAAAAATTATTATGACATATCCTATCCCTCAGATGTAAAAAGCCCACCCAGGCTCCCGTAATGATAACTTTATTTATTTCTGGGGCACGTCGCGATTTGCGCGGTCTTTTTTTGGCTCATGTTTTTTTTTCTTTTATATTTATTTTGTGTGAGCAGCTCTCAGATTAGTGATGACGAGTTTAAATGTTATTCTCGAGGTCTGCACATCTTCCAGTCTTGTCACTTTGGATTGATGCTCTTATCCTACTACAGCAGGGTGATTTTCCCTCTACATTTCTCCACGCAACAAGTGTGTCACTGGCCTTCTTTCAGTCCTCACTGTCTGGTTCACAACCCTGTGAGCGGCAAACTCTTGTCTTAAAGGCTAAATCAATGATAGAGTGTCAAACCGGGGACCACCACCATCACCACTACCACCACTACCACCACCACCACCACCAACAACAACAACTACAACAACAACAACAACAACAACAACAACAACAAAGCCACGTCTCTAGTGAAATTACACAGGGGTGCGAAAAACTGCTGCCAAACACTGTTCTAAACCACCGGATTTCTAAAAAATACGGCACCAAAGTGGCCAAACTGCTAGCCTGCTATTGATGTAGCTCAAACTATGCTGTGATCTGCTAGTTGTGAGCAGTAACTAATAAGACAAACAAACAAATTAATTTAGACCTAATTTTGTGAAACACAATTCCCCTAAATAGTACAATTTTACCCTTAAGTTTTCTTTATACCCTAAGAAAAACCATCTTGCCCTATCGTAGGGGAAAAGCCCCATAAACGGTTTACATCGACATCTCCACACTTACTACTATCTCACTCATACAAGCCATGGGCGTCGATTTCAGAAGTGGAAGAGGGACGGGGCAAAAGGATGACATATTATTTATTATTATTATATAAAGGTCCGTGGCAATCAGCTTTCGTCTCTTAACCCTTGTTGTCAAGAAAGTAGTATGTACTTTTTTTCCGTTTCTGTTTTCGTTGGAAAATTGCGGGGAATGTTGCTTTCTTAATGCTGGCTTCCAGTTTGCCTCAGCACGTCAGTTTTTTTTGTGTTTGTGGTTTGTTCTCATACGCGCAACTTAAAAACAAACACACAACATTTTAAACTACAGGTGACCCCNTAAATGCAAGGTGGCCAAAAAAGAATATAAAAAAAAAAGCCCGAGAATGTATCATTAAATGCACGATGGCAAAAAAAAATAGCGATAGAGTTTTAACGCAAGATGATAAAAACTAGATCAGCAACATAAACTCCACGCACTCCTGCATGCCATTCTTCATGCATAGACAGACTAACCCACTAGATGCTACGGTGAGCATAACGATTGCCCTGACCTCAAGAGGGCGACCGATATGACGGTAGTTAGTGCCTTGACCTGCGGGCGAATCCGTTTGAAGCGAAATTGGGCAGAATACCACGGTATCACTGTACTGGGATATATATTGCCCGGTATCGATTTTCCAGGTTTATAAGATCGTCCATCGTTCAGCATTCGTTCAAGGTTGGGGTGATGGACATTTGTTTGTAATTACGGGCTCTATAGTGCACATTTGCACACACACATGCATGTATTTATGCACGCACAACAAAAAACTGTGCACGAGCAATTGTGCGAGAGAGGAAAGGATGGTGTGAAGACTGACAGGATGAGTGCGAGGGCAAGAATGTTCAAGTTGCTTGAGAGACAGATGATCGTTAAAAAAGTGGAATAAAAAGAAACATAATTATATACAGAAAGAGGGGTGGATCAATAGCTGAATACGCGAAAGAAAAGAAAGTCATAGCGAGGATAATATTACAAGACTATAGGAGCTATTAAGAAAGAAAGAAAGAAAGAAAGAAAGAAAGAAAGAAAGAAAGAAAGAAAGAAAGAAAAGAAAGAAAGAAAGAAAGAAAGAAAGAAAAGCATTCAGAAAAGACAGGAAAAAAAATAAACAGAGACAAACTCTCAGAGAAATGCAGGATTGCGGTAGAAGACAGGAAGCAAAAAATTTCAGATAAACATAAAGAAATTCCGGAAGAAAAAAAAAAGCAATAAGAAATGAGTACCTGTCATCTACTTTGGGTAACGACCGAAGATTTTGTCGGGCCACACAGGAGCACGAGCAGCAGTGGGATTGAGTCCATCTCTTGGAGAGGGATTGACCCATACCTCTCTCCCTTAATCCCTCCTACATCCGTGACAGATTGTATCCACGAAGGAGTCAAAAATGTACACGAATGACACAAGTGACACGAAGGAAAAACGAAATTAGACCCTTTGTTCCGTCCACAAAGACGTTTTAGGATAGCTACAGAATCAGCATCTTCCAGAACACTGAAAATACCATCGTGCTTGAACACTGCTGCAGTGACCAGTCCGCCGAACAGAAAATACAAGACTCAACAAATAATTTTTCAGATTCCTCTCCTTCACTCCATGACACTTAATGTCATATATCATACATCTAGAAGAACTGATCGCAGACAACACAAAGCAGTCACATCGCGTCCTCATAATCTCTCTCTGATACGTCTCTTCTTGTGTCATCAAGGTTGTGCATGCATGTATGCCATGCTACTCCAAGGCGAAAAGAACTGAATCCGTGAGTCTAAAGGGTGCACAAAAAGACCAACTACCACACAGTGTAGTACAGACGACTTCTATAGACCAGCGGAAAGTCACAATTCGGAGGCGGACATTTAAATTATCTTCTTCACCACTAACACTATGTTGATTTAGAATTTGGAAATTTATCTTGTCCTCACCGTTTTCGTGCTTCAAAAAATCCACCCTATACAGCGAAAGTCAGCGATAAGAACAAAGAACATAAAGTCATGGCTTGCAAGCGACACAAATAGCCAGTTTCACAGCAACAGCCATGCTGGCCTCTTTTCGGCACTTTCGAAAGTAAAATAGAATCTCCACTAAAGCCTTTCTTTCTTGCCCTCTCTCTTTCTGTTTCCATAAACACCGGCGAAGAAATGCTGACGAGAATGTCCAGGAGGTACAGGAGACTTTGAAACACCGCTCGCAACTTTAGCTCACATTTTTGAGATGCTATCAAATCTTCGAAAATCTCCAAGGAAACTCCTCCCAGTTTACTGCTGTCTTTGCCGCTAACGCAACTCCACTGCCACAATATCTTCCATCGAGATGTCGAAAGTTCTCTGAACAAACGGACTCCATCGCTGCACACACACACACTGACCACAGAGAAATCGTTTTCCGTTTCCCAGGCGAATTGCGGAATTCAGTGTCCAGCTCTGACAGACCAATTTCACAGAACCAACTTCACGGTCTCATTAAGGTTATTACGTGGGCCCAGGTGTCATGCCTGCGTCACTGTGTGTTCCCCGACGTGGCAACCTGTGGTCGGTAATTAACCTAATCAACACTATGAAGTCAGAACTCATTCTCTCTATTCACTTCATTTGCTTCTTCTTTTTTTTTCTATTTCAGTTAATAATCAGCTACCATGCAGGCTTATCACTTTGCACAGACGCAACAGGTGGAGACGCCGCTGGGACAATTTATATTATATCTGACAGAACAGACTGTCAGCACAAATTTGTCTACAAATTACAGTAATTGTATTTTAGCACACAGCTGTGAAAAGAGAGAAAACTTTGGCGCCACAGTGCAAAATTAATTGATGCCACATAACTTCTAATCTACACAGCAAAGAATAATATTCATGCTTTTCTCATCTCAGCCATCGAACAAGAGCATCATGTCAGGTATTATCGTGTCCATATAAAAACACAAGTGCAAACCAGTAAACTAGCATAAAGATGGCTCAAACTTAAAGGTTTGCGCCGTAAAGTAAGATGAGCAAATCATCAACAATTCCATCCAATACTATTCTGAATTCCTCAGCAATAATAGAGAAGAGCATCAGCATGGAAGTAAAAGAACGCGAAGACAAGGTCAAAGTGACCATCTTAATATATCAGGAAAGCTGGAAAATAATCCTGAGACTGCAAAGAGGGAATTCTAATTTCAGTACGACAAGAGAAAGTTTACTTAAATATGACTGAAAAATTTGTCAGAGACGAAGCTTCGACTCCAGTCACGTCACCGATAACAGGATGCCATTTAATCACCGTCAACAGTACCCGAGGAGAGCCCTGCCAGCAGGATGCGAATCCTCGAGCTTTCGCACCCCGAGACTAACGCAATACGTACGACCAACCTGGCGACTAGACCGGGAAGCAACTCGATAAAAGTTATTGAAGTAGTTGTAAATCTGCACTGAGATAACCATGTTATCCAACATAGCTCAGACTAGACATAAACGAAGCACCGCAGGGAAGGAAATCATCAGCACAATTATTCAATAGTACAAGGAAGGCACTAGCATGGCTGTAAAGTGAATTAGAAAATGCATAAATGTCACTGTGAACCTACCAACAAAGCCAGCTACTAAAACTACGCGAAGGAAATTGCAGGCCAACTACATATTACGATCCAAAAATAACAATGGTGCTAACTTCGCTGATGAAACAAATTTATGAATGTTTACGGTAGAAGTTTTGGATCTCTCTAAAACAATAGAAATGATAATACAACTTTTTGCTGTTGGATGATAACTAAATTAGATACAGGAACAATCCTAACAGTCAGTGAGTGGATCAATATGCAGAAATATCATTCGGAGATGTCGATAAAACTTTAATCTGTTTCTGACTTAGATCGGACTTTTGCTCTTTTGTTAACAACACAGAATATACACATTTTGACTGACGCCCTCCTCGACATCAACACCGCTGCGAATCATGACAGGAATAAAGATGGCAACAGACGGCACAACCTTGAAATTGAAACCGCTATTTTCCTAGTGAATTATTTTTTCTTAATGCCCACAGACAATCTACGGTGTTAATAAGCTGAACAGTAGATCGACATAACAGCGTATCATTAGCTAGAAAATAATACATGACAATAACAAGAACAAAAATATCTTTTGAATGTTTAAAAGAAGACTAGCTGAACCACGCGAATTACCTTTCTTTCTCTTGCATAACTTTCTCAGGCTTCGCAATGTTTTTGCTCATTCTGTGTGAGCGTACGCAATGACACTTTCAAAGCGCGTAGCGCACAACCATTTTGCCGTGAGCACATTTTCGAAAAACAAGGAAAAATGTAGATCCCCCAGCCAGGGCATATATAACAGTGAGCACAATAAGTGAATGAGATGAGAGATATGATATCACTTGAAATGACAATTAAACATTGTTCTTACTATGACCATAGTAGTGATGAGTGCATATTATTCTCATAGTATTTGCCGTGCGTTTATTGTTGTGATGAACATCTCGACTTTCGGAAAGCGGGCAATAACTGGGTTCGCCAATGCATGCCTATTCAAAAACTAGAAACCCCCCAAAAAAGTATTTAAAAAAGTACGCTTTTTTTCTGCGAGAGTGCGAACCCTGTTTGTTTCAGCTGTTATAATCTTACCAATATTTTTAGACACGAGTCGCGATTTCCTCTCCTAAAACGTTCTGTTTGGCTTGTGGCATTAACGTCGCGCTCAGAGTGTCGGAAGCTTTCAACAGTTTTCTGTAAGCATCCTAAGATTTCATACACAGAGGACATACATAATCATTCCTGCACACTTACACAAAAAAATATGTCACTCATATAGTTCACATTCGCAGATGTCTGGTTCTACGCAGGCAATCTAGGAATTATTTATCTCCCCCTTCCCTTGCCCGTATCTGAATGTTAATTATAAACCGCGGTCATTCATTAGCCTATTCATACTGACGTCATGTCCACCATCGACAAGCTAAGTAAAAGTTTATAAGAACTTAAATACTATTTCACGATCTCACCACTGTGCTTATGGGTAGCTAACTCATTAGTTTTAAGGCAAGCGGAAATCTGACGACGCCATACAGGTTACAGACATCTTATTGGCTGAAAATAACATGTTGTCATTTGCGTTAGGAATGGGCCTTAGATTTGTGAACCTACCTGCGAATTATTTTACATTCTCTCCTGATTTTGTAAACTAAAGCTGAAGTTTGGGTCATTCACTTCAGTTTCGGTGTGGCCTTCTGTGCGGAGCACTTGTCGTTAATTAAGGAAACTGGTTAGCTTGTTTACACCTTTCGACGCATCGCCTCGTAGCTCGAAAACGAAATGAAAGCCCTATATTTTAAACATCATTTTAAACAAGCTCATTGAATTCTGCACAAAATTAAAGAATACTTAGAGATTGTGGAATTTCTTGTAAGTGACATAAGAGAAAAAAGTTTAATGGCTCAAGAGGGAAATCGGATTAGGCTTCTGTAACCTGAATGAATCGACCACGGTAATCGATGCTGCTCTGCCTGATGACTGACGACTGAATGAAAATAATTAGGTATTTTCAGCTAAATCACGTGACCTAGGAAATCTTGCTCACACGCTGGTTTGTTTACATGCTCTGCTCATGTATGATTACTCGTCACCTATCAAAAATATCCTAGCAATCCCTAGATCACGTGGTGTAACTGACCCGTCTGAAAATACCTCATTAACCCTAATCGTGGCCCTAACCTCAATCCAGTCCTGTTTTACACCATAAAATTTGTAGGAATGTGGACCTGCTTGACTGTAATCAGCTTGAGGCTGCACTAGTCTCTTTCAACTTTCCTTTTTCCCTCTTAGGGGTGCCTCACACCAACACTTCCTCTTTCGTGAGCTAAAATCGCAAGCATTTCATGAATAGTAACTACACTATTTAATAGGCTCACGTTCTACTTAATCTTATCTCCACGTTTGTTTTACATAATCCACCCCATCACGCCCGCCGCAACGCTTGCGTGCTCGCAAATCAATCGGCTGGTAAATGTTTATTTACGATGTACACGCCGTGCGTTACCGGAAATAGTGCGGGTACTCGTCCGCCAGGCCTAGTGGACGTGAAAATCACCCCTGATCTGGTGTGGCACGCATGTTGCTATTCTTGATCCATTAGTACTAAAGGTTCTTGCACTCAACGCCACGAGAGCTTGTGATAGAGAAGTCAAAGATAGCTATGTTGAGAATGGGAGAAGAAGGAGCCCGGTGTATTAACAGAGTAAAGATGGATAATAGTGTTGATGGATACGTGAGCGGTGGTACTAGACTAGATCTTGTGGGCAACGACAAAAATAGTGTGAAATCTAGTACAGAAAGGTGTGAACTGAAAACGAACTAGAGGCGAAAAGAAGGGCAGATCGAAGGCATACAAAGCGGGGTTGAGGGGGGGGGGAGGTGGGAGGAAGAAAGGGGAAAGGGAGGCAGAAAGAAGGTAATGAAAGGGCGAGAGGAAAATACAGGGAGAGAAATGTAGAGTGAGAAAGGGAGGCAGAAAGTACTGACTGTAAGTAAGACACAGACAGGGGGAATAAGCCATAGTTGGGAAGGTGTGAATAAAGAGAAAAATGGGCTGAAAGCACAAAGCAAGAGGCTGAGAGAAAAAGAGGGACAGGACCAGCGAGAGAGAGAGAGAGAGAGAGAGAGAGAGAGAGAGAGAGAGAGAGAGTAAGAGAAACAGTTTGTGTATGTGTGTGTGTGTGTGTGTGTGTGTGTGAGAGAGAGAGAGAGAGAGAGAGAGAGAGAGAGAGAAAGAGAAGACAAAGAAAGCGAGCATGAGAGAGAAAGAGTGAAAGAGAGAGAGGCAGCAGACAGACAGAGGCGAAAACACAGACAGAAACGACAACATAGACAGAGACGAGATCTGAAAACCCATTACTGAGATTGTGTGAAAAGTACCCGTAAACTGGAGAACGAACCCCATAAGAAAAACGCTTCCCAAAAGTACAGCTATCTTTGGGAGGATCACTAAAAGGGGTGGACGGTAGCGGTGTGTCATTGGTGTTGTAGAAAATGTAACAGAAAAACGCTTATTCAGTGTTTCCTATTTGATACACGCAACACCAAAATATGTCGATAGATTGCCCATCTTTTTACCACAGGATACATTGGAAGAAAACTAACCCATGACGTCATTCTGTCTGTCGTTTCGTCACAGAAGTTAATTCTAATAATACCACACAAACTTAATAATACTACTGTATCTGGGTTTGTCTCTTATTTCTCATTTTGTATACATGCAGTTATTTTTGTCTTGTTCACTTATGTACTTGCAGTGCATAATGATGCTTGATTGCCCATGAGTTACTGTACAACTCCGTATAATATTCTGCGTTCAAAATACAATAGTTAAAAGTCTATTATGTAGAACTAGATCGATGTAAGCAGCAGCCTGGATGACTCAAGATGGGTATGATCTACCACGATCTATACAGTCGCACTTGTAATTATATTTCTCTTCGTGATGGTTAGAAAGAGCTTCCATCGCCATCCGTGCTCCCGTCGCCTCGAATTTCTCCCTACGGGCATAGAATAACTATCGAACTGCCGGGTAATCTTATAATCCGGAGATGACATCAATACCACGATCTTTCATGGCCCTGGCCTCTGTGAGTCCAAACTGACCTCGAGCTTGGACCCTCCTAAGAATCTATTGCAAACCTATTTTCTTAAGATAGGTCTACGGATGCACTTCCATTTGCTAACAACCCGCCATCTTTAAACCGTTCTATTTCCTTTGGTCTTTTGTTCACATACCAGTACCACACCTTTCTTCCACCTTTGCCAGTGTTGGTCTGTGAAACTGAAAGAACGATGGTAATTCAACTGTAAATATTTTTACCACAGACTACCCCCTGCTGCGTCCATGGCTCATTGATGAAGCCCACCTGTCCAAAACAAATCTATAAACTAGGTTAAAGAAGACTTTCTTCCAACAGGTCTTACTATTCCCCGAAAGAGTAAGAGACAATACTTTTTCTTTCTTCCTTCTTTTTTTTTCTTCACTCCTTCCTGCCCCGGTTTTTTTCCACTTCATCGAAGACACCCGTTTTGCCAGGACTCTTATCTTGTCTTTGGGTGTCAGTCAGGACTAAACGACCATATGATTGGATCAAATTGAACATGAACACCTGCAGCGCTGAGTACTCTGTACACGCCTTTCCCATGTACATTCAGTACAGAGTACGCCCTAGGAGCACGTCCATGCACCTGTGTGTGGGGTGCTGGGAGGTAGTATTGTTTTATGTGTTCACTCAAGAGCTGCTCATGTTAGCGACTGAACTAATCTGTTCGCCATTTTGACAGACAGTGTGTTAGTAGGACTATTCCTGCAGAAAGACTTAACACGTGCCATTCTGGTTTAACTCACAGGCATAATATGAAAACTATCCTGGCCTGCGAAAAGTGACATACACTGAACTAAAACGTAAAGCCATACAGTTCAAATTCACCGCCACCACAGATATATTCTTGTAACAGCCTCTAAGAAAAGACCCATGGCACAAGGTGCACACCTATCAAAAATCTAGTTTTGACGCGTGGATATATTTTACTACACGATAACACGATGTCAGTAAAATGCTATCAGGCAGCAGCACTGCTGGTCACTGACCTCTGTCCACCTAGTTACCGATCAGGACTAGAATGCCTGTGTATCTAGAAACGGAGAGAGTCAAAATGGATTACACGAGCATTACCCTTGTAAGTCCAGCTTTGCTTTCTTCTTTGCGTAATCTCACTAGGCCTTTTATAATACTGTACTTTATAAGATTAAGTAATATTCGCAACAGATTCTCAGTTCTCAACTAATTCCCAGCTTTCCTGGACAATCCAGTCAGTGTTGCCAGGATGGCTCCCAAGGCGCCAAATTTCGCTGCTCTGGAAGTTCCACGAATACTTGGCTGCTTTTTTGGCAATTTTCTAAGAGCTGAATTTTTATCTAATTTCTTGCACTTTCTCATTATTCACAAGGGTTGAAATCTTATTCAAATTCTTGCGAGTTTTTCTACATTATCTCGTTATTTCCAAGTGAAAGCAACATGCATTTTTCATTGAAGTCCTAGGTCACGAGAACGTCGAATACACACTGAGGTGAGACATTCTGTTATTTGGATGTCAGTGTTTTTTTTTTAAACTTCTTTTTGGTTTTTACTGAGGTTTTTGTTGACTTTTTTGTTGGGGGCGGGCGCAACTTTTTCCACTGTGGTTTGGCTTTATCATAAAAAAAAAAAAAATCTGACCTGCCAACACTGGTTCCAGTACTTTGCTAGCTCAGGTCCGGTTGTTTGTTGTTACTTTTTACCGTTTGGTGGTTGCTTCTTGACATTTCCCTTTCCCCAACGTAAATTGCCTAGTAATGTATATCCCCTACCTAGAGGCCTCTAATGACCCAACAAACTTTCGTGTTTCTGGCTACTATTTCCGCGCCTGATGGGATTTTTCTAGCGCGATGGCACATCTGATTTGGGCCGATACCTCCCAACAGACGATGCCAGTACGGCACAGCAGATGTGGAAAGAAAAAAAAACCGCGAAAACTGACTCGGAGCTAATTAGACCGAGAACAGGAATGGCAACATAGGAAAGGAAAAAAAATGAACTCGAAAATAAGGTATTGATGATGTCTGTTGCGAACATCATTTTCTAACCCGCTCCTCAACAGCTCATCTCCTCCTCTTCTCTTCGTTTCTTCTCGAAACAGTTGTCTTCCATCATCTCCTATTCCCTCGTTTTCCATCATCTCCTATTCCCTTAACCCCCCTCCCCTCCCCTAAAAAAAATATGCATATTCTTGCCTCATTCACTCTCCACCTCCCTTCCCAATCTTGACTCCCTCGTCTTCGTTAGCTCCCCCATTATTCCTTCTTTTCTTTCCAACTGGTGGAGGGAACAGTGGATAGAAGACTTCGGTCTAGGGGAATTTCCAACAATGCTGAAGACGTCGCGGGCGCCGGATGAGGTTACATAACAACCAGCATGACACTGCCGTAGTGGAGCTTATTATCGTGTCGTTTCTCGATGGCTCGGAAAGTTACTGTATGGTCGGAAGGTTTTCCATATGTGTAGGTTTCAGATCTTACAATCATGTTTTTCGCTGCATGTTGTAGGATGGAACACGTATGGAAATCCTCCCGTATATTCGAAAAACTGACAGTATCTGAGCTCAATAAACTTATTGTTATTGTTATTGTTATTGTTATTATCACCGAGGAACTCAGAAGAAAGAGAGCTGTATACAGATAGAAAGTGAGATAGAGAGAGAGGGCTCCAGGACTGCATGAGGAGAGAAAGATAAAAATACTTGTACACACGGATCTTTGTTGTTTTTTTTTCTAGATACTCTCATTCTTTCCGAAAGCATGCTGAAGGTCCACCGCAAGGTGGCGCTTACTGATAGGTTGAAACTATGGGGAGAATACTCCGTGATCCTTTTGCAGATTACTTCACAGATATTATCGAGATTTAGCAAACAAAATGTGCGATGTCCAAAATGCATAACAGGAGAAAATTGAAGCTGAAATATTGTATATAAATAAAAATTCAATTACCTGCAATATTGACTCTCTTACCACATGTACTGGGTAAAAAATAGGCACACATAATATTGTAATGTCATTTAGTTCCAAGCATTTACAACCAGTGATAAAATGTGGACATAGAACATTGTGGTTGCTAACCCTCGTTATGAATCCCATTGGACCGTTTCATATTATGACAATGGGATAACCATCTAGGGCGTTTAGAAGTAAACAGCAAAAGAGCATCAATCACACACACAAATCCATAAAGGTGAAACTGTAAAGTGCCGTAATTTGCATCCATATTATTGTAATGTTGCCTATAAGAAAAACCATATAGCCAGTTGACCACAAACGAAAGTATTACACTAAACTTGAAACATGTGGATGGAGTCGTGGAATACGATACAGCAAGACAACATTCCCAACATTAATGTTCCTGCTAGATTCGAAACCTTACTTCTGGAACACCTATTATCTAAGAAAAAAAAACCCAACAAAACGCCAGTTCAAACCATTCCATACTTTGCGTGAAAAAAAAAAATTGATATACGTCCAACATTTTGTGAATGCCCACTAGACAGAAACAAAATGTCACCTTGAAAGACTTCACAAAGAAACATCACTGCTTTGAAAAATTGATTAACACTGCCTGCTTGGCACAAAGCTCAACATCTAGTTATGCAGTCCTTTGAAAAGAGCTTATCGTGAAATACCCTGAACACGAGAAATTGATTACCATTGTCAACAATTTAGCGCCTCTCGGTACCGCAGCGTGACCTCCGGCTTCATCAGAGGTCCCCATAGAATACCATCAGATCCTTTCCCTGATCTACCTTGCCAAATCCTTGAAACACTCTTGGGGCTCGGCATCGTTCAGTGTGAAAACTGTTGACCTAAATACTGACCTATTTGTGCTTCGTTAATCGTCACGTTGATCCCAAACTTTGATGCTCGANCAGTGTAATACTGCACTGATCTTTGTAGATGATTTTAATGTACGTTTCGGACCACCCTGCCTTCTTTTACGTGAATGGGATGAACCGGCTATGCTTATAACTACATCGATTTCTTATACATTAGTGGACACAGGGTCTCACCCCCATTAGGGTAAAGGCTCTTCCGTTCCTCTCAAACAAATGTGCCCGATAATAGATTTCCTTAACTACATGCCACCCCCTCCTTTTACATTATCAGGACATCCGATTTCATACATGGGAAGATAAAAGTGCATGCTAAAGCTATAGGAATTGAACGCTTGAATATCTTTGCAAAATACGTCCGATTTTATATAGGGATGGAGGATAAAAGTAGGCTACATTATAAAGTTATAGGAATTATAATCAGAACGCTTGTCTTTGCAAAACACTTCCGATTTTATATACGGAGGATAAAAGTACATGATAAAGCTAAAGGAATTGTACTCAGAACGCTTGAATATCTTTGCAAAACAACTTAAGAAGTGACAAAGATCTTTGCAACCTGCGTTTAAGCATCATTAGTGACGTTATGTTTTAGCTTGACATCCTCTTTCGCTCACTTCCAACGCAAGCACGCGAGATTATAAAAACATGCTTTTTAACTCCTCAGAGATCAACTTTCCTCCAAAAACCTCTGGTACTTTTTTTTTGTGGTTGGTTCTGTTTAGTCTACGGAAATCGTTTTATTCTGTCAAGATGACAGGAAGTTTCCTTTGGAAGTCTCAATTGTTTAATAACTTATTCCCATGGTTACATGTATTTCTTTCTATCAATAGCTAACGTCTCAATGTCGGTGACAGTGGGAAGCTGCACTGACGCGCACACAATGGCCTTAGTCCAAAGGCGACAGAACTCCTAGGCTTTGAATAACGAGGGACGAGAGTTTTCGTTTCATTGCTACCTTTCTAAAGCGCGGTGCTTTTCTTGTCGAGACTGCAGACATTTCTAGATGTTAGAAACACAGATATGAGTTGACAGAGTTCAAAGCAATGCAGCATTACNTTCAATATTAAAAAAAAAAAAAAAAAAAATCACAGTCTCTACTTCATTGAAACTTGTTGAAAGGTGTTAGGAATATTATATTCCCAAGCCAAAGCACACATGTGTCTGTGACAACTATGAAATGAAAGCTTCGGTATCACACGGAGAACTATACACAGGTTTCAAAATCCTATGACAGCCAACTCGCAATCCTGTGGTTGCCTTCAATATTAACAAATCACATTAAATACCGAACACAGTACACCAATACACCGTTAACATCAATAAGAATAGACTGGAAACATGTATTTCTATGTGAGCTCAACATCAGTACTCACACACGTGCACTGCACGAAGCTTCTAACCACGATCGTGAGCATAATTACTTAGCGCCGAAGCGGCGTCCCATCTCAGCGATTGCCAAGACGTTCTCAACTTCGTCTCCTTGATTTTTGTATGCTCTCCAAAATCCATGGCATTCTTATTCCTGCTTTCATTCTCTTGCTCTCTCACCCTTTTCTGTTATTCACCGAGAGAAAAAAAAACAAACAAACACAGCTCAGACCAGTAATCCGAATGATCCTGTGCTTTGTCGATCCTCACGCGCTAAATAAACTATTCTGGGGGCATTTATATTCTTCTTATCTGGTCCGTTCCACCTCCTTGTTCATCTCTTCGTATTTCGTATTTCGATTGCTAAATGTTGGATCGCTTTGGTGTGCAATTCTGGTGCATTTCTTTTCGAATTTGATGTGGGAGATTGCATGTCAAGGTGCAAAATGGTGCAATATTTATCCTTCTAATCGAAAGACGTAAAAAAAAAAAATAAATAGCAACCGTGGCAAACCCTCTTAACCCATTCTTCTCCCCCCCCCCCNTCCTTCCTATCATTGGCGAAATGGAGCCTGTATCATACACCTGTCCTCTGAGTGATCAAAGGCCGTAGTTTGTCAGCTGAAAGATCATACTCTCCTATCCATTCCATGTTATTCCTATCACTATCACAATTCTACTCTCTCTCTCTCTCTCTCTCTCTCTCTTGCTCTCTCTCTCTCTCTCCCTCCCTCCCTCTCTCTGTCCCTCCCTTATTTTCTTCTTGTGTCACACCGAATGACGCCTGACTTCATTTGGAACTTTGAATGATCTGCTATATTTATCTCCTTCAAAGCTTTCGCCACATTACCATACGAACAGCAGCTTTAATTATAGAAGCCTACTCAATCGATCCATTCTATCTTGATTGTTATGCTCTCCCTCCCTCCTTCCTCCTCTCTCTCTCTCTCTCTCTCTCTCTCTCTCTCTCTCTCTCTCTCTATGATGGTTGAAACACCATTCCCACACTCATGAGCTTCCCGGATTAGCCTAAGGGTGTCCCGTGGTATGAACGTCCATTAGAGACCTGTCCTCATTCCAGAAAGTCATTTTGAGGGGCGACAAGTTATTCCATGTCCATCATTTATACCTTATTTGCGTTCCCCATGAATGATCCGCCTTTGTCATTATCTACCGCATTGGTTGTAGATTAGTGCATTACTATTCACTCGGACACGTCTCTCTATTCTGTTCCTCTCTCTCTCTCTCTCTCTCTCTCTCTCTCTCTCTCTCTCTCTCGCAATGAGAGTAAACCAAACCGCAGACACACTATCCTAAATCGATGTGAGTCAACGTACTGTAGGTGAGTCGCTTTCTACTGTCGCTTGGGACTTGTTTTCTAATGCACAGATAACCTTGACCCACAGATCGGATTCCCTCAGTCAGCTGTATATATATAGGACCACCTCATGCCTAATTAATTAGGATTATGTAAGACCCGGACAGATAAACAAATGACATCTATTTAGAGCGATAGCACTTGATTGAAGAGATTATAGTTTTTTATAAAGGTTGCATTAAGCCTAGTATGCATGCACACACGGAGTTCTTTCTACCTCTGTCACATGCACAACCTCAAGATGCGAATGGTCTTTGAAGCCAATATATGTTAAGAAATTCTTCACGGTGAAAAAGTGATATATTAATTATACTAAAGCTATGAAAACATGTTCAGTTTCGTTCAGTTTATTATAGGCACTAGGCCAAAAGCATTAAATTTACATTGTACATTACACACTTATGAGACATCAGGCATACATCTTCATTCATGTCCTCCAGCTTCTTTCTTCAGCATCCTTCACGCACCCTCACATTCATCCACTCTATCTCTTTCGCTCTGTTCTGCCTGGTTCTTCTCATTTTCTTTCCCTCTTTCCCGCTCACATACTTCCACCCTCCCCAACAGATCCTAATCCTCACGCTTCCAATCACAACTCGGACCCCCCCCCCCC
>JAWQUT010000121.1:502273-517056 GCA_033807755.1 Ellobium chinense
CCTCGTCCCCCTCAAAACACACGCGCGCACATATTGCTGATGGAGCTTGTCAAATCGTAGGCCCTATTAACCATGCTCATGAACATGTTAAATCAGTTCGATGAAAGTGGAAACTCAAACAAACTGACCGGGTGGTCAGCTTGATCTGGTGAAGTGTAAAGTAGCGTTATTGTACAATACTGATGTTAATATCTTGCGATGTATGTTATTCTGAAATATTTTGATCGCACTGACTTTGGGTGATAAGTGTGGGTTTAGAGGAATGCGGGAAAAAAGTGAAAAGGAAGAGGTACAAACGTGCGTAGAAAAGCAAGCGTACGCGAGCGAACACACACACACACACACACACACACACACACACACACACACACACACACACACACACACACACACACACACACACACACACACACACACACACACACACACACAGGAGAGAATGAGAGCATTCGGCTGACCAAAAAGGTATAATTCAATGGTTTTTATAGATAGCGAGAAACAAGAAATGCAGACAGCTAGAGAGAAGCAGGCAAGCAGGCAGGCAGGCAGGCAGCCATGCAGGCAGGCAGGCAGGCAGGCAGGCAGGCTGGCAGGCAGGCGAGGGGGCGAGCAAAAAAGCATAGCAGAAATGCAGACGGACCCGGGGGTTAGATGGGAAAAGGGCAACGGCCTTTGACGGTCTATCAAAGGAATTCACACAGAATGAAACCGATACTGAAGACCGTGAAATTTAAGGAAGTTACATTCACGACAAATATTGATTCTTCACTTTTAATGACGCAGAATCTCAGTCTTTCATCATAGCAGGGGTGACAAGAAGATGGCAGAAGACCGAGCGAGCGAGCGAGCGAGTGAGCAAGCGAGAAAGACAACCAAACATAAAGCACGCTGAGACGAAAAACAGAGAGAAAAAAAATCTTTCTGTGCAATCTATCACGTTCCAGGCAAAAAGAAACACAAAATATGCCATTATTTCCCTCAAAGCGACCTTAGACCATTTCTGTCTCTTCCACACGCCCTTTACATCCAGAGACAAAAGAATCTGTACGTCCACTGAAGGGGAAAATGTCACGAGATCCATTAAATTCCGCCACAAACGAGGTCAATTATGCCTACGACAAAAGGTAAACGTAGATCTAGTTTCTATGTTGAAATTTTCAAGAAAGGATTACCTTCTCAAAAATGAAACAGGAAAATAAGTCTTCCGCTGCATTTATGAACGATTCACAGACTCAATTGGCTATCTCAAATATACCTGAAATAGACCTGAGATTGCATTCAAGAACAAGTCTGTGGCCCTCACGGATACACCAAAATAAACATCGGGCTGACTTCACAGGCCATACTTAGGATTCCGTGACATTCTTAATTCCACCAGAAATACATGTAAGGTTGCATTCATAAACGAATCTGGAATTCTGCGGCTCTCACGGAACAAGTTTACGACTAAAATAGATATGAGGCTAAATTCATAAACTATAGTTAGAATCCGTGATATTCTTTAATCTACCATGAATAAACCAGAGATTGCAACTATAAGAATATTTTGCGACACTCTCGTGAAAGAAGGTTGGGGCTGTCTTCAGTAGGAAATAACCAGACTTTGCGACACCGTAGTTATATGTACCAGAAAAAAAGATTCAAGGCGGTTTTCATAAGCCCTACCTCTATGAGGTTATGCACAACAAATTTCCATCGCGGAGTCTGATTGACTACTACTTTAAAGTTTAAATCACAATAGGATTAAAGTAATTTTTCTTTCATTTGATCTGAAAACTACAAAACAAAACCCAAACAATACAGAGAACTTCGTGCCATCTGAAAACAAACTCTACGTTTGCTCCTAACTTCAAACGAAAAACGTATCCAATGAGCTTTTATCCCCAGTGTTCAGACTGACTAGCTCAACATTATGTTGAAATCTCGGTGATGAAAGGTCTTAGCTGAACTAGAAAATGAAACATGTACTTTCATCTTCACAGTGAAAGCATATTTATGATGAGATTCTATTGAAGCACGGTTCTTCGCTGATAAAGCAATCAAAATTACGTTCTCAAATTTACATCCCCACGACAAAACTCGTGCTTTGAGCTTCCAAGGAGACCTTATCTCTCGTCAATTGGTCCTTCATATACAATTATTTTGTTATAAGAAAGGATATTAGGTTGTGAAAAGTGTATGAAAAGCTATTTTATGATCTTGACAAGCATAAGAATACACGTAGATCCAGACCTTGTAAGTGTGCTGCTGTAAGTGTGCTGCAAGACACAATTTTAAAGGTTCCTTCACAATGGTATACAGTCTGTAATCCAGGGTCGTTACTACCTTATCACCCCGCCCCCCCTCCCAAATCACCTACCCAGCAAAACCACAAGCATCACTTAGGGGAGAAGGAAGCCTCATATTTATGGCCTCTTCCTTTCTCTCCGTTTTTGCCCTGTTTTTGATTTCCTTTCTTCTGGAGTCCCCTGACCCATGCCTTTCCCTCTTTCCCCTTCCACGGACTGCTGGCATTGCAAAAGTGCCATGCACTGATCACAAGCCCAGAAGTAGCTTTAGATCTTCAAATATCAGAACCCGGAAAAAATATCTTTACTCTACGCCCGAAACTACGCATTCGCTCAGGCCACCCTATTATCGATATTACTGTCTTGGCATCTGCACTGTGTCTTCTTTCCTTTCTTTTCTCCTTCTTGGTGACTTCTGTTGTCTTGGTCGTGTGGTCAAGTCGAAAATCGATACATTTGCATTAGCCGCCGTGTCTTCACATCATGTCAAAACCGATCAAGGATATATTCATCATGCATGGGTTGCATGGACGGCAAACAGATGCTTCCTTGCTGATATGCATTTATTTATACTGGTCGATTTATTCACCACCATCAAAGCAGATCAGGATGAGCCAATTGATTGCTTTAATTTCCTCGCAACTAATTGAGCTACTGACACACAGAGTAACTGACAGACTGACCGACTGACCACAGGTAGACTAAATGCCTGATTGTTGGTTGTCGATAGGACTGACTGACCCACTGACTCACTGATTACTCGATTGTTGGTCTATCGATCGAATGAATGATTCGCACGGACAGCAGTCTCAAGCCTAAAATTTACCAACCTATGCACTGCCACGCACTTATGGAAGACATAAATGGTAAAATACAATTTATATATGAAAACTATTAACGCGAGGCTTTCAGTCAAGACATTTATTAGATGCAGCAATTTTTAACTCTTCCAAAGCAGAACTGGAATGCGCTGGACTGCGCCAATTTGCATGCATTTTCTGTTGAATCCAAACAGTTGTCCAGAGCTCTGAGCTTCTCCGTCAAATTGTAAAAAAAACATCCTCGTCAGTTACAAGGCAGTAACTAGAGTGAAATCTATCCATTATCTCCACCAAAAGAAAACGACTTCGTCTTATGGTTCATCACGCCACACTGCCTGTGCCATATGATAACTGAGATTATGCCGTCCTCCAATAAGAAGCCAATACATGGAGCAACTTTTAACTCTTTCAAAGAAGAACTGGACTGCGCCAATTTACATGCATTTTCCAATCGGATCTACATAAACAGCTATGAAAATGATGTCAACAAATTGCAATTCCACATGGACTTGTTGCTTTGATATTAACAAATAATTATCCATGCTATAAACAATTAATTATCCATGATATAAAGTATTAATTATCCAAATTATATAGCAGTGGCTTTATTTTCATAGTAAATGACTGGACAAATTCCAAGAAACTACCCCTGACCACGTTGCTTTCAAGAAAACTGCAGCTCACAATATCTTCTTTTTTTTTATTTTGCTTTGATACAAACAATTAATTATCCACATAATACAGCAGTGACTTTATTTTCATGAAAAATGGCTGGACAAATTCCATAGAACGACCCTAGTCACTGTGCCTTTAAGAAAGCTGCAGGTCACAATAAAGTTAAAGGACAGATGAACCTCTTGACAGCCCTAGGGAAGACCTGCTACTATTTACCAAATTTGTTTCACAAACGATAGTTTTGCGAATTTGAAGATCACCTCAGGTGAGCGTCTCGTCATCTAAACACACAAAACAATCTCTTTACTCATTTCTCAATCCACAACTTCATTAAGAGAAGACCGTCAGTTTGTTTACATTCGCTCTTAGTTCAGCTGCCTGAAAAAAAAAAAAGGTGTTTATCTCACAAATTTGCTGGAGGATGCCTTCAACATGAATAATGTGAAGACTTTGAATTTTTCCGAATCTGCCAATCTGAACGCCTTCAGCCTATAAACTGCTGAACGAAGAGAAAACGTCTCGATAGAAGGAATTTATCACTCCTGTCTCCTGTTCTCCCAGCCTCTTCTCTTCTCCACTTCACACGAGCACACATCATATCAACAGCGGGTTAATAGGCGAAGGCAAATCCTTGTGGAAATCCCCTTGTTTCTAAAACAATAAACACTGCGGCCAACCTGTTCAAACAGCCTTTACAGGAAAGCCCGGCGATGGAGTCGGTCAACAGAATGAAACCATTGGATAACCCGCCAAACGTCGTGAGCAACCGCCGAAGATGCCACCCGTTCATCGCGCACGGTCGGTCCAGTCCTGCCCTGCCCTGCTCTGCCCCTACCCTCGCCGCTGGCGTGCATGGCTCCAGAGACTGTGAGTGATGCTGGCGCGTGCTGAAGTTGAGCTCGGGTGGCTTGGCTAATACTTATACATGGCTAGTTAACAATCTGTCGTTGCAAGGGGTTGTGGATGTGAGGGTGCTAGCAGTTTATGATATTATTTTTAAGTAGAGGTTGAGGCGGAGGGGGAGGGGGTTGAGTGAGGGAATGAAGGCAAGATCGTAGATGAATGAAGGAACAGCACTGAACTGTGAGGGGATCAAAGATTCAAAGCGATGATCTTAGAATATTTGCAAACATTTGTAAAGCAGCGGTATTTTACCCTTTGTCAAGGTTTAAGCTATAATCAGCGCACGTGTGAAATGAAGCTGGGCAGTTATGAACAATTTTTCACTACTTTTAATATTACTGTTACTCCTACATACTGGTTGTGGTGGTGTAGTTGCCGTTATCGCTGACATAGTTGTATTGCTTCATTATTTTTGTTCTCCGTGTGTGTGTGCGTGCGTGCGTGCATGCGTGAGTGAGTGAGTGAGTGAGTGAGTGAGTGAGTGAGTGAGTCAGTGAGTGAGTGAGTCAGTCAGTGAGTGAGTGAGTCAGTGAGTGAGGAATAAGTATTTAACTCACTAGGTACATAGTAATTGGTGAACAGAATAAGGTGTAAGTGATCTGCCAACTTCTTTCAGCAAAACAAGCAGAAGTACTGACGATACTAATCGCCAAGAAAAGTGGCAGATTTACTGCCCCTCATACAGACTTTGGCACTATTTCTTGTTGGTTCCACGGAATATTGGTCATTAGCTGGTCGGCACTAGTCCAATACTGTCTATCTTCTAGTTTTCTTCCGGTTGTCATATTTCACGTTTGTAGTGATAATGCTTGCTGAACAATGCGTAACGACCCACGTGTCTTGCCTCTAATAAATTATAAAATTTATTTTCGATCACATGTAAAAGTGGGCGTGACAAGGCTGATTCCTATCTACTAACCTGGACTACTACATAATGCTAATCCTATTCTAGACATGTGATCAAAATGCCTGCTGGATAATGCGTTGCGACCCATATGTCTTGACCCTAAGTTTCGAGATCTGTTCTTCATCATCAGTAAAAGTGGACGTGAGAGTTCCCATTCCTTAGAAGTCGACTGGCCTCATTCATTTAATTGGAGAACTGGCTGACAGTATGATGATACCGATCTGTCACTGTGGACTAACGGACAACAAACAATCGTTGGAGACACATATTTGCTTGTCACATCTGAATAGAAACGAGAAATTAAATACTGATATCTCACAGATGTGCTCATATTACAAAGGACAACTCTCTTCATCACACAAATTTATTCTTCTTCATTTTCTTCTACTTCATCACTGTGTTGACGTAATAGTACTTTATCATCTCATTTTTCTTCTCCTTCTCCTTTTTATTTCTTCCCCTCTCCGGTTCTCTTTTCCTTTTATGCTATCTTCTTTGTTTGTTTTTTCTTCCACTGAACCATTAGATTACCTTGTCACTTGGATGCAGTACTTCAATAAACGCCATCCTGACAGTAATTCGTACTTTGACGCCTTTGAACTACCAATAACATCGCAAATACTGAGTCAAAATCTCAGACCTTTAGCTTCAAAATCGTTTCGTAATACGACGCAACACCGTGAAATATTTATTTGTGTAATTCACCTGCGTTTATCGTGGTATTGCACAGAAGCGATCAATTCTTCTTCTCTTCTTCTTCATCCTCTATCCTTCCTCCTTTCCCATCTTCCAACATTTTCCTTCTTCCCTGGGTGGCCCTGTCTACCCTATTAGTTGCCCGCGTGGAATGACTACTGGCAAAGACTGGGGGAAATTCAATAGTGATGTAGTAGCTCACCGACAAGCTGTTTTGACTACCAATCACTCTTCGGTGAACGGATGGGGCGGGGCTCGTCCCTTGTGCAAGAATGACATAACTGAATCAAGGATAGGGGTGGGAGGAGGAGAGATATCCCCCCTCCCCACCCCATCCCGCATCTCCTTCTCCTATCCACAAACAAGAATAGATGGAATAGAATAAGATGGTAAAATGAAGAGGAATATAGTAATCATAATAGTTTGAGTTACAATAGCCTCCCTTATAAATTGGTGGGCACTTATTTCATCACTATGTCAGGGAGCTCATTGGCGTATGTGTGAAAACATGAGTGAGAGAGAGAGAGAGAGAGAGAGAGAGAGAGAGAGAGAGAGGGAGGTGTAAAGAAGTATGAGTGAATGTGCAATTGATGGAAGAGTGGTTTGAATCAGTGAACCTATTACGTAGTTCATTGTTAAGAACATAATCGTTACACCTGCTCATATACAACTGGATATTTTCTGAGCTCAATAAACATATTGTTATTGGCCCACAGACAGCATATATTATTCATATACTGCATCAATGTCTCTTAACAATTTTTGTTTACAAGGGTATGACGTCAAAGTTCTCAACAGAATATCTGCATCTCCAACGAACAACCCTCACCTGCACGGTGTTTGTGGATTTTTTTTTTTTTGCACTTCTCGCTCGAAGGATCCGGTTAAGTAAATGTTGTGGTGAGCAGGTGTAACAAGGCTAAACCACGGGGTTTAACCAGGTATATAGAAGGTGATTGGCTTGATCTCTCTCTGAGAATAGTCGGGTCGGTGCCGTGGTGGGACTTATCATTGCAAGATGCAATCTACTTGTCATATAATCAGAGAGTGAGCTACGTGTCTGAGAACTTCTATTTTCAAAGTCGAATCTTTTAAGTACCGCTATGCAAGAGGCAGGCACGAACATATTATGACATTTCTTAGTATTGCGCTCATTTTGCACGCTAGAAACTAAAATGCGATGTGAATTTCACGTGCAATGTGATTGAAATATCATGAAATGTCAATCAGGCATGCATACCTCTGTCAAAACAGCCAGTAGGAGATCCGAAACTGAGCATAAAAACTCTCTTTTAAAGACCGTAAACGATGTTGCAGTGGTGTGGCCCGTCATAATGAGGTAAAGCATGATTTCCTATGTTGCCTGTGGTGGGCCGCCGCTAAGGTAGAAGAAAGACAGAAAGGGAGGGGGGAAGGAAGGAAAGAAGGAAAGAAAGGAGGAAGGAAGGAAGGACGGAAGAAGGGATGGAAGGAAGGAAGGAAAAAAGGAAGGGGGCAGGATGGAAAGAAGGAAAACAAGGAAGGAAGGAAGGAAGTAAGGAAAAGGAAGGAAGGCAGGAAGACTGATAGACTGTAATAATGGAAACAAAAAAGCAAGGAAGTGTCATGAAGGGCTGGAGGGAAGGGGTAAAGGAAATGATCGAGAATGAAGAGAGCGATACACAGTGGTAGTCAAATATAGCATGGAAGAACTGCAAAACATCTCTCATCCACACAAACATTTCGTACGCAATCCATACTATGATATGACTAGCTTCACCCCAAAAACAAACTTCTACGGACTGGCTGAATGCCGACAGTGACACTAAAAGATGAGTAAACGGGCGAAATTGTCTTCTGACGATTACTTCAGATGCCATATTATATCGATATCCTATCGATCCTCGGTAATTGATGAGCACTTTTTTTTTCCGCTATACATCAAAGACTGACAATTGTAATGGTATCGATTAACACCGATGCTGACGAGCGAGTGGAGGTTAAAACGCTGTGAAACGATTTCCGGTATTGATCATGCTGGCGTGAGCTGATAACATATTATTATTCAAGCCCCATCTGCATACATTTTCTATCGGCTCGTTGTAATACAGCTTAATCTGTTCAATACATCTTTCTGTCCTCTCACTTGCTATTTGTTTGGCCTAAGAGTTTCAACTCAAGTTTTCGCCAGCTCAGCCTCAAAGTGTTCAGAGTCCATTAAGTATAACCCTGGGACTTTCCCAAATTGTTATTAAGTGCATTCCGTGCAGTGCCGCATCAAAAATAAGCTCAGAATACACACACACACACACACACACACACACACACACACACACACACACACACACACAATTAACTGATTACCAAACCTGCAGAGGCCAAACAAAAGCCCTGAGACCCTAACTGTGTTTTGTCTTTCTCCTTCAATGTTATGTTCAAAATACAGCCATGTGTCCGCGCGCCACCCAAATAGGCAATCCCGTCCTTTCTTTATTCCTTTCTTTCAGTGCAAACTAACCATTTTTAGTAATACGGTAACACTAACATCTTTGTTGAAGCTATCTAGAACAAGAGTAGTGTAATCTGATGTAGTCTGGAAATCTAAATCTATCTCGTGATCTGAAGTCTGATAGATGGCGAGAAGTTCCACGAAAAGTTTTGAGCGTCACAAGTCGGCACTGGGTTAAGGTCAACGCTGAAGTTAGGAACGTGGTTATAGAAAAAGAGAAGTTCCCTATATATTATCCAAAGACTCTAAGGGGTGGTTCTTCCTTCCTGACCATGCTCTTAATTTAAGAACACCCTGGGATAATCTCAGGATTCTGCTAAGTGGATACAAAAAGCGTGTAAATTGAAATACAGAAGACAACGGTTAAAACGAAAATGGTTATACTCATAAAACCGCTAAAACGAAAGAAAACAAGAAACCTCGTCTATTTTCCTTTTTTTAGTTTCTCTATCTGAACCCGAACTCTATTTAACAGAGAATAAGTTTCTGATCCGCGGATTTCGTTTTAACCATTGTCTAACGTTTTGCACATTCTAAGACCCCAGTGCTTTACACTGCTGTTTAAAACTCCTCATCCACTTGCTGACAAGCGTGTGTGTTATGATTAACAAGACAGTTGGAATCATATTCTGACCCCCAGGCTTAAGTTTTCCCTATTCTTATGTTCCGGTTGCTATGGCAATGTGGGAGTATCTTCACAAAACTCGCTTTCCGATTAATTCATGTTGGCAATGAAGAGGAGTCAAGGCATATTCGTCGGGAAAAAAATGACATGCATCAAAATAATGAAAGAGAATGGGAAAGGGCATCGTTGGAGAGTGAGAGAGAGACACACACAAAGGGAGTGAGAGACGAGAACAGAGAGATGGAGTGAGAGTGACGGACAGAATGTGTGTGTGTGAGAGAGAGAGAGAGAGAGAGAGAGAGAGAGAGAGAGAGACACAGAGAGAGAGAGACAGACAGAGGGAGAGAGAGAGAGAGAGATATGGAAGGGAAGATGCATAGTTAATGGCAACACGATACAAGAGGCAACAGAGTGAATGAATGAGCGAAAAGTCTTTGGAGTACGAAGAGATGGAAGGAACCGTGAAGCAAAGATAGAAAGAAAACAAGATGGCAGAGGGATGAAGATAGAATACTACACACATAGAGTGTCAAGAAATCAAAGGGCCCATACACTTGCTAGACGGAAGTATCTTCTTCTGAAGATCTTTGCTTGCTTCGCTCTCCCAGAAAGAGAATTTCCTACTCAGATGAGAGACACGGTAAATGGAGATAAGCTACAGCGTTGAAAATGCAAAACCGTTCTTCATTCTTACGCCCCTCCCAACAAACAACGCCTCCTAGATCCAAAAAGGCACCATGTGATTGAATTCCAGTCACCCACATGTGACCTGTATGTCAAATGTTACCATACCACTACTGATCAGTCTCTGGCCTGATTTCTCTCCTAAGTTCAATTTGTGTCACTGACCATGATTGACCATTCAGTGAGAAATCTGGAACGATGCTGCACAGCATGACCTTGTGTGTATCTCATTCTCTGATTCTCTCACAGACCTTTCATTAGCCAGTATTTTTCTTCTTCCTTGTCCTTTCCCTCCCTCCCCACCAATCAGCCAATGATTAGCAGTAGCAAAGAGACCACAGAATAAATAAGGAGCCTTATTATGTAAGAGTGACCACAGCAATGCCAAGTCGATGGATGGATGGATGGATGGATGGATGGATGGATGGATGGGGAAAGGATGGATGGATGGATGATGGATGGATGGATGGATGGGGGATGGATGGATGGATGGGGGATGGGGGATGGGGGATAGGTGGATGGATGAATGCATGGATGGATGGGGGATGGATGGATGGATGGGGGATGGGGGATAGGTGGATGGATGGATGGGGGATGGATGGACTGATGGATGGGGGATGGATGGATGGATGGATGAGTGGATGGATGGATCGATGGGTGGAATAAAATGAGAGATAAAGAGGAGAAAAAGAAACAGAATGAAATAGCTTTTGCTCTACACAGGAGATGTTCATAAGGAAAAATAAGAATGATCATAAGGAAAAGCAAATAATCTCGGTATAAAGAGAAATGTCTGAATTAATCTTAATGATCGAAAGATGCGAAGCAAATGGAAAATACAAGGGGTTTCCTCTGGCTGAATACTTAAAGCAATTTCAAGCCTGGGTGGTCTGTCTTCCACGTTGTCCACTGGAGGCAAAGCGAAACAAATCAATTGCCATGTACCATCTCATGCCGTTTTATGTCCCTCTTGTAACTTAGCCAGGCTTGAAATTTGTTTGTTCTTGTCTGTGTGGGTTGGGAGGGGACAGAGAGAGAGAGAGAGAGAGAGAGAGAGAGAGAGAGAGAGAGAGGAGGGACAGGCAAACAGATATATATATGAGAGAAAGGGGAGGAGAGAACGGGACTGGGAGCAAGCAAACAGACAGATGAGAGAAAGAGGAAAAGAGACAGAGAGACAGAGAGAGAGAAAGATGGTTGCAAGCTGCAGGTGTGCGATACACATAACCAGATTTGCTGTTTATCACTCTCTACTATACACTCAACCCCCCCACCCCCACCTTGCAAGCTGGGCAAGGAAAACATATTGAAGGAATGGAAAACAAATCCAAGGTAATAAGCGTCAAAATGGAAAGCCATGATGCAAAATACATTTTCTGGTCTTCCAAGCAAAAACCTAACACACATAACACACACACCGGCAAAGACTCAACTCCTTCCTGTGAGGGCAGAGTGATGTTACCATTGCCATACAGAGAAATGTTTCAGGGCACAGTGACAAAGCGCAGAGAGTAAAACTAACGATGAACAAATTCAGAAGTATATCATGAACCCTTTGGTAAATAATCAGAAGATGACGATAGACTAATATTATGGATGAGAAAATTGTAGTATTCAACTAAAAAGCACTGCAATTTTATCTCCGGAATGACTTTATATAAATCATAAGTACAGAGACGTTTTTTTTTTTTATAAATTTACGTACGAGATCCACTGCCGTCACATTTAAAGTAATTAATGGGCGAGGTCTTCAAGGAGTGCTGCCGTAATGAAATAAGGGATACAACCCAATGAAAAGGGCGGGCTGCCATGTTATCATACTTGCATCCCTTGAACCCGCAAGTACTCGTGAGAAGCGACACTCCTAGTGTTATTATGTTCCAGAGATGAACAAAGTATGGGCGACTGAAGATTTTAGACAAGGGACACAATCACAAGGCAAGATGAAGATGTTTAAATATTGAGATTGTTTCCCTTGTAATCGTACTCGAATCCCGCCGCGCCTGCCTGCCTGCCTGTCTGTCTGTCTGTCTGTCTGTGAGTGAGTGGGTGAGTGAGTGAGTGAGTGAGTGATGGGATACACTAAGAGAAAACCCATATGGGTAGCAGTAGGTGCTCAGTTACGGGAGGGTGGGGGAAAGGAAGGACCTTAGGAAACATGTTCCCGTTATCCCAGTTACATCTAGAGTTTTACTCTATTATAGTGTTAGCATTTACTTATTAACAATCTGATATGTAATACGCATTTCACAAGAAGAATAAAAGCACGTATAAGGGAATATGACGCAGTGGAAAGTAAATAGAGAAACTGACAACGCTTTCAACTGCTTGAGAATGTTATTGGGTTTTCTCTTCCAGGCGTTAGTTAATAGGCTACCTTTGGAGGTTTAAGTGACATTAAGTTACCCACACCTTCTACTTTACTATATAAAATTGATATGCATAAAAATACACATGTATGCCTCGGAGGCAGTTTTGACAAACGGCTAGACTATTATTATGTGGATGAAAATTATGGGTTAATTTCTTACCCAAGAATGCCTCCCACCCTTCTCCACAACATTGATGGATATTTATGGATAACTTAAGATACCAATGAACGCCTCGGAAGTTTGTAAAATAAGTGTTGCTTGATTAAGTGTGTCGTTGCTTATGAGAAACAAAACCATTGGTAACAACATGTCGCTTAGAAAACACTTGGAGAGTACATTAAGTATCAACCTTCTGGAATTCCAATTTCTCAAAATATCTTAAAATTTCAAAAAAAAAACCCCACCAAACAACAAAAACACGAAATGCATAAAAGTACCCATGAAAGCTGAAAGGGTTAACTATGCATTGTCCACAATGACAGGTGACAAGATTCCCTACAGAGATATCTGTGTACCAGCAAGGGAGTGCCAGTAGTACAGGAATGCACACTGTGTGCACAGATAAGACAGTCAAATCGCTGATAAATCACGGCTGGCTCCGTTCTATTGTAAGATTCTCCCGGCCTTGTAATGTGATCTGATCTCCCTCGACAAAAACAAGTATGTGAGGCTAAGTAAAACTGTTAGAAAAAAAATGTACACTTATTTATAGTGCCTCGTACCTTCAGCTTTGGTTGTTCATACCATGCTTGAATAGTTTCTCATTTACAGTATGAAAATTTTAAACAGGATATTCCTTATCCCTAACAATAAAAATAAATATTAGAAAAAAAAAAACAACAACAACACAATACAGTAATTATACATATTCCTCATGAACTCAAATTTCATAACATAAGTGTATTTTATTGAGATTTCAAAGTAGACTCTAGAAAGCGAGATGGTGAAACACAGCGTTACAGTTACTGCTCTATGCAAGTTGTTTTTTTTTTTTAGTACACTACACAGTGTCTGAGATCGCGCTGTTCATTATAACTTGAGTCTCATTAGTATTGCAGATGAGTTGTTTTGTCAACGTGCGGCAAAGATCTTGGGCTTCAATCCGGACAAGTCTATCTATCACGAAAATCTATCACCTTAAACCGTGCATGACAATATCTATATAAGAGAGCGGAAACACATTATCCGAGAAGATGTCACACAAAACATTTATTATGTTTTCATTCTAATGCAACTTGTGCCTTAAAGAAAGTGTTTATGTGTGTGTATGTGGGTGTGTGGTGAGAGGTGGAACGGTTAGGAGAGGGGGTCGGGGGGGGGGGGNGGGGGGGGGGGGGGGGGGTTGGTTAGTTAAATAATCATGATGCAAATGTAGACAGGGGAGTGGGAGTGGACAGGAAGGATCTATAAATATAAATAAGAGAAGATTGCACAGTCTTATCAATTCTTATCACACAAGACTAATGTGTGTGTCTTGAAATCATTACATTCCTCAGAAAATGAAGAGTAGGGGGCAGTTTGGGTAAGTATACGTATGGAGACAGCAAGAAAGATACTGATATAGGACATTTACACTTTTTTTAATTCAAGCGCACGCTTCACACCCAGGAGCGTTATTTTCCCCCTAAATTTCACGAACACAATATTTCATACTGCCGAGAACATTTGCAGTTCGTTAGTTTATTGTCTCTTTGATAGTTGAAATACAGACAACTGATATTGTGTTAAATCGTCTAGTATTTGAAATATAAGAGCAAATCTATGTGAGTCGAGACAATCTCCACCGCCATTTGTAGACGACGCCTGCCTTCCAACTGTAACGATCGAATGATGTAGCTTTAACTTGAACATTCTATCTGAAGATTAGTAACCTATGGATCTTTAAGCCTCATGAACGTTATGATTTTCGGTCTCAAGTTCCCGATTCCAGTTTCAGATTTGCTAAAAATTTGAAATAATGTCCCGTAGCCATATGCATGATCCTAACGTTAGTTAACGCACTGCTGTAACCATGGGAAACTACCACAAAACATTGGTACCGGTAGTGTTCTCTGAGTTAATGCAGTGCGTTAATTAACGTATGGTTTATGCTATACTGTACTATTCCTCTGTTGAAATTTGAGTTCGTAAAGTCCTCTTGAACCAGGAAAACAGTCTGACCGCCATTTTGAAAAATAAAGAAATAATGAGTGAGACGACCATTATAATATGACGACCCAAGATGACGTCATTCCACGTCAAAATCTCATCTTCCATCTTTATTAGATGCATTTTCTTGTAGGAGGTCAAGCTGGTTGGGAAGGAAGGGGAAGGAAGGGGATGGG
>JAWQUT010000121.1:530780-542517 GCA_033807755.1 Ellobium chinense
TGTGTGTGTGTGTGTGTGTGTGTGTGTGTTTGGGTGGGTGTACAGTAGAGAAACATAGGAAGAAAGACGAAAGGAGAGAAAGAAAGAGGGAGTGACAAAGACACAGAGAGAGGCTATCAATTCGTGTTTTTTCATTCATTATTTCATCCACGGTCTTGCATGGCAGTAAAGATGACTGCAGAGATGAGAGCAAATCAGTTGTCATTGGTGCATTCCAGTGCCCCTTTTATGACAAAACATTAAATCCACTTTCACTGGCTCGTAAACACCAAGTTAAATGTAGCGCACAATTTATATTCCCAATACTACTCTAGCAACTATCTCTGACTACTTGCAAGTGCACAGAAGTGGGGGTGGGCCGACGGGAAGACAGAGATTGCATATGGAGTAAGAAAAAACTGCTGTACCAAACATGATTATGAAAAACAGAACGGCATGGACGGACAGACGGACGGATGGACCGACGGACGGATGGATCGATGGATGGGTGGAAAAGGAATGAGATAGGTCATATGACGGAAGGAAGGGCAAAATGACGAGAGAAGGGAGGAAATGAAGGAAGGAGAGAGAGAGAGAAAATGACGAGGAAGAAGAAAGACATGTGACCAAATATAGAAAACGCGTCAATATCAATCAGATATTTCATCTGCTCTTATCTCTGAATTCAGCAGGAGCAAATATTGGTGCCAGAATTTGTCACGAGAGAGAGGGATGGGACAGAACGAGAGGAGGGAGAGGGCACGGAGGAGAGAGACATTAGCGTGAGCTGGAGGGGGTAAGCTAGAGGGCAGAGTGCAAGTTGCGGAGAGTAAGAGGACAGAGTGCAAGTTGGGGATAACAGAACAAAAACACACAAAAAAAATGACATATTTATTATACACTTCAGATGGGTGATGGGATGAAGTGAGGGAGACGAGATGCGAAATTATTACAGAGCAACACTGATTCTTGTAGTTGGGTCAGCAAAGAGGGATCTTTCTCGTGCTCGGTTTCTCTCTCTCTCTCTCTCTCTCTCTCTCTCTCTCTCTCTCTCTCTCTCTCTCTTTTTCCTCCAGGCAACATCAAAAATAACTCCCCTTCCTTCCTCCGTTTCTTATTTTACCGCCAAGAAAAGAACAAAACCCCCACAGCTTTTCTTTGCTGCCGACGTGATATGATGTGACGTCATGTCCGGTCATTATTTTAAACTCAACCATTAATTAAACGGATATTAGTTTACACGGAGTGGAGACCCAGATCCTGTCACCTACTGAAAATGCCGCGATAAACCGGTAACAAACAAAATCAGTTATACAATTTATGCTTTATTTCCCCTCTGAACAGAACGGTTCATACATTACACAAATGCGAAACAGAAAACGAGAGATCTATTACTATTCGCCGTTAAAGGCGTAGAAAGTCACGCATGTGTCCCAATTCTTGCGCAGCCCAGCCGCGATATGGTTTGATTGTACGAACGCAATTACCCGGAATAATTCTTGACCGGCGGTCAAGCAGCGGTAACAGCCTCTCTCGTTTCACCTGATTAGTCCATTCTCAATGAGCCGCTAGAAGGAAGACCACAGAGAAGGAAGAAATTGTCATTAAATGAAGACCGATCAAGCGATTTTTTTGTTTTGTTTCTTCTTTTTGGTTCTAGTGCTATTTCCCTGAGGCAAAGTTGACTACTGATTGTTCTAGCTCTTGAGACAGATCCAGCGTTTTGACCCTAGACTAACTTCTCGGTCATTGTCACAGTTCACGACTTTATTTTCGGACAAGGGTATTTCAGCTGAAGACTATCTCGTGGGGAGTATTTTGGCTGGGGAGCCGGACGGTATGATTTACATATATTATGTGACAAAGTCCAGAATCTTGAAAACAATAAGGAAATTTTATATAGTTCATATGAAGATCGATTCTTTTTTTCCGTTTCTAAAGTTAGCGTGATAATCCAACAAGCTAAAGAGCAAGTTGCCGGTATGAGTGAATTTTAGTTTATAAACTTGGCATGATAAAATGTGACAAGGCAGTCGTACAGGGGTGTTCATTCGGAAAAATGGCTGTCTCAGTTAAAAATACAAGTCAACCATATTACTCCATATGTGTCTTCTGTCTGTCCAACCAGGAGGACACTCAGGACCTCGAATTTTATTAACTCGAAATACCCTGACACTTGTTGCATTGGTGAGGTGTGTAAAGCCTTTTTTTTTTCTCAATAGCTCGTATATCTCAGAAACCGGAAACAGTGGATTGATCCCTTGAAATTCGAGTTCATGAGGTCCTACTGTACAGCGCAAAGCTTTGGTTTCCCAACAGTTAATGACCAGGTTGCATTCATAATGTTATTCACATATGGGACACAAGACAAATTAGTGGCAGGACTTCCAACTGAACTGAACATAGTAACGCCAGTGGAAGTCACACGCAGGACAAGTGGTTTACCAACCTTCCACTCGCTTCTGGAGAGATGAAAGGCAGCATGGCTCATTACCATACTACATCCAATCATTTCAATCACATTCAACAAAAAAGGGTCACGACTTCATTTGACTTCCACACTATAATAAAATCCCTGCTCATTTTGCAAGGCCAACGGTATATATGCATAATTGTGTTTACATAGGATTGAAGCCAAACAAATGGCAGGCTATAAAGTATCCAGTTCAATAAATTCCAATATCGCTGAAGTTTATACCCTTGTTATCGATCTCCCTCGAGCATGAATTCTAAGGCCCATTAATAAAATCTTCTCTCTTGGCCACAGCTCACTAAATGAGGTTCTGGCTGATTGGTCGCTAGCAGGTAGTACACAGTTCATGTTATTTTATTGATCGACCTTTCTTCACACCTCTGTGTGCCCTTGTACATGTCGTTGGAAAGTGAATGGTAGAATGTCTGTGCCGTACCGCCACCCCCTTAGACACGAGCCCTGTATGTGTGTGACAGAAGTCACAAAACTATATTATTATATGTCTTACAGCCAGTCAAAATGAGTTGTATGGTGCTAAACTAGGAGCTGAGATAACAGGAACCCAGGGTGAAAAGAGGCATCGAGTATGTGATACACTTGGGGAAAGCGAAAATAAAATAATCTGTATACATAAGAACATCACGTTTGTGAGCAAACCGGCAATAGTTGTGGATAAATTTGAGGTTCTGGAAAGCATTTTGGATAAATTATATTATGGTATAGGTTTATTCCTCAGTAGCAATTTTCTCAGAATGTTTTCATCCATGACCCCTGCTACCTGCTCATTAAAGTACAAACATTACGCTTTCATGTCGTATGTTTAACTTGATAAAGCTAAAATGCGGCTTCTTGCTTATTTTGACTAGACGTCTAGCTACAAGACATTTTAACTCTTAATTAAGACGTAAGATAATTAGCTCTATGAGTATCGATCATGAGAAAAGACTGAAAGGGTGCAATACAGTAGTATATACAATACCTGGTGCATGAGTGCATGACTGCCCCAAGACAGAACAATGACAACAAATTTCTGCTGAGGAGGGACCAGATACCACCGTCTACTTGAGAACATAAAGTATACCACTCTTACTATTTAGGATAAAACTTCAGCATACGTCAATGTGCCAAAAGGTACCTAACTTTATGAGACAACCCGAGCACGTATAGTGCTTACTTGGCCAGCACTCAGTGACATCAGGGCAATTTTTGAGGACCCAAAATCTGGCCCGTAGAATACACTTTATGGCAGACAACAGCAACTACGAAAGAATAAAAGCACGATATCATTACATGGCACTGAGCACAGGAGCGAAAACTAACATGGTCCTGGATCAGTAAAGAAGAAATAATTACAGCTTTTACTAAGGTCAACGAGTGACGGCTGAAGTTTGATAAAATGTGTCACTACGAGAACCCTCTCGTTAACCATATGTTACGCTTTCATGAACATTATTTTCTCATGTTGATTTTGTTGTTTAATATTCGTGATTTCTTTCTTTTCTATCGTCCTTTTTGCTGATATGTCACAACAGAGTCTCTCTATATATTATATATAATCATATTTGTACTATTTATGTGTTTTCGTCATGCTTGAAAGTTCATAACAGAATCGTTCCAATCAGTATCAGTTTGATGGTCTTGCCGGTGATAGCTCCATACGATCTCTACCCTCTCCAAGCTATTTCGGCATACACACCACACAAAGAATGAGGCTTTCATAAAGCATTGATTTAAAGAGCTTATGGTAATGCAACTGTTGCAGGTGTAAGTAATTGCACTGCGGCTTCCGAATAACCAAATAAAATGTATCATGACAGGATGACTACAGATATGATAATATATAAATAAACGTTATCAAGTCTGTCTCATATACCCGTAGTGGTACTGGGCAAGAAGTCGGAGTTGAAAATTGCGTATCTCCAGTACCGACTATTATTGTTCACCAAGGACGACTGGAGACAAACATATAAGAGATAGAAGTGAAAGGTGGGGAATAGACAGACAACATTAAAGTACAGACATAAAGACTGGTATCGAACACATATTACAGGTAACAACGGTTTTATGTATATATAGCAGTGAGCATGTTGCCAATGGAAGTAACGAGGGGAAATTCTCTGAGCAAATCAGCACTCTTTAATTTGCAAGTATTCATGACTTTATTTTTTTTTAAAGATGATCAACGATTTCCATATTACTGTACAGCCGACACTGAAGTCGCTCGACCGTACAAAGCATCCTCGTCGTCCACCCTTCCCGTTGTTCTTCTTCTCTTGCGCCTATTTCTAACCTATGCAACCGTAAACTCGACAAGTTTCAGTGGTGTCAATATCTCAGTACCTGCTCTCAATGGCATTTATCTTCGAATTAAGTGAAGAGTGGATTCCATTCAACTCCTGACAAGTCTAAGAACATGAAATCGATTGCGATTGGAATTTAATTTCGTCGACTCAGTGGTGCTTTTATCATGTAAATAACAGTGTGCTGTGGAGCTCTTTGTTCTTAAGTTTAAATTTCAAAGATTACAATGACAGGTCTTTTGCACAACTGACAGTCTACAATTGTGAGTCATTCTTACTCTGCATGACCTGACTATCTGAAATCAAAAGCACTCAGAAATCGTTCAATCTCTAATCAGACCTTACAGTTCGTGGTGTCATAGTGAGGAGAAAACACTGATATCAGGCTTTTTCATTCCTGTTTTTGCGGATATGCATTTCGGCAAAGTGACAAAACTGCCATTTTACAAATACCCGAGATGATTGCACCAAATTCCAGCTAGCTTTTCGTGTATGTATACATTCGAGCTAAACAAACAAAACAAAAATGATCACGCCTTAATGGTCAAAACCACGCTTCATCGCCAAATGGAACGGTAGACAACCTTGTAATAGTTCTTCAATCCCTATACTCTGACCTGAAAAAAATTAAAAATTTACTCAAATCTAGTAGTTGATGGTTTGCGTTTGCTGTTGCTACAAGCTTTGCTTTCATAGTCGTTCACTCTTGGCAATGCCTTGGTGCAGATGGGAAAAAAAGCGATGTAAGTCTTTCTTAAAGGCAAATTTGTTCGTCGAACCACCCGGATTAAATCTTATGAGCATGTTATGTACGCTACAATTTTACTTTTCCAAATGCACATCAGTACTGTGGGATGTACCAAAATAAGGAGACCAATAACTGCAACACACGTTCAGTCTTTCAGACTGTCGTCAGCCACAGCTTACTGAAAGTGACTAAGGCGCGGGCCATACCGATCGCTCTACATTAAAATTTGCTAAGCTCTACCGGACAAGTTATCAAATTTCGCGGATATCGCGGATACTTGCAAGACGGAGTTTGAAAAAATGTCTGAGACAAATTCAGAAAGTGCCTCATGCGTCAAAACCCGCTCTTTAAATCACCGAGAGAAAAATCCACGCAAAGCACGCACACACAAAAAAAAAACCCAACCCATACAAATACTTCATGCATGGACGTACAGTATACAGTCTATTTCGGCGCACCCGTGCCTTTCAATATCAAGCAAACAGATCGAACCCAGTTCAAAACTCCATTGATATCGACCCCCTGTCATTCAGTCGCATTCCTGCAAATATTTATGTGGCTTTTTGTACTGAACAATAGAGCCCTTGAGCATTTGTTACGGGTGGTAAGATTTTACGGCACTGCTGGAGGAAGAGCTTAAGAAGAAAAAAAAAGGTCAAAATTTCCATTATATTTCTTAAAGACTGCCGATCATTTGGCTTAAACAGCTTTCGTTTCTTCTTTTGCACTCCCAGCCGTAACTCCCACGCACGGATTTATATCTTAGCGACGACACAATGCTGACACCGGATCAAACGCGGAAGCTCAATTCTATCTCCATTCAGAAGATATGGACTGGAAAACCTGAAAAAGGCATACTTGTTTTGTTGACACGACTCAAATTCTCTCTATTACTCGTAAATCGTGCCATTTAAAGTTCTCGCTTTGTCATAGATGTCCAATATATCAAGGAATAGCGCCATAGAGGTAAACATGGATAGTCTTTATGATCACTTGATCGGCAATGCTGTTGTCTGTAATATCTTATTCACAAGCACTTGCCCTGGTCTGCTAACTGCCCGTTTAAAATGCAAATGCAATGGAATCTTCTTAAGAAATAAAATCGGGACACTCTGTTTCCCAAAAATTGTCCCGGATTTCGCGGACATGTCCCGTCACGAAGAAATTTTTTAGCGTCTGATGCGTGTTATGCAAGTGGAATGTTTAAAGTGTTGAACTGCTTTTCTGTTGAGATGAGCTAAACAGTGTTAAATTTGTTGGAATATCATGGTCTCAATAGGCTGCAGTTTTCTGTTAACGTTTCTATAACTTCAAGAAGCATGCCCGACATTTTTTTTCTCAAAGCGTTGTCAGAATGAACTGAAATTGTAACTCAACCTCAGTTAGTGAGTAGGTAGGAAGACTAGTCTATTTTGCCAGATGATCTATTTCGCCAGATGATATATTTTGCCAGATGGCATCTATGCAAGATGACAGTCCAAAAGGCTTTCCAGGCAAGAGAAGTACAACCTACTAAGTCTCAACTTATAAGCATTTTCGTCTCCTTAGTTAGTATGTCAATGTGGTATGTCCAGGTGGCACAATCCTTGGACTTTCTCAAAGTGTGCAAGTCTAAAGGAGGCTCCCAACAGTTCAAATTTTCGTTTGTATTTCAACAGGATTGATAACATATGCATAGTTTTGCACTTTCACGTGCAATCGTCCACTCAAATCTAAAGACAGCTGCACCAGAAGTGCACACCAATAGTTAGCACTACGAACGGAATCTGGAAAGGTGTTAAACCACCCTTAACCTCGCCTGTAACCCTGACTCTGCGCTTAATCCTTACCCAAGTACACCTCGGGATAATTTCAAAATTACATCAAAAGACATAGCACTACGACGTGTTAACTAAGGTGACTATTTGTCGAGTAATTCTAAGAACCTTCATCCCCTTCTCAAAACAGCTTTTTGTATCAAAGTTCCAGATTAGCCTTTGAAAATGTGCTGTACTGAAATACACCAACCTCACTCTGAAAAGCCCACCACCAGCACTATTCCAAGTCATGCCAAAACCACAGTCATGCCATTAGGGCCTGAGCAAATAATTGGAAGTCAACAGCATCACAGAGTGGCATAACAATTCCCCGAGGGCATCATCATTAATCAAGGGGGCTTATTAGCCAAGCATGGCTGGATATCCATTCCGATAATGACGGATGACTGACCCTTGCGCCACGGATCCCTCCAACATGGTCTTGTTTTTTCTTCAATAGGATCGATGATAGACATGAGCAAAGGCGAATCTAGTTGGGGTACTTCGGCTATTCTCCTACGCCCCTTCCTTCCCAAACATACACCCATGGAATCGGTCACTTAGTCTTTCTGCCTCTCTCGGTGGAAAGTAGGTATTAATTTACAAATGGAGAGGAGAGACAGCAAATGGTTCCACTCCCCCCTCCCCCTCCCAACGTCCCCATTTCCTCCACAGGAGAATCCCTAGAATCGCCCCTGATCAAAATAACGAATTATTTCATCGGCAGTACACTGGAGATCCTGCATGACATAGTGCATGGATGATCTACGATAACCAGTGGAGGAGAACGTTGGGAATTATCATGCGATGTCACGTTACATTTGTTACATCATTTTGAAGACTTCCAGCACACAAATGGAAAGCTACAAGTTCATGACATGGAGGGCATGGCCTCAAGTATAGGGCATGAGCAAGAGAAGGTCTGGCATGGCAATCATGCAGTGAGGCCCGGAGCGCCTAGAGTGAGGAGCATGAAGGATATGGGCACGGTGAAAGGAAGTGGAAGATACTACAGGCTTGCTGGAAGGAACAGAGCAGTTTCTAGTCACCAGCACAATAAGCAAATGGTCTTTGAGGCGGCATTTGATTCAGCGCAGGGATTGGGGCTACTGTGGACATGTCCGGGATCCAATGATGATGTTTCTGGCAACAAGTAATAAGGTATAACCAACTCATTAGCAGATGAGGATTCTGGGGTCTGCGGACCCCTGGGCGTGATATGGAGTCCTTTTTCACACAGTAAGACGGCCGTGCGTGGGGCAAACGCTGCCACAGCTGTAGATAAACCTTATAAAGAAACGAACACTTGACCTGCTTCCTCCCACTCTCTCTTTCATGAAACGTGACGCATTTAAATCTTTTTTCCGGATACTCATTCTCTAGCCCAGGGCCCCATACAAGCGCGGGGCCCTGGGCATGCGCCCCATCGTGACTTTGTTCAAATCCGCCACTGCTCATTAGCTTGCAGCTTTCCTGTGGGACCAGGTGGCCAATTCGTAATGTGACAAACATTACATGCTACGACAGAAAGACAGGAAACTCTACTAGGCTAAGGCGAGCAAAACAAGAGAATGTCATCAAATGAAGATGAGAAATGGCAAGTAGTTGCGATAGGACTCTGCTTGCACTAGGGTTCTCTTATTTCCATTTCGTTTTCCGTTAGCCTGACGCCGATCTTGCATGCACAGACAGAAGCTGACAACTCTTGCATTGTTGTCATCCACCAAGATCGGCACCAGGCTACAAGAAAGCCAAATGAGTGACCCCTAATGCCGGCAGAGCTCTAGCGTAACGACCTGCTTTTACTCTAGTACAGGAAGCCAAATTACAACGTGAGTATAAGACATTCTTAGACAAGCATGTAGCTCAATGGTCTTAGATTGCTTAAACAGTCTGACGTCTCCATCTGAGCTTTGTCTGCAAGTATAGCAAATCGCCTTGATCTGCATTTGAATTGGGTAATCAAAGATGTTCCATTCCAACTTTCGATAAACAATCAAGAAAGTACGTGTTCTTGATCGGTGACTTTCTTCCTTTACCCTTATCCCCCAGTCAGTAAAGCTGTATGTTTTGTTACTTTCCAGATTGTAAAGAAACTGGTAAATAGGCTCCACAAGAGGCAAGGAATCGTCGTGAAAGGCAGCGCCAATTCTTTTGTTTTCTAGTCCATTTTTTTTTCAGTAGGCCTGCATGTAGTTTAAGGTCAAAATATTGTTCTTGCATTCTGTGAGTAATTGACGCAGTACCAGTTTCTACTTCCCTTTTAAAAGTGCAAAAACTCCTGGCCATTGATTTGTGCTGTTGTTTAGTCCTCTCTCTCTCTCTCACCTCTCTCTGCCTCAGAGTGTGTGTGTGTGTGTGTGTGTGTGTGTGTGTGTGTGTGTGTGTGTGTGTGTGTGTGTGTGTGTGTGTGTGTGTGTGCATATGCGCACCCGTATGTAAGTGTGTGTGTTGTAAAGTCTGTTTAGCTCTGGTCTTTTTTGTTTGTTGCTTTTTTTTTTTTTAGTCTATTATTATGAGCGCATGATCAAATAAAAGCAGGTTCCCACGCACTTTCCATACACATTCAAAAAGAGAGGCGTGATGATTTACATCTCTACAGACTGTTTGTTGAAACCCCATTTTCTTTTCTGTAGGAAGTTCAATTTAATCTGCCACTCATAAAGCGAGTACTGTAGATTCGAATATGTCACTCTGAAATATCCTACTTTTAATTACTTTCTATGAGTACACTCCCAAGTGGTCTAATTACGATCGAAGAGACGATCGAACAAAGGCCTACGCTTAAGATTTGTTGACCTGGCGGATATTTTTCTTTCCTCTTCTCTGTTGTTGTTTGCTTAAGTAGGTCAAGACAGGATAACGGACTGAGGAAAGAAAAAAAAAAGATGAAGATGAAAAGTTCTACACCCAAAAACAGCAACCAACCAAAACTTAAAAGAGAAGAAAAAAAACTCGTCACATCGATTCGCCGGCCGTCTCAGGAGCAGCTCCCCTCGGTCTCTCAGGTTTGACACTCAATTAGAGAGGAGAGAATCCCCCTCCATAATCAATGACACGTAAAAAACACTTAAGCCGCCATTACCGGAAGTGCTCTCCCGGCACACGAGGTATTTTTGTCATAACGAGGGCTGGCGAATAGAAAGATAAGGCCAGTTTCGTTAAGCCGAGTGCTTGTCATCAAGGATGGATACTTTTTGCTTCATAATCACACAAAAAACAGATGAATGTTCAAAATTTTGTTTACCGTTAGCGAGGTGGACGGCTGTCAGGGCTTACTTTCCGGCACAGTGAATTCACTGATGGGAAAATTAACCCTCCGACTCTATCCCTCATTGGTGGAATCTGATTTGTCAGCAATCGTCGTTGCTACCATCGTCCCATCGTTGATTAAATGTCATGAAGTCGGCGATGCTGACATTGACATTATTTACTTAGTTTTGCGGTCCAGGCCTAACCACAGAATATAAAACAAACAAAAGCATTAGTTGAGAGCTGACCTTTAATCGGCGGGATCTCCTCTTCTTGTAAGAATAGCAATAACTCTGTGTGTTGAATGCTACTATTCACCACCAAAACAGTAATATAATTCTTACGATTGAGAGACATCCCAATGTTAATGCGCAAGCTCTCAAGTCTTTATAAATGACGTCCCTGACATAGATCTTCCCTTTCCTCTGTCTCTGTGTGATCCATAATATCATTTTTCTCCACGGGTGTATATGGCCGTACTTGTTGGCTGCGTGTTGCTAGTACTAACTGCTGCATTTCGAGAGTATAAGTCTCCTGTCGATAATGGTGTTTACGGGTAATGGCTGTTTGTGCCTCTTGTAGAGATTTTTATTCTATGGTCCTAACTTGGCAGAATACAAAGCATCAGTGTTTTCTGCAGGTCATAAAGAGTTGAGGAATACATTAATTTTCCCCTTATCATAAATTTGAGGTGGAATGTGTAGATTTTGAGGAGGATTTTCAAGGTTTTCTCAAGTAAGCGCGATATGATGTTCAGAAAATAAAGAAAGATTGGCGCGTAAAAGACGTATCCACGTATGCATAAAAGGAGGGGGGAATTTTGAAATTTAAGCAGCGAATCACACAAAATGTGTGATGTTTTATGGCGTATGACCTCCTGTGTTGCCTCGCATGTTCCACATTACTGCAAACGAAACAAACGATGAGACATTGTCTGGAGAAAACACTGATACATACAATCTCATCTTAATAAAACATAATAGATCTATTAATGTTCTACAATCTCTATTAATGTTCTACAATCTCTATCAATGTTCTACAATCTCTATTAATGTTCTACAATCTCTATCAATGTTCTACAATCTCTATCAATGTTCTACAATCTCTATCAATGTTCTATAATCTCTATTAATGTTCTACAATCTCTATTAATGTTCTACAATCTCTATTAATGTTCTACAATCTCTAT
>JAWQUT010000121.1:544116-562063 GCA_033807755.1 Ellobium chinense
TACTTCAGATGCTAGTAATATAACAGGGCCTACTTCAGATGCTAGTAATATAACGGGGCCTACTTCAGATGCTAGTAATATAACAGGGCCTACTTCAAATGCTAGTAATATAACAGGGCCTACTTCAGATGATAGAGATAGAATAGGGCCTACTTTAGATGCTGGTAATATAGCAAGGCCTACTTCAGATGCTAGTAATATAACAGGGTTACTCTGCTATGTTTAGAGCGTCTCTAACCCTCTATTATATAACTGTATATTACAGGACCTGCTATGGACAGCATCATGCGGCTCTGGTGCGAAGAAGTCCTGACGCCGAAGCCTCTCGACAGCGAGAAAATGATTGACAAATTCCATTAACAGTAATCTTAAACGCCGATTAAAACAACTTCTTTTTACGACATTACGAGAATGTCCAGGCTCTCAGGGAGCGGAAGGCTTGGAGTGCCCAATGCAAACTTAGAGAAAAGTGCGTGGGGGTCGCGCGAGAACGATGTCAAAGCGCGCGAAACGAATATCTGCAAGCTCTGGAAAAACTTGGCAGTTTAAAGCAATTTTAAGATATTTATCTTCTCCCCCTTTTTTTTTTTTACTTTTTTTCTTTTCGGTTCGTGTGCCCAATTTCATTAACTGCGCCCGATGCAGCATGCACTTGACATCCTGTAATTAAAGGGAAGAGAAGAAAGAAGAATTACCTGCACTGATTCCCCCAGATGGTAAAAAGGGCACAGAATGCGTCTGCTCATTTTGGCTGCAAATCCGCTGAAAACAAGAGCACGTTAAATGATTTAAAAAAAACTACTTCTTTTAAAACTACATGGAACAATGACATGCCATCAAGGTCGCAGTGACATTGCACTGACAGCTCGCTCAGCCTGCACAACACAACGTAACGTCCTACGTTATAAAGATATCTGCGCACATTATGTGAGATCATTATAAAATTATATAGAAGAGCCTCGTGAATTCGAATTTCAAGGGACGGACTCAGAGTTTCCAGTTTCCGAGGTGTTTGAAAAGCAGACCTAGTGATTGAAAGCACTGCATCGAATTAGCGAAGAATCGAAGAGGGTAATGTTTTACGGCATATTATGATCTCTACGGTGATTCAAAAGTTCCGTACTGCAAACGAAACAAAAAAAAAAAGAGAGTTTTCTTTTTCTGCCTTAGTCTCAGACGGGCCAGATGTTTATGATTACCAACGCATTTGGCCAGTCTCAAACTTTAAGCACTATTAAAAGTTTTCTGATTTTAGCATGGACTATCAGAATCTGCAGTTACTTCCGGTAAGTAATTTATCAAAAACTAGAATATAAAGTTTCGAAAATCGAAGCAATTATTGTTTGAGCAACCTCCATAATTGTATTCATAGTCTAGGTCATCATGCACTTAGTAAACCAAAACGAATGTCACTGAACATTTTAGCTAATGAAAAGAAGGGCGTCGCTGTGTATATGATTACGCTAGAAAAGTAGCAATTTTTGTCGAGGAAGTATAGTTGCAATTAACCAAATTCAATTTCAACGGGGTCTAAAACTGTTCCTGACATTGTCTTTATTTTGTTCATTATTTCCTGTCAGGTATCTAGAACATGGGTCGAAAGAATAATTCGTAATCCTAGTTACAAAACAGTGGTAAAATTAAAACCGGTCTATCTCCATAACGGCTTATAGTGAGGCTTTAGGACGTTCTGACCTTAGAACTTTCTTCAAGTAGGTATTTTGGTCTTCTTTTTTGTCGTTTGTTCAGTACTGACAGTCCAAGAAAAGAGACAAAGCTTACGTCAATGAAGCCCTTAAAGATAAGCAACAGTGTAAGAGGTAGTGGACCACACAGTATCTTGAGATAATGTGAGTCAAGATCATGCCGACCGTAATATTTGGAACAGCAATCCCGTTTGTTTTTCCTTTAATCTTTTGTTGTTATTGTTGTTGTTTTCTTTTCAGCAAACGGTAGTCGTGATTGTAGTTGCCAAATGACATTAGCACTGTAGCAGATTTCCAGACACAAAGCCTATGCACTTTTGTAGATAAGCAAACAAACGACAAGCTTGCTTGAAATGCAAAGCCTGTGGCCGTATGCATAACCCATACGTTAGTTAACGCAATGCGGTAACCAGGGGAAACTCCCAAAACATTCGTAGTGTTCACCGTGGTTAACGCAATACGTCAGCTAAGGTATGGATTATGCATACGGCCACTGGTATCGTTCCAGAGTACTTATTGTGTATTTTTTGGTGTAGAGAGATCTCTTTCACCAGTTCATGCTCCTAAACGGAATGAATAACTAATACCAGTCAACATGCACATACAATCACATTTTTTTTATTGAGAACAAGCGTGTGCATGTGTATTTAAGAGTGACTTGCACACGAGCGCACACATGACATGCACACAAAAGTGTCGATCGGAAGAGGAAATGAAGACAACGTGGATTGGACGGAACACGCAGCGGGATCCCGTCATGGCTTGTGTAAAGTCACCCACGTCAAAGTGGATAACACAGTGCAGAAAGATGTTATCTTTACTACAGTTAGTAGGACTTCAAGACTTCGAACCTTAAGTCCTCGAGAAAACTAGAGACTAATCGGAATGTTTTGAATACAACTCATGTATGGTCTAAATCCAATTATTATCATGAATTTCGATACTTCACAAACTCGGAAATGGCCAGGTCCCCAGGAAATCCGAGGTTGTGAAATCCTGATGTATTTTCTTGGTAAAGATAGAGCTTTCATGCTGTGAGTGTCTCGGAATATTTGGGCTAATTCCTGCAGGCCTGCCTCTCTATCTTGTGTCATCAGCGAGTCGCGGGCAAAAATCCGATTGTCAACTGTCAGGGCCCTGCGCCACATGCTGAGGGTAATTGAGGAAAACCTTCGGGGCAAAGTGGAGCAAATCCTCTTTGCTCTAATGTCTTCCGGAAGGGAACATAACTCCGGCTTCTGCATCGTCTGTTTCTTTCTCCATCTTCCACAGTCTCTTCAAGACCTGTTGAAATGCCTTGCGGTTCTTTCGCCCGTGTCAAATAGAGTTAAAAAGAGGAATTAGGTCAAATCAGGACTGTAAGTGTACACATACTGCTCACGCACACGATGTCAAACCGTCTTAGACAGAAACTCAAAGAACGGCAACCTCGCTGGCAACTACTGGGACAACACGGCCTGTATTGAATACTGCCAGGCATTCAAATCTATCTGCTGAATTGATGTATTCTATCATTTGATTTAGAATTACCATGACAGAATTCGATACCACCTATTTCGAGAAACTGTTTGCCAATCTCGGCTCCAAGACAGGATTATTTTCGTGCCAAAACAAGTCAGATGGCACTATAATTGACCACTCTTCAGTTATTACGCATGCACGGTCATCCGAGTTTTGCCAGCCACAACTCCAACAACTTCAAGTTTCTACTTTTTCATTGTTACAGGAACATAACTGGCTGATATGGTTTGTTACATTGGCTTTTATTGATAAATGCCAATCTTTGGGAAGCCCAACTACATGATGCAATCACATTACTATTTACATTTACATTTTGCTTTAAATTTTTGCTTAAACCAGAAGTGACCTTTCTTGGAAGTTAACTAATTAAGAAAGATCTAATCGCAACACGTTAAATTTTGCTTCATTAATAGGAAACACGTAGTGACCGGTGAGCAACCACAGTGCGTAACACTGGTACTTGCCTAATCATCTTTTATCATTTCTTGACACCCATTCTCGTCCCCATCTCTCCTCCAAAAAAAAAAATAAAATGCGGAAGTGTGTCTCCCAACCTCTTTGTGTGTCTTCTTTCTTCTGGAACATCAACTATTTTAAGTTCTTACTAAAGTCAAGAATGTTAATATAAAAACAAAGGAGACCTTCGGGAATTTACTATTCGATTCCTGGAATCCTTTCAAGATTCGGCTTCGGCGTCGTGAACAATGAACACCTGATACAGTCAGATTCGTTACACAGCCCCAAGACATGCTGGAAGGGCCAAGTAAAAGACGTGTGGCGTAATTCAATATGGCGGCGGGGTTTGCCCCTGCTCCCGACACTTCCAGATTTTTGTCCCTAGTAATGGAATTTAAGATCAATCTTCGGCACTGGGGCAGCGGATGCGGTGAAGGGAAGCTTCGGCTTATCTACAGCTTCCGGCGTTATACGTCAGTCATACGATATGACAGCAGAAAATAGAAAATGGAAATTATTCCCTATTTTCGGTCCCTGTTCTGTTTTGCATTTTTTCTTTTGCCTTTTCTCGGCTTACTCCTGTTCACGGACTTTCCTGGCAATATGATATTTCTTAACGATGCCAAATAACTAGAGCCTTGAGAAAATGGATAACTCGGGAATTCTGCTCGATACAATAGTCACTGTCAAAGAGAGTTCTGAACGAATGCGGAGTAAAATGGGATTTGAATATTAAATCCAAGACAGATCCTATGAAAGTGCAAAACTTGGGTTATAGTGGAGTTATGTTGTAAATACTTAAATCCTTTCTTGGCTTATGTATCTTCCGTCAAGCCACAATCGCTAAGTAAAAGTTAATTACAAAATCGACTTTATCGACTTTAATCGCTTGCAACAGGTGTATGCCGAAACTTGCAGTTGAGCAGTAGAATGTGAAGTTAAGACGCGCTATTTACTTTCGACATTTTTAATCATTTCTGAAAAAATGCTGCCGTCACCAAAAAAAAGCAAAAATGAATGACCGATTCGCAGCCAGTCAGATTTCCATGCATTTTAAAAGTCTTAAGGGACGGGTTGATTAGAATGATCATTCTCTTCTATTGTTGTTCTTTTCCTTCCAGATGACTGGGTCATATCCACCTAACAATCTTCTTTCGTGCAAGAGAAGAAGCTTGACATTTAACATTCATAACCTAACTGGAGACGGCGCCAGAGAAGAGCAATGGTCATGTCAATAGGTTTCTTGCTCGTGGGGAACAGCACTCGATCGCTGAACGCATCTGACGAGACTTGGGCTCGATGAGCACTTCATTGCGTGGGCAAATGGTGGTAGAGTACTCGCTGTATTGCATTTCACCGCTGAAGGCCGAAACAAGTTGGCGGTGTGATGGAATGAAGTCACATGAAATTAGATTATTCAAATGAACACATATGAGTTTCGTCTGGTTCTGAACAATTGTATTTGACTGGCGCGTTTCGTGGGGGAACTTTCAGGACCCAGTGGCAGGATGAGTAGGGAACATTCTGTTAAAAGTGTCACTGTGAACATACCCTTAGAGCTGGTTCGGGAAAGTAGTTAGATATAATAAGAAGCAGACAATGCAAACAGGGCAGTCCGCTCCAAAGGACAATAAGGGGATGGGGTAAGTATTATCCTCCTCCCAAAAGGTAAAATGAAGTCCTGCCTCCCGCTATTCTCACTCTCTACGCTCTTGCGTATGTTTTGTCCCCGAATATGAGAACGGGTGTGCCAACAAAAGAAGGGGGCGTATCAGACACGTACCGAAGATGACAAGGCGAGATTGAGTTAGAAAGTTACGTTACAGGAGCTGTCAGTGGACATCTGTATAATACCGAGTGAATGCGACGGTTTCTGGGGAATCGAGACATTCTCCATGAGACAGCAAAGGACGGCGAGGAGTAGGAGAAAATGAAGGAGAGAAAGAAAGAGAGGGGAATGGCAAAGATATGGCGTAAACAAAGGAGGTCAAGAGTATGATCCCTAACCAACAGTGTCTGCTCCCCTAAAAGTCTCTGGCGTCTCCCAAGACCGCTAGTAATCGCTGCAAATTCAACCACAGTGTCCTATCATGTGCTTTCTCAATGAAGTTTCACTTCTTTGGTTGGAGAAAGGGATGAAAGAAGACGATAAAGCTAGAGTCTGATGGGCATGAAAGATTGACGCTGCGAGTACGTCCATGACCATCACTACAAGGGATAAGCTCAACGCCTTTGACTAGATGCAGAGATCCTGGATAAGAGAAAGAATATGAGAGAGAGAGAGAGAGAGAGAGAGAGAGAGAGAGAGAGGGAGAAAGAGAAAAAGAGAGAGAAAGAGAAAGAGAGAGGGAGTTGGGAGGTTAAAGCGGCAGAAAAATCGCGTAATAACGACATTAATGAGTCTGAAGATGCAGATTGGCTTCGGCATCTTTCAGTAAACCTAAACAATGGACATCCTCAAGTACGTACAGAGACTACGACAGACTGAGAGAATAGGCGAACAAGTGAGTGGCAGACACGAAAAGAAAGATCGGATGTGAGGCTGTTATAAGTAGTATAAGGAGGAAGGAGGGGAAGGAGAGAGATAGGCAAGGATGAAGGAAGACATGAAGGAACGAGAAAAAGGAGGACGAAAAAATGATGGACGGAAGGAAGGAGCTAAGGGAGGAAGGAGGTTAGGTAGAATGAAAGATCGGTCAGAAAAAAAAAAAGGACTGTAAGGATGGAGAGCAAGAAGATAGAAGGAATGAAGGAAATAATGAAGAAAGTGCGGAATGGAAGAAGTAGAAACTTTCCGTGAATGTCAAGGTTGTGCACCATCGTTATTGCGCACCATCGTTATTATTAACCTTGTTTCTCAAAGACACAGCACCGTGCGAATGGGTCATGGTTCCCTCGCTACCTCGGCTTAACATCATCATAATCATGAAGACGTCCCAAAAGGTCTCAAATGTCTCCAAGTCTACGGGGCACAAATCAATGCGAGACCTGGGCCATCACGTCATCAGGATACGCCAATCAAATCTGAGACTATCGATCGCTTTTACCTCCCCTCCCCCCTTCAGTCCGGTCTGAATGCCGGCGCATCCAGCCAGGTAGAAAGACATGGGACCTGGGACTCCGGGACAACCAGAAAGAAAAAACAAAAGAACAGAGAGACTCTCAGAACAAGGTTTCTTTAATGCACGGCGAGACCGGGAATCGACTGGAAGAACGATTGGTGGCAGTGGCAAAACGAAACTGTCTTCCTGTGTGGGGAATTAAGGGCCATAATAAGTCAACCCCATTTCGAAAATTGTCGGTTAGGCAAGTGGGTTGCGTCAAATGATTACGATATTTTAAGATGATTACCAGATCTGCTAATATAAGCCATGTGCAACAAAATCGAGCCACCGTTAACAGACCCATAGCATTAGACCATCAGTCTCGAATCCAGAGCGTATTATAGCAACAACATGCAGTATCGGCGTCAGTCACGATGTTTATTTAAAAGTCTCATTTGCGTCTTTCGCAGATAAGACATCTAAAACTGTTCGCACCATCCTCATTAGATGCACATTTTTCATGCATGAGTCGCCCACTTTATTGGTAATGGTTCCAGTGACGTTCATCCTTCTCATTTCAAAGACAGACTGTATGGAAAAATATCATTATTCATTTCTGTGCCTCACTTAGCCAAAAAAAAAAAAAAAGAAATGCTAGCACTACAAGTTTCGAAGATGACTAATATTAAGGATTAGTAATCAAAATATCAGAAGACAGGAGAAACTTTTGAGTACTACATCATTTGCTTTTAGACTTAAAACTTACAAATGAACGTCTTAGCAAACAAATCTAGAATAAAAACCAGTTCAAAATGCATCTGGAGTTTGACTTTCCAGGGGACATAGTGCGAACCAATTTCAGAAGCTCTGCTTAGCAAATACTGGTATAACACACCACAAGAAGGCAGACAGACGAAGGCGCGATGAATGCGTTTCGTATTTATTGGATACCCTAGAGCACGAGCAATTTGAATCCGCAACGGAGAGAGGGCGCAAATATATCTCTCATATTCATAATTATATTATTCTTCCTGATGACCTTATTTCACCCTCATTAACCAAGAAACTTAATAATTTTACATTCGCTTGAAAATGTCCCATTTTTTTTTTAGAAACTTCCATTTCTCTAATTACCTTACTGTTTCAGACAGCGCCATCCTCGAGAACAATGGTGTATTAAAATCTCTTAAACATTCGTATCAAAGATTTTATGCAGAGAACTATTCTCACAGAGAATACCAAATGCGACATTGAATTGAAGCTGTGAATCCCTTCTGCGACTCTGAACAAAACAAAAAAAAACCCCAACAATCTTTGATGTTTTCCCCCATCAACTGCTCGATTTTAAAGATTTCCATTGACATACAGCATTATTCACATGAGGTACCGCTTTAATTAAGTTACAATACAACGAATTCAAGAACTCCTTCAGAGTCTTCATGTCTAACAGGCTTTGAAATTCTGAGGGCGAAGAGGCTTAGGTGATCATTATTCTAGTTAATCACATCGATTTTTTTAGGAGCTGATGTAACAGATTTGGAGGCCAGACAACTTGAATCCGTTGTTAAAAATGAAACTGTATGGATAGGGAAAAGAAAAAAAAATAAATGTAGAGACTCACGCAAGCGCCATCTTATTTTGACAGTGTCAGAGAAGTATATAAATATGGGACATCGCACTGTATAGGTGGTATCAAAGGCACTTGAAGATTCCGACGCAAGGAGCAGTTGCATCCAATGATTTAAGGAGATACTTTTGAAGATGGAAGAATAATGCCGCATAGCCTTGTTAGCATTTTTTTTTTACATGGTGGAATAAAAAGGGAGCAGTAAAACAACTTAAAAGAAACAAAAAGTTCAAATTTATGTTTATTCTATTTAAGCCGTTAGCCAATCACAATACATGTGTAAAATAAACATAATTAGCATACAAAAGTATTCTTTTTCACTAAATCACCAAGTTTCCATGTCAGACAAAACTGACACAAGGGTATCAACACTATTATGGAAAAAGCAACAATTTTGCGTGATAACCATGTATGGGAATCTCGCTTTCAAAGGACCTTGACGGAAAGTTGCAAGTTACAGCTTTAGTGAACGTGTACAAATTTGCGAGCAAATTGAAGATGAACTTGAAATGATTGTTTGACAGGTCTTGAAAATTGATATTATACATGCGACTGTCGTGTTGAAGAAGCACCCCTTCCCAACTCTCTTCCCCNGAAGACTACGCAGAAAATGGAACGCTCATTTTAATTCTATAAGCTTACACGAGACAATTTTGGTGCATTCCGCTTTTCTATACTAACGCCTGGCCTTTGACAATTCGGCAGTGGGTGGGCCACAGTTCTCACAATGGGCTTCATTTTTCATCGACAACGGCAGTTTTGTTATCATCTCAATGGCAGTCCCACAACGTTATATCAGATCTCTTTAGCCGACATCGAAGACTTATAGCAGGCTACACAAATTACACACAGTTTGTCAACATGATGCGAAAAAGTATGAAGCTGAAATTTCAATATACGAGATGGCAGCTTCATCGCTTATTATGGTGGCAAACGAAGCAGACAGTCCTCGGCTGAGCGTGTGGGAGACAATGATTTGGAGAAGACTGCAGCTATCAAAGTTTGACGCTCCTAAGTGCGCTTTTGCTCTTTCGGATAGGGCGAATCTATCACTGAGCAAAAGAGCAAGAAGTATGCTTACTTCAAATTAATGAGATTTACAAATCTCATATCCAGTCAACGCCCGCTCACACCACTTTACATCTTATTAGTACTGACCCAGCAAATCAAATCACTTCGATTTTCTGGGAAGCATTCAATGACACTGCCCGTTTACAGGCGTTAACTAGCTTTTAAACACCAAATTGAGTCTTATACTTGTGTTGTTGTGCTGACCCATAAACAGACCCAGCTTAGTGTGCGATGTTCCTTAGGAAACTTTCCAAAGCTGTATATAATCTATATTAAGAATTCAATAACAAAAGGGTCTTTCGTAATTGTCTCCATCCAACGATATTCCCTTCAGTAATGATTAGCTTCAGAATCTGTTTGTGGGCGTTCGCCAAGAGGATGAAGCTTGTTAGACTGGCATCTCACTGTACTCTTGACAACGTATTTGTAGAGAAAGAAAAGAGTGGGTGGGTGCGTGCGTATGAGCGTGGGTGGGTGGGTGAGTGAGTGAGTGAGTGAGTGAGTGAGTGAGTGAGTGAGTGAGTGAGTAACAAACTGATTGACTGACTAACCAACTAATTGACTCAATAACTCAGAGTAGGAGGAAAGTGAAAGCATATATATGTCTTGAATTATGGCGTCATCTTTGTAATGGTATTAACCGATTTAGCAGTATGGACGCAAACTCACGCAAGCACAAACAAACAAACAAAGAAACACACACACACACACACACACACACACACACACACACACACACACACAAACACACACGCAAAGAAAACAAGCAATTCTCATTATTGATTTCTTCGATCTTTAACTTTTGAAGAGGATTACAGAGAGACACAGGGAGAGAAAAAAAAGAGAAGCAGAGAGAGGGATTGTGATAGAGTAGAGAAGAAAAAAAAAGAGAAAGAGAGGCAAAGGGAGGGAGAGAGAAAGTGCTTGGGTATTAATCTTCTGGCGTGCTAGAACGGATGCGGATGGACTGGGGAGATGGGAATGTAAGATTGAACACGTAGCTCATGACACGGGGTGACAAAGAACAAAAGAAGGTAAGAATTTAAAAGGTTAGGGGCCTGAGGTTGAGAGGGGATGGGATGAAAGAAGCGAGAGAGAGACAGAGAGGGAGGAAAATATGCAAACCAAATAGACAGTTCAGACAGAGATGGATGAATGGATGGATGAATGGATAGATGGATGGATAAAGGTAAAAGATTATTTTTGAGCGTGCACATTATGCTAGAAAAATGGCAGCCTAGATCTATATGAAAGGTATAAACTAACCCTAACCCTAGGAAAAAAAAAAGGCACAACCTAAATAAGCCAACAAATCAATGATTGACCGAGTTAAAAGCGGGCATACATGGCTAAGACAGCGTGAACTCCGTGCATGCTGCACAATGCAAAAGACGCAACAAATAACGCAATCCCAAAGGGACAAGGAAAGCAGCAGGCAAGAAGACTGAGATTAACGGGCTCCAAGAAAAGAGCCCGATTAATCTCCCATTGAGAATAGAATAGACACGGTGCTGTGCACGTTTCTTCATCCAAGGCCCGTAAATCAACAATGCGGGCAATGTCAACGCTAATGACTTTTTCTTCGATACTGGATTATGGCCCCTTTCGGTTTGTCTCCCCTTTGTGACTTCATATTTTTTTTCTTCTTCTTTTCCCTGGGTCATTACTGCCCGGTTATAGTTCCAGAAAAAAAAATGGCGACGGTATGGTTCTCTATTCGGTCTTAACATCATTGTCAAGATTTATAGCCTTGTTGTGTTGATGGTCTGTTTTTCTTGTTAATGTTGGATTTATAGACCTGTTGCAGTTTTTCATTTTATTACTGGCTGGATTTATAGACCTGCTGTAGCAGTTTTTATCTGGCTACGATCCGTGTCTCTGAAATTATTTGTTCAGAAGCCTCCTTCATTTGATTTTTATTTTTCCACTCTCGTCCAACGAGTGCCAAATGCAGTGTAGTGCTCTCTATCTCAACAAGTCGATCGCCTTTAATTTTCTAAGTCTATGTCAAAGCAAGCAAAAACATTCATATGCGTCTTGTGTGGTCCTTTATAGAGGTCAGTGTGGAAGTTTGCTCACTGGCAAGACAAGGGTTGCTTACGGACAGGCGGCTGAAACACACATACTTGTTGACCCTCCCCCAGGATCACATCTAGGAAACACACGAGTAGCCATGAAATCTCTGTAAATGTGCAAGGCAGTCATCTTGTTTCATAAGGTACTATTCCAAGATAATGCGGGCAAACCCATAAGGGCCCAATACATATCCTGCATTCTGTGCTTGTTGAGAAATTAATATGCACGCATGGAGGTATGGATCATTAATTTTGTCCAAGTCAGGTATAAATTTCGGTTGTGGATATTACAGATATTACAGGTTGCCAGGTAAACTTGTAAAGTAATTTTTTTTGTAAAGCATAGAGATAACATCTTCGTATTAGCACTGAAAGAGACCTAAAAAAACTTGAGTCAAATGTCTGTAAATTGACTGTAACTAAGCTTATCGAAGACATTATCTGCAGAGGATAAAAACGCAAAAATAACAGGGGGCATTCTCAACAATGATTATCTTATCTTTTCTGTCTTGGTTCTAAGTTCTTTTTGAGTCTGTCTTGTCATGTCTCTCCGTTCCGACGCTTTGTTTCCTTCAGAAGTAGACAGCTTTTCCTGAATATAAACAGCAACGTAGTCAAAGCATCATGCAGCATGATTCTCGTTTACTAGCCAGCCACGCCTATGGTCAGTGCCAACTAATACAAAAAACAGATGTTATAAAGTGCTTCCTCCCAAAAGTATTCTAAAAAAGTATGTAGAATATATCCAAAGTTTCACCCACAAAATCTACACAATGTAACTCAATCACCCTTGTGCCAAGGATGCAGGAAAACTTGAGAACAAGATAATCACTCGATAAGGTCTCTAGCATGAGGAAACAATTTCTTTGGACAATTTCTAATTCTTCTTGTAAAGCATAAAACTCTGTTTTGATCTAATGTCCATTAACGTCCAGAAGAGCCAACGAGCCCTTTCAGCTGTATTAGTGCAGAGCGCCTTCAAAAACAAGCAGAAACCTGGAAATCAGCTTCAAATGCAACTTTGCTTTTTGCATTTATGATTCATGTGTTATATAAAGAGAACTTTAATCCTCCTTACTTGGATCTATTCACAAACATCTCCAAATCTACAACGTACTGGTCCGTAGAAATACTGTACACGAAAACATTTCAGATTGAACATCTAAAAGGACTGTTTTGAATGTTTAATACATCATTGTCCATCAACTCAGAACAGTGTACTTGATATTTCAAAGAACGCGGCTCCTACACACCAGAGGGATGATATTGCTTGGTCATGGGTAAGTCAAGTTGGAGCAGTTCCAGTGCGTAAAACCATATGCTAAAATGACGCTGCAAAACTTCATAGGGCGCAACTTTTATTTGCCCATGTTTTTTTTTGTGTGTGTGTGTAATGTGCATTCAACAGACAACACTGTGCATTGCAAGGTTTCCGGGTAAACTTGTAAAGTAATTTTTTTTTAAAGCATAGAGATAACATTGCTTTTCTGTGACTTTTTGCTGGCCTGTATGATCGTTTTGTTGTCTTGCTCCATCTTGCACCATCCGTGTGCCACGTAACCATGGTCAACTTGGTAACTCCACAAAACTGTGTTAAGTTCAAACTTGCTTAACGTAATTCTCTGTTTACTTTAATAATGGCTGCTATATCAGTGCTACTTTGACGTTTACGTTCCAGAAAAGCTGTCAAATGACAGCCTGTCGTGTCCTCCATCTGTCCTTGTCTATCGCACATCCGGCCCAACTTGCCGCAATGTGATGATTATCAGTCATAAACCAGTCGGTTTCCGAGGGCGAGTTTGACAGGTTAATGTGACATAATGACTACTGTTCGGCCACCTCAGAGACCGGTCCTTTACACTGGTCAGNGACTTTTCGAGCGGAACCTAAAATCAGAGAAGAAATTAAAGGGTATCAAAAGAGAGTCCTTTGCACACATGGGCTTTGACCAACCATTTTTACAGGTAAAGAAGATACATTCTGTGTTGTATGTTACTTAAATTTACTTTTAATCTAGTGAAATTATGACTATGTTATAACCCTCTCCTCATTAGTATTCAAAATAGGCGCATCATGTTCCTTCCATAAGTTGAGAACATGGTGCGCTAATTCCATAGCGCAAAATGTGCCTCGGCCAAAAATAGGTCACATCAATGCAACAACCCACCCACGTGGATCTAGCTGTGATGTAGATCAAATCGATGTGTTCTACAAGCTTGAGAAGTCTTCAAACCATATTTTAAACTGCTGTGTAGTGTGATACAGGTCCATGGCTTCGTTCTAAGATGTTGTGTCCCCCATGTTCCAGGGTTCTAATTTGCATGAAAAAATGAAAGTAGATTTTCTTACCTCCATTTCAGAGCTTGGATCTGCAGCCGCCATCTTGGAATTCACACGAAACAAAACGGATTCACTGCTACTTTTTAAATGACATAACAGTTAGTCTCCAGAAACTAAATAGAAACCGAAACACGGAACCTTAGCGCATCATGTGGCTGGCGCACACATGTGACTTTACTCAAGTAATTTTTTTTTAAAGCATAGAGATAACATCGCTTTTCTGTGACTTTTTGCTGGCCTGTATGATCGTTTTGTTGTCTTGCTCCATCTTGCACCATCCGTGTGCCACGTAACCATGGTCAACTTGGTAACTCCACAAAACTGTGTTAAGTTCAAACTTGCTTAACGTAATTCTCTGTTTACTTTAATAATGGCTGCTATATCAGTGCTACTTTGACGTTTACGTTCCAGAAAAGCTGTCAAATGACAGCCTGTCGTGTCCTCCATCTGTCCTTGTCTATCGCACATCCGGCCCAACTTGCCGCAATGTGATGATTATCAGTCATAAACCAGTCGGTTTCCGAGGGCGAGTTTGACAGGTTAATGTGACATAATGACTACTGTTCGGCCACCTCAGAGACCGGTCCTTTACACTGGTCAGTTCAGTTCTCCAAACGTGGCTGACCATTAGGTGCACTGATTCATATCTGTAGTAGGATGATCGGTGGACAACTCAGTTATTTCCACTTCCCCGAAGGCCATGCTACATGTACTAGCTTACTCCAACCGCATCTGAACATCATTGTTACTGAACTTACCGCAAAACTAGGTTAGAGAAGTGATAACTGGTTTAGGAGTTTGATAACAGCATAATAATATCGATAATAATAATAAGAAGAAGACGAACAAGGTTTATGAATATCTTGCGCATCCGGGTAATGCCCACTCACACGACTCACCATTATGTTCCCAGAAGGCAAGACCATTGAAAGCACTGATTACGAGCATAAGTTTACCGCCTATAGACATATATCTGTATTACATTTGGATGGACTGAGGAAAATGTCAGTGAAATGCACTCCCCTGAATAGACCATAATGAAAAAGAACTTAACGGCTAAGGACCTTATGTGGTCGGAAAGAGCTCATAATCGTTGGAACGTTCTTGGCCCCGGGGGGTATCCCGTTTTCAGAATCATATTTAATAATAATTATTATAATAATAATACTGTAATAGTGATGATGATAATATTGCAGTTTGTAGGGCTCATATCTAGATCCCTGGCCTCTCACGTGACTCCACACTGTTATTACCCCAGCAGGCTGATCATTTTAAGACTTTCTTAACTCCCCCTGAGAGCATAATATAGTGCCGCTGACCAATATATACACCCACTGAATACCAGAATAGGGGATAATAATTCTCACTGACTGAACCCAGGTACCCTATTGACAGACGGATGGAGTGCGGAAAATTCAAATTTTGGACCGTTCTCCTCATATTCATGCTAGGGAAGTTCTGTAGTTGCATTAGCTGTGCAAGTGCATTAAACAAGCAGTTCTTAAGCTGTATGTGAAGAAAAGAAATATTATTTTCGTGTTCAAGGGCTTTTGAATGCTCATTAGAAACTGCTCTGTTTGCAAAATGGACATTCAAGACATTTTGCTTGATCGCTTGCATGCCACTGTCAATATTTTTTTTTCATTTTTAGGTGCTTTACAAACCATACATGTTTAAAGGTGCGCCAGAAGCATCTCTATGCTTTTTGTTTCTCTCTGTTCTTATGATGTCAAGAGCAAACAGCCATAAAAGCCTCACAAAAGAAAATTAAAAGGTCAAGAGATCACCCTGCCCTGCAAGTCAAAGGTCATCTCAGTCTACATTGTCAAAAAAAAAAAAAAATTTGCCCTGTGTCATTGCGACATGATGTAAAGCACGTTTAACAAGACCACGGCTGCCACTTCTAGTGATTTTTCACTATATATTAGTGTAATTGAGCCGTTGGTTTGTGTTTGTGTGTGTGTGTGTGTGTGTGTGTGTGTGTGTGTGTGTGTGTGTGTGTGTGTNTGTGTGTGTGTGTGTGTGTGTGTGTGTGTGTGTGAGTGAGATCTAGTAAAAAAAATGCCAAAATGGGAAACTCCAGTGAAAAGTTGCAAGCGCAAAAACATTTTATTTATTAATCTATTTTGGCATTTTGGCCCGCTGTTTGGCCTGCTCGCGCAAGTTGCGACGTAAAATCTTCGTCGGAAGAAAGGCAACTACTTTCACTGCTTTTATGAATTACAAAAACAGAGAATTTTTCAGTAAACGATACTAATTATAGTCTAAAACTCACCCTAACTATTCCCCCATGTACAAATAGCCGATTTTTTACGCACGTTCTAAGCCTACATCTAAAATATGTTTTGAAAGATGGAAGTTCAATATATATGTAGATGGAGGTCAAGCCCTTAGGTTTCTACTTTCTTCTCTTTTGTTGTTGTTGTTGTTGTTGTTGTTGTTGTTGTTGTTTGTTTGTTCTTTTCATACTTCTAGTAATTTGTCTACTTCTCTTTTACGTATATCATGCCTTTAAATAACATTATGTGAAGTATCAAATACAGTTTTGGTGAAACTGAGAGGGGGTTAAAACAATATCTATAGTAAAGTCTACTGAAATCTGGCCTTAGAATGAATTAGAATCTAGTGAAATGGCAAATGGCCGAGTGGCTACCCAGGAAAGTTTATATTGTAGGGCTGGGAAACCCAAAAGCTGGGGTCAAAGAGAGAGTGAAGAGGGTGGAGATGATACTCAAGTGCTCGGCATTCGTGCAAAGGTTCAACTTACAGGTAGTCTATTCTTAGATAATACGTAATTCATTGTTTCAACGCTAGCGTCTGAACTCTGTTAAGGACATCTATCCCTTTCCATTACTTTAACAAATGGTCTTCTTGAACATTTTCCCCCTTTATCCTACTCTGTGTTTGTGTCTGCTCACTCTCCACTTCTGTTACCAAGCGCTCCATTTTCACCTTCTCCTACATCCGACAGTCACGGTGACGTCATCAGTTAACTTTATGCTGTATCTTGTGACGAAGTGGCGGATTCCATAGTTCAATCTATGGCGCGGGGAGAATATATTATGAAGTACGGTTGTACTTTAGCTTCAACAACATGGCATATTCTCACTGTTTTAATAATAAAGTGTCTGTGATGAGATTAAAGCGATTATACAGTAGCTAGTGCACTTGACTAGTTGCATCTACATCTACCATTTCTTCTCATCTCCTCATACGTCACATTCGCTATTGATTTCAACAGATGAAAGCTAAGTATACGTACAGTACAAACACTTATCATAGACCACACGCCAGTTTTCAACACGAACTGAAGGCTATAGAAAGGAGAAGCTGAACCTGGTGACTAAATGAGAAATTAGTATGGATAGAGGGAAAAAGGGAGATAAGAAAAGAAGGAGAACTAACACAATATTTTTCTCCGAAAGTATTCTGTCGAAAACAATCATGGCCTTTTAAAGGCACCATCCGCTTAATCGCAACTTTCCCTCCGCATTTTCCCGAAATTGCGATTAAGCGGAGTCGACTGTACCAATTGATTTCAAGGAAATGAAAGGAAAAAGGGTAAAACAAACAAATCTTTTAGCTCAGGGAACTGCATCATTGTATAAACTGTGCACCACGAGAGAAATTTGTTTTCAGTGTTAAATAAACAAAGAATGAAGACATCGTGACATTATTCTGGACCACTCTGGCTTCACCGCCATGTTGATGTAACACCATGTACAGTGATGTCAACAAGGTCTATGTAAACAGCCCGATGGAATACAGTAGAAAATGTACGACGGTTCTCAAACCTTTCTATGACTTGCATATCCTAACACTATACGAGATCAGTCTCTGGATAACGCAACTTTACCATTTCATAATGATGTGGAGGAGGTGTGTGTGTGGGGGAAGAGGAGGGTCGTAAATAGCGTAACTTGTAAACAAAGCCAATATCTAGATTATTAATAGAGGGTTGCCTGTGCACACAGCGCTTATCCCTTCCGCAAATTAGCATGGGTAAATTAGTAGGTGTTGATTGAGTCACATCCACAGTAGGTTTCCATTCGCTGTTGCGCTTTACGGGGAAAATATTGGGGGTGGGGGAGTAGGTAAAAGGGGGAA
>JAWQUT010000121.1:592546-608625 GCA_033807755.1 Ellobium chinense
CGAACAGATGATTAATCACATGAATAACAAACAAACACATAAAAATATACAAAGTTCTGTAAAAAGATACAAGTCTCTGTTGAGAACTTATGAGCACAGTGAATTGTGAAGCAATGTCTGGACCCTACATACAACACAGATGACTCCAAGAAACGCTTACGCTCTAGGGGACAGACTAGAAGGCTGAACAGAATTCGTCATAGCCTTAGGCAATTTGTCTATTTCATATGAGAGAGTTTTTCAGGAAATGGACAAAGTTATACTAGACATTGCAAGAATATTATGTTAATCTCAAGCCTTGGCTCTGTTGGTTGTTTTTTTTGTAACCAGTGGCTTTGTGACTTACTTAGCCTGTGACATAGTGTGAAGAATGTATTGTGATATAGGAAGCATAGAAATAGCCCATGACTGTGACGGGATGCTCTCTTGTCTTTCATTTCGTTGACGTATGAGGCATGCCTAACACTAAGTCTGATCTCAGTGTTGTTAGTAATTATATTTTTCATATGGAACACTCACTTTTATAAAGATCATAATGTCGTCACATTTGGTATAAAAGCATAACTTTGCAGGATCAGTTGGTGAGGCTCCGTGGGTCAGCTTTTTTTAACAAGAGGCAACTGGACCATCTCTGTTTTGATCACTGTTGTGACGTCATGTTCAATATGGCGGACTCGTTTAAGAAAACAATTCATATGCTCATAACGGTGATCTTTCGTTGCAAGTAATATTATATCAAATCAAGGGTTAAATGGTCCAAAAAAACCGAAAACAATCTTTTCATAGAGGAGCTCTGGTGTAAAATGGTGCTTTTGTACCAGAGGAAGACGGGGATCAACCAAATATCCCCTACTATCAGTCAGTTATTCCTTGATATACACAAGCACGATAACAGACAGACATTATGCAGAGCGAGGTCACATTGAGGGGAAATAACGAGAGCGTGTTATATTCTATTTCAAAAGGAAAAACAAAACAAACCAACGATGTGAATGGCTCCTATGTTACACAAGGTGATCTTGGTGAAATGTCGTATCAATGCCTGGGAGTGCGTGGCGTAAAATCGGTTCACCGACTCTCAAAGGCGACGCATTCTGTGACAGGAATGAATCCATGAACTGAGATTTGCTGCATTCAACCGCCGAATATAAAGGGGCATAAAGCATATCAAGCGTGTCAAACCTGAAAAACTAAACGGTTTCACGGTGTTACGAAATCTGCATCAACACATTATGAACACCTTACAACATTAAACTGTTAGGCATTTTAAAAAAAATAATTCTAGCACAAAAAAACAACTTTTTGCTAAAGTGTTATTACGACACTGACTTTTAAAAACTTGTAAGTTCAAGGCATGCTTCAGAATCTAAAGCCAGGACCTTTAAATGTGAAGCTAATGCTATGAACATGTAATGAGTCACAGTTGGTTATCGCCATAGGTATTTCAGAATTAAACAACACTATATAAAGAGAAGTAATTGGTGCAGTTTCCCTTTTGTTTCCTGCCAGTGTGAGCCAGCAGTGTGACTGATAATAGAACGCGTGACGCTTGTCTGTCTGTCGGTGAGAAAAGGTAACAGGTTCGAATCCTGCAAGCAGTGCCGACTTCCTCTTGCGTATTTTCGGAGTGTTTCAAAGGCACATTCTTGTTGGCAGCCTGATGGACGCCCAAGCTTTATCTCTAATATAGCCATAGCCGTGCTGAAAAGGGACATTAGAATCTTTAAAACAAAATTCACATTGTGGCTCAATGAATTTCACACTACAAACCGTCTCTCACATTAGTTTCATTTCCAATTCAGTGTGATGGTTAGGTTACTAGATCACAGAAAAATCTTAAGTGACGCTAACTCTGGTAAAATAAAACTTCAGCTAGTCTGTACCATGGCGCCAACAAAGATGGCAGACGAATTAACTACGTTCTTTCACTATCTTTCACACTGCAGTACACAATGATACCAAAGGTCCCAAGCAGAACATGGCACATGTCGCCTGATTTCACTGGATCTATCGCATTTTGACCAGAAGTCCACTTTCATTCTACCATGACACGGAAGGCATGCAATGAATGTGTATACCGCTGTTTGACAGGCTTGAGTCGGTGTTGCACTGGGTGGCAGCTAAACATGTGACGGAGTGCTGGACAATTAATTTGGTTGTAGTAAATGAGCATGGGACGATCAGATATGGGGTTAGAGAGGATGGCAGGTGGGGGAGCTCGGAAGGATGGAGGGGTTGACGTGTGGAGACATCAACAGGTAATCGTAGTATATAGTGATACTAGTAGCTCCTCGACGAGGGTCGCAGTGCACACGAGTCAGTAGTGAGTAAGAATGCAACAGCTGGGAAGTATGAGACCAAACAAGGTCAAAATGTCCACGTGGTCAAGGAAGATGTAACACAGGAAGACAGACAGAAGGTGACTGATATTAATAATGACAGTGATGAAGATGCAAGGGATACATTGTCAAAGGAGACAGAGATATACTGCCTAAATGATAAATCAAGATCACTCCACCGGATGTGCACAGTCAGTTATTTCTGTAGTCCGCTACATTGAACTGATGCCTTTATATTTTCACAAAGACATTTTATTGTTGATACAAGCATTCACATAAATGAAAGTTGGCCAACACTCTACTCTAAAGAATGAAGGCTGGTTTGTGATAACTGACTGGACAAGTTACATGGAATGACCCATAAACAGATTATATTCTGTGATACTCCCCGATTATAACACAACCCCGTCAACATTGCTGTGGATGGGACGTTGACATGACGAAAACGGAATGCCTATCTCTAGTTCCCGTAGTTCCTCTTCTGTCAGGAATCCTCAGAGAGCTTCCTCTACTACAGTCATCCATTTATGATACACGATGAACCGACCTTTTTTTTGTTTTTTATCTCTTTATCCTTTTCGTTTTGCTCTTTATTATTCTGCACAGCTCCACAAGGCAGTGGGTCTCATCAATTACTTTTTTCACACAGCATCAAAACCCCCTCACTTATCCTCACTTTATTCCACTACCCAATCAACTGCCGTGCTCAAGTGTTTCTGGACTGCCGAAACGGCCAGGGGACGTTTCCTCGCTGAAGAGCTCTTCAGATCGGCACCAAATCAGGAGCGCCAAATCCCCGGAACTTTACACCAGTGACGTCACGTCACGCCAAACAAGAGCACACAACTCTCAAAGATCGATGGTAAAAGTCACTGACAATATGGCAAGTGACAGGAGCCTATCAAGTTTCTGGTTAGTGTCGAAGCTGAAGAGGGGTTCGCGCACACTTCTGGTAACGAATTCTCTAGTCGAGGTCAAAGTTTTCCTTGCACAGTACTACAGGATCTCACAACCGTAAACCATAGGTGTCCAAAAAACCTGTGAGAGTACAAAAAAATCTGGACCCGAGCCCCTTAATCTTGGTAGCAAAATTTACTCACGCTTCAGACACATTACAAACTCGAAATACAATTGTTGTATTTACATGCAGCGTACACGACTATCTCTTCAGCCAATCAGCATGCATGAATTCGGGGGNGGTGGGGGCTCAGCTTCTAGACTTGGTTTATGAAATTTGTCGGATTTCCGGGGTTTGATCCCTGCCCCTAATTATCAGCAACGTCCCCGGAACTGTCCCAAGACATTGCTCTCAAATCGTGCATAATCCTGATTATTTTTTTTTAAAGCATACTTAGGCTGCAGGAAATATTCCAGGACACTCCCGTCTACAGCCTGGTTTTTTAGGGTTAGGGGCAGAATTAGAAAGGGGAAAGCACACAGGAGAGAAATCCTAAAGCAATGATAATGTCCCAATTTTGCTTTTTCTTTCCTCACCATCCTAGCCCTAACACTGTTCCTAACCCTAATTCAAGCAGTACGAGAGTTTCTGGAATTTGCTTTCAAAATCTGCCGGAGTTTTTCATAGATGTGCCGTGTGCAAAAATCCAATCCTATATTATAAAATCGAATTCACGAGGTTCTACTGTAGCTGTAATTTACTCAGAAAATCTCACGGCCTACGTCAGTGATAGCTAAATTCATCTGCGGTCACCACAGATTCTCACATCTGTTCTTGAACAAAAGATACCGTTACTTTACGCTCTTCTTATCAGTTTTCTATTACTGTCACTTACAAAACGTAGAGAATATTAGAAGATTGTTGAGGAGTTGGACTATCACGAGACTGAAGTGAAGGAGACAGGCTACAGTCCTTCATTCTATAATCAGCTAACACCCACGGAAAGCTGCAATGCTATGGGTATGTAAGGCAACATTGCAAACGAGTCTTCAAATTAAATAGAAAGTTGAATTTAACCGAGAGTTTGTTCTGTGCCAAGAATAGCAAGTACCATCATCCGATGCACATTTCGGGATTATAATTTAAGAGCGCGGACTGTACTTGCTCAATGTTCATGTTTGACGATGTTATACCAAACATAGAAATCACTTATCGAAATATAACTTTGTCGCAAGTGGATGTTTGAAATAGCCATATATGGATTCTCAAGTTTTGGTGGGTGAAATTGAAGGTTTTGTGACAGCGTCTTGAAGACCATTATGACTAAGTTGTGAGTCTGGAAACTCTGTATTAGTTATATGAGCACAGACTTCCCCTGCAATCTTGCGATCACAACATCCTTAACTAGGTTTCCGTTCCAAGGTACAAAATACTACAAAGCGAGTGCTTACTAATGGGAACAGTCTTTTGTTGTGGAAGTGGCCTTCTGGACACATTCTGTACTCCGTCATAGGCGTAGATTGAGTGAGTGGAATTACCTTCTCCCCCACTCCCCGCTCCATTTTCAAACCCCGCCTCCTTTTTTTTTCCTTTTTGGTCAGCTGTCTATGTGCCGGGGCAGTGGAGATTGCCGAGAACCAAAAACATTGAATATACACTGTCACTGATGAAGATTTACGACAAAAAACAAAAACATTCGCCCTTCCTGATTCCATTGCCGAGTCCTAAACGCCACACTGGACATGTCCATTTGCACTGGTCGGCATAATGCATACGGCGATTCACGAGTTGCTATGTGGGACGTTATATCACAACATGACCTTATTTGTAAGTAAATCTAGTTATAAATGAAATATGTTTTCACTAATATTTTGATAAACCTGAATGGATGTCTCTGAAAGTCTCAGAATCAACACTTTCTGGCTACGCCTTTACTTCGTCTGCTTCTGTATTTCATCCTCTGGAATCACCAGACAGGTCCGGTTCTTGGCTTGGCAGGGTCCACCATTAGCGGATTAGTGCTCGAGTGGAGCCAGACGGCGGAGTGACCAATCTGTGCATTCTCTACTGATAACAAACAGAGCCTTGACGCAGTCCATGGCTGACCATAAGCAGGGAAGGGTGAAACTGGTCACGCTCATCAACTTCACCTTTTCATAAACTGCCTATTCTATGAATGGCGGCATTTCCGTAATTTGATCATAAAACTCTCCGAGCGCTTGTATCCAAAACGAAACGGAAATGAAAAATGACGAAAGCCAGTACAGTCTTCACTACGGATAACGGCTGGCAATCAAAACTAATTAAAGGAGGACGCAATCACAGAAAACCTACTTTAATTAGCTCATCTGACTATATCCCAGTCGTAATGTCCTATATTAACCCTAAATCATTCGTCTTCACTACGGACTACGACTGGCAATCAAAACTAATTAAAGGAGGACGCAATCACAGAAAACCTACTTTAATTAGCCCATCTGACTATATCCCAGTCGTAATGTCCTATATTAACCCTAAATCATTCGTCCATGATCTACATCAGGGGTGGAGAACTAAAGTGGAACCCCTTCCTCCACGTCCAATTTTTACTGCAAATATAATGAATGTAAAAGCGCTTAATCATTAATTGGAAAGGGTCTTCGGAGGAGCCGCAGGGCCGTACCTGTCCCCCTTGAGGCCTCCTGTGTACTTTTAGACTCCAGGAGGAACACAACCCAGGCATCGTCGCGCAGCAGCGTCCCTTTCGGCCATAACAACCACGGGAAGGGGGCGAGCGAGGAGGCCTTATTACGACCCTGAGTAAAGATTGGAAAGAGAGTTAACGCGGAAAGGAACAAAAAAGGCGACAAGGACTAAAAGCGACTGAAAAGGGCTTTGGGAACTCTGGAATACTGAAATGAATGAAACGACACCGAAGGACACAGAGATTTAGCCAAAGACTCGCGAGAAACCATTACAGAGAGCATTGACACGACAGGAAGGCCTGCGTTTTCCACAAAAGAGCATTGACACTGTACGAAACCGCGAAGGATAAGTGTGTTAACCAGACCTATGAGCATTGTAGAAGCTAGAAGATTGATAAAAATGCCCTACATACTGTTGCCGGATTTGTTCCGCATTGAACTTAACTGAAGTCTGGTCTCCAAAAAAGTAAAAAGTACCTATAGAAGTTTGACCACTGTAGGGGGAGATTACTTTATGATTATCATACCCAATATATTGCAGAAAGAGATGGAACTTGGCTTTGTGCGTCTTCCATAATTCAAATGGTGATCGCAATTGTTATCTTATTATTACTTACCCTTTGAATGGATGTTATTTTTCCAGTGCACCTGTGCATTAATCTAAAATATGACCAAAGACAGATTTCTCATATCATGCAAGGGATGTTGACTTCATTTCAGGACGCGGCGGTATGAAGGGCCGGATTAACACGATGCCGGGCTCTCGGACAACATTTATTATGCCCTCGTGGCCCTTCTATGACCAAAAAAAAAAAGGGGTGAGGGGCACAGGTCTCATAGGTCCACGAGAAACGAGTGGCCTTTGGATGATTTCCCTTCTTGCACTCTGGCGTCCCTGGTAGCAAATATAACGAATGACCGATGGGATAAGAGGGGAAAAAAACCCACTACATTAGATGAAACAACAATATCACATGCAAAACCTCTCTCTCTCTCTCTCTCTCTCTCTCTCTCTCTCTCTCTCTCTCTCTCTCNNNTCTCTCTCTCTCTCTCTCTCTCTCTCTCTCTCTCTCTCTCCTGATGAATTTGTGTGCAACTATGACAGTGGGACTGCAATATTGTTCCATCGACCGAGGTTGCTCGAGAGGCAATCGACATATCATCCTGACGAGTAATCAGGTCGCGGGACGAGCCCAGAATATCCACGCAATATGATACCAGCTGGAACATAACAGAAAGGAGGAGGATGCCATTTTGGTAAAGTTACGTGGAACATAACAGAAAAGATGAGTTTACAACTTTGGTAAAGTGACAGTGTTACATGCAAAGCATCCTTCCCGAAGCCCCCACACCTCCAAAGCAAACTTCTATGGAGAAGAAAACAACAACAACTACATATCGATCGTACAAAAGAGTTCAAAATAATAAAATCTGTTGTCGTGGCTTAATTACGGGATGAGAAATTGCTTATCATTGTCGTAATCCGCAATCAATGACCACCGGTATACTGTTGCGGTATAATATGAAAAATAAAAACAGCAATAGGCTTGAAATGAATATTAGGAAGGCTTGAAATGGATATTAAGAAGGCTTTTAATAGGATTACGATGATTTATATAGAAATTATGTGGAGAGAATCTACAGAAATGTATCTGAATATGATATGCTGGTCGATATTATGATTTTGATGTCATTACATGCAATAAAAGAAGTGGAAGTAAAAGAAAAAGCTGACAGCCTAGCAGGATAGGCAGTGACAAAAAAAGATTGTTTCACTGGACAGTGAAGAGCTGGCATAGGTTATTAGCTCCTATAATTGTGTCTTCTTAAGGTCTTATTATTGTGTCTTCTCTAGGTCCTATTATTGTGTCTTCTCTAGGTCCTATTACTGTATCTAGGTCCTATTACTGTGTCTTCTCTAGGTCCTATTATTGTGTCTTCTCTAGGTCCTATTATTGTGTCTTCTCTAGGTCCAATACATGAAATGTACAATTCTACAAATTCTCCTGTTACTTCGGATTATCTTGGGTTTTGTTTTTTTTTTGCCCTAGAAGGTCAAAGAACTTCTAATGTCCCATCTTTTAATAGGAACAAAAACAAATTAATTTTCAAAACCAAGAGGGAAGGGGTGGTTTCAACGCCCAAAACTGTCTACAGGTATCTATCAAAGACGGTCATCTTTCCTCCTGACTTGGTCCCCAAATTTTTATTAGGTTGGTTTTGACCATGTGTCTGGCACACCTTACTCTTATATTTATAAGGCTCAAACTGTAACTGGTACTTTTAAATTGGAGGCCTTATTTAAGTCACATGTCTTTTTACATTATATTTCTACACCCTGACATTGGCTGGCAGCAGCCCCCTCCCCCCGACAAGGGAAATTTTATATATTAACAGGATCAATACAATTGCACACGATCAGTGATCTGGCCTATTTATAGGTGTCAGAAACTTCATAGCTGGACCGTGGCCGCACAGATGGAAATGAGACTGCCACATGCGTAAGAACGCTTCCAGACCCTTCGAATAGTCGCAGGATCAGGTCGCTGCATCAGAGTGAGCAGAGGATACATGGCAGGGCAGCCACGAATCACACTGCCACTAGAAGAATCAGCACCACAATTCTTCGCCGGATCCTTGGTTGGTAGGCTGAGCACGTATGGGTTTGTCCCGAGTGCGAGGAAGCCAGTTTGTCATCACAGTAATCCACGTAACTTCAATACGGAAAAAAGTCATTATCAGCCTTGTATTATCTGACTAATGTGGACACCGATGCATTCATGGCAATATATCATATTGCACCTGGTAAGACACCAGCACACAAAGAAAACTGATCTTTCAGCATTTCAATAGCAGAAGAAGAATAGCAAAATGAGGAGAAAGGAAAAAAAAACAGTAAGACTTCATTGGCCTGTCCGAAATAAACAGGCAAAAGAAGAGGAGAGGCATACTGTTGACACTTCACTACTTTAAATTCAATCGCACAAATTTCATGAGAAATAGATTTTATACTGCATAGAAATTTTGCATATCCATAGCTTACTGTCCATCCGAACGTTATGGTAAAGAAAATTTATAGAAAAAACATCTAGTAAACATGACATATGCAAGCAAATCTATCTGACTTGAGGCAGTGTCCACCGCCATTTGTAGGCGGAACTTATCTTTCGATGTTAATGATCGGTTGGCCCAATTTTAACAAAGCGTTTAAATTCGTGATTAAAATATGATAAAAAAAATGATAAAGGACTCGGGACCTGATCACCACAACTTCACGAGGATTCTTCGAGTAAAACAGGTTCGAAGTAGTCGTGAGGTCCTGTAGGTTCTCTCCACAATTTTCTCCACACTGAGCTATTCGCCCTTTACATTTCAAACTCCAACCTCCAATAAAAGTCCAAAGAACGAGCGCCGAACGTTCTTTCCTGCACTCCAAAGCTTGCGTTATCTGAGAAANGGAATGTGTCCCCCAACTTACATGTGTCCTGAAGATAACACTGCTTCTCTAACAAATGGAGTATATCGGCACGATACCCCAATGAACAAATCGATGAATTAGCTGTCGTCCTCATCATTTATTTATAACCCATAGTTCAGTGACTTATGACAGTCGGTAAAGGCCATGACGCAATACTGGACAAAAGCGACCACTGTATTTCGGGGTTGGAACAAAATTACATTACCTTGACAAACATCTGAAACAGAATCCGATGTTTCCATTCTGAAGTAAATATCATTTCCCTTTATACCATTTTCATTTCATTTACCAAGAATTGGCTTAAAAACCACATAATAACTGTTGTGTTTTGCAACATACCGGTTTAAATATATTACTGCTAAGCATAAAAAGAACAGAATGAATGAACGGGTAAAAATGGATGCCATTTTCGTTCGAGATCAACTTTCTGTGTACAAGACCTTTATCATAATTCACTAATGATATTCTCACTGATCTCTGCGTTGTCAGCTGTAGGCGGACCTATTATTCACGTGGGCAGAAAGTCACAATTATTCACAGAAAAGTGATGAACAATCCTTAAAAGATGGACAAATTCTTTTCCAATGTTTTAGAAAAAGAGGAGGACATGACTATGTTAAGGTTATTCATTTTCACGAGGTTATTTTTACTGAATTCAATGCATCATAGTTTTCCCTCAAATTCACATTACTTCTCTCCCTCAACGAAAGAACGAAAAAATACATTAGACCAATTATGAACATATCTATGTTCATACCTCATTTTCAGCAGCAGGAAATAACAACAGGATCTGTCGAGTTCAAGATACTCACTCCTAAATTCAGCACGGACGTCAGAGACGGAATCCCCACAGTATAATTATTTACTGCCATTATGTTGGTGGTTTCTTGCCAGAAAAATAAATTAATGAATGTGCCGACAGTTCTTTGTTATTTCTAGCATCCTAAATGAGACTGCCAGACATCTTCTGTCGGAGTGCAGAGGTGGATCAGAGGCGGTCGCCAAGTCGAGCTGCAGCTTTAGCAAAAGGGAGGTATCGATCCTGTGTTATCTCCTCTAATTAGATGCCAAAACAAAAGAATGCCTGGCCCGACATACTGCGACTTATGTTCGGTAAGTGGGTGAATGTTCTCAAAAATTACTTGCAGCTTATCTACGTAATCCATCTATAGCTGCTTCGTTGACCCGTCGTAATGTAACAAGCAGGCGATTACGATGAAAACGTCTCGATACTGTTTTCATCTCAATAACGCGTTGAAAATAGAAGAACTGACGTTGCCTAATCCGTGGACTAAACCATGGATTCACGCTTGCAGTAATGACTATTTTGCTCAAAACGGCAAAAAAAAATTTGTCATTCAGCAATGCTTATTGAGCAAAACACATCACTTCAGCTGCGAACACAAAATGAGTGAATACATTGGTAACTGTATTTCCAACGTTACATCCTGTCCGTCATTCCAGTGTCTCCCTCTCTCTATTTAGAAAGTGACTGATACAAAAGTCTGCATTGATGCTTGTGTTAAAGTACGAAACTGCTCCTACTATAACCCAGTCCAACCTTAAACGTACAGACGTTCATGATTTGTGCCGCTGCCCAACCCTTTTGCTTTAACCGTTGACTGACAGGCTCTGGGATGAGAACAGGAACATGATAAATTCTAGGACAACTGTAAGGAGGGTAATGTCAACAAAATGTGCAAAGGTAACCGAAGAAGATCATGAAAAGTAAGTAACACGATTCTGGTACCTGATCTTTTTAACGTTCTGTTTAGTACGTGATGAAATGGCAGTTAAGCGAACGCAGGCGGATTATACGGGCCTTTCACACTACCATTGACACTAGACTCATCGCTTGCAGGGACAGGCTGCAAGCTGAGGTCACATTAAAAACACGTTTTTCAGCACCAAATACGGCGTAGATATATGACTAAGGCCTAACTCTCATCTTATCGTCTTTCCTCTTTTTCTAGTCACACACAGAAAACTAGCCAGTCAACTCTGCTTAATCGCAAAAATTGCGACTCCTTTTGTGGAGCATGTTGTGGGGTAGGCAGAAGTTGCTATAAATCCGGATTGCAATTAAACGGAGTCCAATTTAATTATCATTACCGCCTTTCATTGTTTTGATGCTTCTTCTTTACCCCACCCCTGATTCTCCACCCGCTCTCTTCTCCCTCCTCCCCACACACACCTTCCAACCTCCAATACCAATATTACCAAAAAACAAAAACAAAATCGGGAGAGGAATACTCCCTTCCTCCCTACTGCACCTCTATGGAATCGTCCACACACCAAAGACACCTTCCTAACAACCGGACTTTAGGCCCCTAAATCATTCCCCCTTCTTCAATCGGATTTTTTTCCAGCAAAGTGATCGCGACAGTCCATTACGCGTGGAATCCCAGAATCCCCACCCAGGGTCCGTGTTGGTCTGTCAGTCTGTCTGCTGGCCAGTCGGCGGGAAGACACGGTCGCGCGGCGGGAAACCCATTTCCAACGACAAGGGGACGACACAGGGAGACTCCGGAAATGCGTCGCGGATCTATCCGAAGAATGTCTTTCTCGGCTAATTTCTCTCGATTTCGAGGTAAATTAGCTTGAGAGGGGAACCTTGAGATGTAGCTTTCTAGATCTGTAGTTAACAGGTAGTGCAGCTCTTAAGGTTCGTGAGGAAACCTTGAGATGTAGCTTTAAGACAGGTATTATGCGGTTAACTAGTAACTGTAGCTCTTAGGTCAGTGAAGTAGAACCCCGTGATGGAGCTTTTGAAAAGAGAACTACAGTAGTTAACAAGGGCGCATAAAATACTGCGACCAGGCGGCCTCGAGATAGGTATGTGATTAGTAGGCAGAGAGTATGGTAACGTTTCCATCACTGAAAGTATGCCAGAACTGCTTAACAAATCCAGACTTCTATAAACTAATTTGGGTTTTTTACTTACAAAACACATGACGATCTATATATCTTTATGATTGTTTCATAACACAACGGATCACTGCTTATTAGTTTCCTTTGTCATGTAAGCGTGTGGTTTTGGCTTAAACATCCAACCATCGAGATGGTATCTAACTGTATGCCTTGAAGTTTGGATTGGGCACTAACTTAACACATTTCGTGTAAGATCAATATGTCACTGAAAAGATACAGTGCACTTTAACTGCAGGTAGCTTATCCTTTTTACTGTCTTCCACGCCAGTATTGCTTTAAAGATTCCATTCATTTCCCTTGCAAACAATTCGTAGTGGATTACATTATTGTCAAAGTTCGGATAAACATGAGATGAGTGTTCATATACCTCTTTTCTTATGTGGGGGGNNGGGGGGGGGGGGGCAGTAGCCTATAACAAACTAGCTGTTGACATTACTTGTCTTGAACAACAACTGTGATTAAATTTACACCTAAAACGCAAAAAGCATTTCCGCAGTTTTGGACTGATGTGGAACGGGCAGTTACATAACACGGTATGCACGTGCGTTATACAAATACATTGATAATTGTCTTTTCCAACGTTACATTCTGTCCATCGTTCCGGTGTCTCCCTCTCTGTATTTAAAAAGTGACTGATACAAAAATCTGCATTGATGTTTGTATTAAAACACGAAACTGCTCCTACTACAACCCAGTCCAACCTTAAACGTACAGACGTTCATGATTTGTGCCGCTGCCCAACCCTTTTGCTTTAACCGTTGACTGACAGGCTCTGGGATGAGAACAGGAACATGATAAATTCTAGGACAACTGTAAGGAGGGAAATGTCCTCAAAATGTGCAAAGGTAACCGAAGAAGATCATGAAAAGTAAGTAACGCGATTCTGGTACTTGATCTTTATAACGTTCTGTTTAGTACGTGATGAAATGGCAGTTAAGCGAACACAGGCGGATTATACGGGCCTTTCACACTACCACTGACACTGGACTCATCGCTTGCAGGTACAGACTGCAAGCTGAGGTCACATTAAAAACAAGTTTTTCAGCATCAAATACGGCGTAGATATATATTATGACTAAGGCCTAACTCTCATCTTATCGTCTTTCCTCTTTTTCTAGTCACACACAGAAAACTAGCCAGTCAACTCTGCTTAATCGCAAAAATTGCGACTCCTTTTGTGGAGCATGTTGTGGTTAGGCAGAAGTTGCTATAAATCCGGATTGCAATTAAACGGAGTCCAATTTAATTATCATTACCGCCTTTCATTGTTTTGATGCTTCTTCTTTACCCCACCCCTGATTCTCCACCCGCTCTCTTCTCCCTCCTCCCCACACACACCTTCCAACCTCCAATACCAATATTACCAAAAAACAAAAACAAAATCGGGAGAGGAATACTCCCTTCCTCCCTACTGCACCTCTATGGAATCGTCCACACACCAAAGACACCTTCCTAACAACCGGACTTTAGGCCCCTAAATCATTCCCCCTTCTTCAATCGGATTTTTTTCCAGCAAAGTGATCGCGACAGTCCATTACGCGTGGAATCCCAGAATCCCCACCCAGGGTCCGTGTTGGTCTGTCAGTCTGTCTGCTGGCCAGTCGGCGGGAAGACACGGTCGCGCGGCGGGAAACCCATTTCCAACGACAAGGGGACGACACAGGGAGACTCCGGAACTGCGTCGCGGATCTATCCGAAGAATGTCTTTCTCGGCTAATTTCTCTCGATTTCGAGGTAAATTAGCTTGAGAGGGGAACCNAAATTACATTGTCATGAAAAGGAAGTCGATAGAAATATTCAAGGAAAGCCGGCATTCACAAATTATTACAGCAAAAAAAACCCACAAAAACACACACACAACATAAAAGATGGCATGGACGACTACTGAACTAACTACTTTGAGCAATCTGTGGTGAAGAAGAAACAATAGAAATTTTCGAAATCATGTGCGGACGGATAAGAAACAGTGAAGAATAACCTAGCGCTATTTCAAAGAGAAGCGAGAGTGTGAGAAGGGCCAGAGCCAGAAAATGACACATGAATAGAGGGAAGAAATCAATGATGGTTACATAGAAAACCAACACAATACATCTGAAGCTAAAACACAAAGCACCATCGTTGATCACCACGCTATAGAGCGCCATGTCGGAGCCACAATATATTATTGAGGGATCAAGCATGGATGGATCAGCCAAATAGACAAGAAAATAAGACAATGTTAGAATGTCAAATTTGACGTCATCAGATCACCATAAACACTCATGACAACTTGTTGGGTTTGTGCAAAACTATTATAAATCAGCAGGTTTTACTTTACAGATCAAATGAGTGATCTAATTTATCTTATGTCACTGAGATTCCAGTAAAGCAACTTTGCTCTAAGACGACAGTGGATTTATTGTGACATAATACGCAACTTTTTTTATGTCAAGTACATGTAATTTCAAAAAGGCGTAATATATGAATGAGAGCCCACGCTTCGACGGCGTTAAAGCACTGTTTGTCAAACAGCGACTGATTTACAGCTTCTTTCCGAGCCAAACTGGCGAATATCATTGGCCGTTTCTTAGCTTGCAAACTACGTTTTGTTTTTTAAAAGCAAAAAAAAACAAAACAAACTGTTGTCATTGCTCATTTCCATTCCATGTAGCGTATCAAACACTCCGTGCTAAACTAGCTTAAACCTTTCACAATAGATCTCTTTACTATGTGACAGAAATACCGACAGCAACTTTGAAAAGTTGTCTGAAAATGTCTTCGCTGGAAGCAGAATAACAATTTCATTTCTAAAACAGCTGGGCTTATCTAAGCAGAGTCTATCAGACATGTGTCTGTGTCTGGTATGCACCGCACAGCAACAACAGCAACAACAACAACAACAACAACAACAACAATAACAACAACAGCAACAAGATATTTTTCAACGATACCAAACATGTGAAATGTTCCGTAACATGAGGTACTCACTTGACATAATAAATCCGACCATCCTGTTTGAGCTTGGCCTCCCAGCCCTCCTCCAGCTCCGTGTTCAGCCTGTGTAGTAAACTCCTCTTGTTGGACATGATGTGTCAAGCGTGTAAATGCATTCCAATAATTCCATACGTCATCTCAGTGACTCGTTCATAACCCGAATAGTATGCATGGCGCCTTTGGACGACGGTCACGTGACTTTCAATTCCGGAAGTCCAAGACTGGTGATATTAACCTCCATTATGTTTCACTACACTTCATTACCAAGGTCCAGTTCAGTTCTTCTAGTTCGAATGGAGCTTCTCGATGTCTTACTGAAAAAAAAAATGAAAAAAAAAACAATAAACAGTATGCATTATTGCATCTCGAAACTTGATTCTAAGGAACTGTTACACATTCAGGGATTTCAAAAGAACAGTGTGATGTTAGGAAGCTTCAGTCAGACCACCATAAAATAGCATGCTGACGTATTGAAGCTAAATCGGTACAATCCTGGAATAGTACCGATTTAGTCGATACCATTTATATTTGGTATCGGCGGTGCTGTTCCAGGAGTAAATAGGCATGAGACTAAATGAAGCGCAGTTCAATATCGATACCGAATCGCAGTTCAATATCGATACCGAATCGGTGCTATTCCAGGATTATGCCGCTAAATCTGAATGAACATGATATTGATCATGGCAAACATACCTGATACAAACACAGTTACATCTGGGATAAGATTTTTCGGGTTGTATTTTCTTTTAGGTACTGGTGTTAGATTGGGGGGGGGG
>JAWQUT010000121.1:608631-621647 GCA_033807755.1 Ellobium chinense
GGGGGGTGTTGGGAAGCTCATATACGTTGTTCCTTTTTCCAAGCTCTTCTCCAGAAAGCCCGAATGTGAGGAAAAAACGTAAAAATATCATAAACGATTCACATTTTGTTCTGACATGATTGAAGCCTCTATTTTGGGTGGAAAGACGCAAGAGCATTTTAAGGCAACAGACAAGAATCACTTGGGAAAAGCGGGCGGCATTTAGGATGAGACAGTTTCAAGGAGCGCGGTGTAAAATGCCGCTTTTTACTGGAACATGTTCAGAGCGATACGACGGTTTTATGTTTGCCCGCGGCAATCAAGACACATTAACAACAAAAAAAGGCGCTTTACAGCAATAACCAGCCATTTCTAGTGTGCACAAAAATGTCTATCTCGCTGCTAAAGACGTTGTTCTTGGCCTTCACTCAGACTTCACTTGTTACTTGTTGCCGGAAACATCATCATGGCACTCCGGACATGTTCGTAGGTGCCCCGACCTCCACGCCAAAAGCGTCCTCAAGGAAAACAAGATAACTGTCCCGGATGAAATATTCAGCAAAGCGTCTTGATCTACATTATGCGATTCTCTGTAAGTAGCTCGATATGTGACGAACTGTGTAAGTTTATAAATAAGGTGATTTTCGTTTCTGAAGGGCTGTCGACCCGACAGTGACTGCCCAAACACATGAGGAAAAGATTCTGAAGGTAAAATTGCAAAGTAGTATCTAAAAGCACTTTAGAAAGGTGCTCCGTGGGTATAACATTTGGAGAACTACAGAAGAAGCCTTAGAGGTCCGTGACTTGAGGAGTCATATCATGCAAGCATTTACTGTCTCAGAAACACTGTAAAGTCACTTACTTTCTCAGAAATAGTGTATTCATCACTTCCTAGAATCACTGCAGCAGAAATCTTGGGAGGAACGGAGCTTAAAAAACTTAATGTACTACTGTAACTGCACGCCAATCCTTCCTAAACCGGTCCTAGAAATTCTTGTAGCGTGTACGTGTTCCTTGTTCATCCGATTCAAGTTTGTTTACAAATGGGCATCGAAGGACCATTTCACAGGAGAAGCCAAATTCACCGAATGCTTGCGTTGCCGAGCTGGCCAAACACGAAGTCTCTTCCGGTTTCCATTAAAGGTAATATGGTTCGGGGTGTGGAGATCCCGCATAATGATGGCAAAAGGAAAATATTGTGCCCAGTGTTGACAGTGAAAAGGGTCAACAACATGCACGCGCTTGACCACACGTGAAAATGACCATGTTGTTCTCGCCACTGATGGCGGATGATTGTAGGTTTACTCAGAAGATTTGGCAAATTGACAAGAAAAGAAGAGGTAGATTAGAATGGGGGAGGGGGAGAGGAGATGATGGAGGGATTACAGTGTGTTCCTATCGGAAATTCCCCATGGATATTTTCATGTATGAACGGGCTGGAGTGGCTTATGAGCATGTGCATATTAAAGCAAGCATCTGCACTTATTGATACTTGATTAGCAGAGTCTGATGCAGTGAAAAAGATAAAGGGGGATAACATGAAGCAATGAAATAAGAGACAGAGAAAGAGAGAGAGAGAGAGAGAGNGGGGGGGGGAGAGAGAGAGAGAGAAGGGAGGACGGTTACATAAAAGGAAATGGCAAAACAAAGAAACAAAAAAAGGTTGGTTTCAAGCCGCCATTTTCATAATTGAGACAATTAGTTCCAGCAAATCCACCATGCATGAACACAAACCCACAAATTAATGGCCTAATCGAAATAGGATCTATGAAATAACTGTACGTTTGATTGTATCTTTGTATGGATAATGCGCGCTCGCTCTCTCTTTCTTTCTCCCTCTCTCTCTCTTTCTCACTCTTGTGTTAAAACACTTCGTCCTTTCCTCTGTACTTTAGCAAAAATCGCCATTCTCTTCAATTTCTCTCTCCTTCTCCCTCTTTCTTGCCGAACCTCTCTATACATCTCTTTCTCTTTGTCTACTCTCTATTTCAAACGTCATCGTGTTACCGATTCCTTGCAGTCTTTATCTTTAATTCCTCTTCCCTCTTTCGCTCTCTTGTTCCTTCTTTCTCTCTTTTGCTGTATCTCTATGTCCATACCTACCTCTCTCTCTCTCCTCTCTCTCTCTTCCTTCTCTCTCCTCTTTCTCTCTCTCATTTTTCTCTCTCTCTCTCTCTCTTTCTTCTCTCTCTCTCCTTCTCTCTCCTCTCTCTCTCTTCTTTCTCTCTTTTTTCTCTCTTTCCTTCTCTCTCCTCTCTCTCTTTCTTTCTCTCTCTCTTCTTTCTCTCTCTCTCTCCTTCTCTCTCCTCTCTCTGTCCTTCTCTCTCCTCTCTCTGTCCTTCTCTCTCCTCTCTCTCTTTCTTTCTCTCTCTCTCTTCTTTCTCTCTCTTCTTTCTCTCTTTCTCTCGCTCTCTCTCTCTCTCTCTCTCTCTCTTTCAAGCCCCAGCAATACAATTATATAGGATACCTCAAAGTAACTATCAATATCAAAACTATGAGAGAAAGAAAAGTAAAGGCCATGGTATATGTAGATATGACAGTTCACCTATAGGACTTGATCGAACCCGCCATGGGCGTCACTACTTTCTATGAAAGAAGATAACTTCAAAAGCCTGCTGAAAAATGGACAGCTTTGGTTCACAGAACCGAAAGACCATTCGACCTTTTAAGGTCATATTCCCAAGGCTATAACTGAGAAGGTCACTTCTACAACCTGCGAAGTCAAGTTTTGATGAAAAATGAATTATTTTCTTTGGCTTTCCTATCACGGGTTCCCTTCATCATTATTCATATTTTGGCAATCAAACTCCAGTAAGTCAGCATATCTCATAGACGAAGGAAAAAAAAGGAGGGAAATACTTGCAACACCTGCAAAGTTTTCTTGGAAAACACGATCATATCCTGCTCAGTCACCAGCCAATCTCAAGTGACTTAGCAGGTTTTGCAAGTTACCTCCTGAAATATTGATAAAAATGTCTTGGTGGCTGGGTATATTTTCCAGTATTATTCTCACAACACAGTCTCCAAACAAACGTGTATCGGGTGTTTCTTAATTCTACTAGTCCAAACTTCACCAGAGCTTCCTTTCAGAATGGTATGATTAAAACTGGTCGACATCAATGCAGTGGAGAGGTCACAGACCCCATTCCCCTCTCCCAACCTCTCCATCCGCCTTATTCTCAGGCTCGTTGAGTGCCCCGGCCCTGACTTACTCAACTTTGCCCTTCAAAAACATATATTTTTAAATAAGTGTCGTTATCAACAACCCTCCCCCCACCCCCACCTATAAAAATAAAAACAACTTAACAGGCCTCCCCACTACTTATACCCTTGACTCGCCACTGCTCAATGCTCGTCATACCAAGCGTGCGTAATGCCCGAGGCTAACACTACTAACAGCTCGAGGATTAAACACAATCACAATACTGCTTTTCTTATCCGCAGCAGCGGTGCGCACTTGCCTAATCAGCTGGACCGTTCACCTACTTTGCACACCATATTTGCACACTAACATAATCTGCAACATCATTTTCCCTTTTATTTGCAGACTAAGCGACTAACGTCTGACAGTTACTTCAATGCTTGGATCGTGATTCGCACTGTGTTGAATGATTTGCTTACACAAAGAGCTACTCTTCTTCTTTCAGACCTAGTAGTATTCTTTTTGTTCTAGAGTTCGAAAGAGTTACCTTTCCTTACGTTGTCTAGTATGTTCTAACATCGACTTAATTTAACCCTCTGGAACCTGATCTTCCATAGATGGCAATCATATTACATGGCCTCTCTGACACGGTCAGTGACCGCTGGGTATTGACCGCTGGCCCTGTATTAGTACGGTATCAAATTTTCTATTCACTCTTATCTGTTTTTTTTTTCTTCTTTGACATGCCCTGTATTGAGATTTAAAGAGTTAAATGTCACAAGACGGAAGTATGTCGATCGATAGAAAATATCTGAGAATACTAAATAACATATTTAAAACCAAACTGCTATTCAATAATAATTTACCATAAAGCTTTAAAGTTTTGTCAGTTGTCGGTTTTCTTTTCGATTGTTTGTTTTGTTTTTAAGGTACAAACATTTATGGAAAAGTTCAGCTGACGCAACTACAGCCAGTTTTTTGTTACTCTTAAAAGAGAAAAGGGAAAAATAAAACTCCACTACTGACGTGAATACTGACTTATTTAATGTAGTCTATATCGAATGTTGAGAGTAAAATTTAAAACACTGTAATATGTCATCTGTCTCGTCATTTATTTCTATAAATGTTTGCCCATATACTGCGCACTGCGATGTGGGCTTTGAAAATGAACTTGTAAATTTGTTGAGCCGCCAGCCCATAAATGTCAACTAGAATTTCTCTCATATAATATATAAGTATATTCCTACGGCATAGGAGGAGAAGGTAGGGTATGTTAAACGTTGAATACACGTTCACACGGATGATGCCTGATATGCAATATTAATTATGACATTATTTTGTTATTTCATATTACTGAAGTTCTTACTTTGAACTCACGCTTTTAAATGTAAATAATTATGAGCAAGTTCTATTCGGCAAATATCTACGAATATCTAATGTGATGTTGAAGAGACAGTACTAAAGTGACTTCAGTATGGGAACCGCAAATATCTCGCGACCTCCCATCCTCAATACTTAAATCCCCTTTATCCTACTACCGCCCCCTCCCCCACCCCCCGCAAAAAAAAAAAGTTTTGGATTTCGGACACAAGCCCATTCCCGATCAAAGGCAATACAAATCACATACATTCGTCAAATATGAACTGTGCATATCCCAATTGAACACTGGCGACCCCTACCCAACTTCCTACTACCTGGGAGAGGTGGATACGGTCTTACCCAATCGCATTATCCCAGCTTTTAGATTGCGTCAAAAATCCTCAGCTACCGAGAGGTTCAGACTCCGCAAGTGTTTGATCGGACATTTATAATGCATAAACTAGAACTTTATTTATCTTGCAGTAGCATTAACAACAGACGACACACCATTAGTACCCCGACACTGCAACAATGGCCACGATATATTGCAGGGTATTTAAACCGAACACTGAATCCAAACTAAACAGTCCGTAAACTTTTTAGACTGCCTAATTAAACCTTTGAGGAGTGAACCGAATAATCTAATAAGACTGTCGTGACACACCGCAGGCATGTGACAAGTTCAGTTACATTTTAAAGTGCTATTACAACTGCAAAGCCTATTGCGCGCTGGATTGAACTATACATGACAGGTCAAATCCTGCATTTCTTTTAAATAAATCGACAAGAACCAAACAAAAAGGGACAAGTGATGCCGTGCTAATGCCATTAATAAGTTGGTATAACATGTACTACTACGGAATGTTGTAAACTCCTTGTTTAAAAAAAAATGACCTCCACAGTCTACGAATAACATTATTATGTTCTGAGTTTACCAGATACAAGAGGACAACACGTTCGAAGGACGAGGCCGATACAAGTTCTAGTAATACAACAATGTTAAAAATTTTATCAGTTAAATCCTCATAAACCAGTTAAATCCGGACAGCAATAGCCTCTCATTCTCTTGACACCCATGTCAGCTTGTCATGTTGATCCTTTTCCCAATCTTTTCCTCATCCCAACCCCTTCCCCTAAACCCACTCCTTGGCAAATCTTATCTTTATAAGGATTATCCGTTCAGCTAAATCTAGACCGAAATATGTTTCTTGTCACTATCACCCATGCTGATACTAGACTAGTTAAAACGAACTAACTCCTATCGCCACGAAATAAACTAATAAAGAGCACAAGGTAAGAGTTACAAAGCGATTCCCAACTCGTTCCCTCCCCTTCCAAAACGTCAGACGCATTCACCCAAGTTGCTAAACACGGCATTGTTTTTAATAATGTTTCTTTTATCCCTCTTAAATGCCCACCAATTCCCTCCTCCACCACTTCCCATCCCCCNAAAACAACAACAACAACAACAACATGGGATTGGGGACGCTCCAGCAAACCCGCATCCCCAAGGACTACGCATATCCCCAAATCTGAGAATTCGTGCTACAGTCATGGTCTATTCAGGTAGTAATGAAAGTGTATCATTTGATTCATTTCCTGCGTCAAATTATGTGGCGTAATATATAATAACGTCCTTGGTCTGATTAAGTATCATTAAACATGCTTGCTTTACAGCCTCTCGATAACCTGTGTGACAGATCGTTTATTCTCGACAAGTGCAAAATTAAAATTCTATTTGACTCCACAATTTCGCATCAACAGAAAAGAGACAACATTAGTTTTCTTCTTTCCACATTTCTCTCTCTCTCTCTCTAGCTCTTCCCTTTTTTTTTTGGGTTTTGTTTCTATAATCACTTCTACGATCCCCTTTCTTCTCTTGTTTACATCTACCATGATTTCTGTCTTCCTTTTTCTTTCTTTCTTTTGTTAAATCATAGATACGACCACACAATGTGTTCATTTCCTCCTTTCTCTCTGTTCTTAAAGTCTACATAATTTTTTTTTCTCCTACATTTCCTCCTACTTCCAGCCTACTACACAGCACGACGTCTCCCAGCTCAAAACAACCCCACAGAGCAATGCTTAAGATCCCACTTATCTGTAACAACTACCATTTACATTATCTAACACTATGACGCAAGCATTCCAAGAATTCTTCCTTCTAAGGTTATAAATCTACGCTTCAACAGTCCATAGACTACCCCTTAGGCAAAGGGGGTTCCCAGCGCCAGCACACGGGGGACACTGAATGTCTCTGAATGAACTGAAAGCACCTCACTTACAACCAATATTATCTTCTAGAGTGACTGAGGTGTTTTGATCCATCGGAAGCACAGGGAACGAACGATAATATACTGTACTTGAAACGATGTGAATGAAAGAGATACGTAGGTTATGGTCGTTAATTCCACCATGGTCGGCACTAACAGAACAATGTCAAACGGATGTGAAAAGACTGTGGTGGGGGAAGGGGCACATGACGGAGTTGTTCAAACGCATGTGTGTGTGTGTGTGTGTACAGGGGAGGGGGTGGAGTGCAAACATAATGGCAACAGACCTGGAAAGTGCGACGTCAATAAGTACAGTAACTCCCTCTCTGAGTTTGTTTTTTCTCCCAAACAATGTTTGCTAACAAAAATCTCTATCCAGATCTAGAGACTACTAGATCTAGACTATGTCTAGTTAGTTTTGAAGCCTGTAAAAAAAATATTGTCATAAATATCAGCTAAAGACGCAATCAGTTTGATACCCAGTGAGCTTCAGGCTTACACAAGGTGACTATTACAAAAAATGGATCATTAAGAATGTTGCGTGTACACAGGTCAACCATCGAAGCTTTCGTCTGATGCTAGTGATCTGTGCATGTTAACCGACACTGCGTATTCATCCCGGCTCCAAGCACTGAGAAAGTTATTAAAATTCTGGTCCGCTGGGGTAACTAAAATGTGAAGTCGCACAAGCGGGCAGAAAACCCACCTCATTAACATGATTACCTTTCTCCCTCTCATCTCCCACCTCATCCCGACTCTTTCCGTTTCCTTTTCAACCCGTCGTCCACGGCGACAATTTTTTTCTGAGGTTCCAGGAAGCAGCTCTCACTGTGTTGGGAGTAGAGGATTAGCTCCCGTGCCTCTACCTTCCTAACCTAGAAAGAGTTTCCACGTGTGCGAATATTTGTTGATAAACAATTTCCACAAACACAAGTCATACTACACACAGCTAGCATGACGCTGCTGTTTAAATGGCCAGGCTTATAATATTATACCAGGAGTCAGAAGCATGTGACGTCCAGATCGCGTATCGGTGCAAAAACAAATCCACTGCCACCCTTGAAAATTCCTTTAGGCTGTTTTATGTGTGCGGTGTGTGTGTGGGGGGGGGGGGGGGNGGGGGGGGGGGGGGAGACCTCCCATATAATTGGCAAGTTTATCGCCCACTTCATGATCAGCAAACGGCTCTGAGGGGCAGGCTTGGTCACTGGCACTGCTACCTGACTATCACCTGGGTTGACAGGAACACGGCAGGCGGTCAAGGGTATGTCATCGACTAACCTAAACTAAACGAACTTGTTGACAGTGTGAAGTTGGACGTGCTGAGGGAAAGAGAAGGGAAAGATAGTGCCTTGGGCACTGTCACTTTCACCAGTGCAGTGGCTTGACAAAGGGGTATGTTTTGGGGAATACACAAGAGGCTTTAGCACCTGTTGATGGGATCTCTCATATGAAGATGATTTACCGCAATATACTGTTCGAGAAGGCGTGTAAAGCTCAAAGAGGTACAAGAGTTTTGTGGTCATGTTATGTTTATGTGTGTGTGTGGCAGGGGGGAAGGGGNGGGGGGGGGGACGACAGGGACGGAGGAAGCTTATCTACGCGACTGCCTTTGGAAAGGGCTTGACGAGAATTGCTCATAGGAATAACGGTGCATGATTCTGGAGGAGTGTCTATGCTGAGGAAGGCACCTTGGGGTGTACAAAAAAAACAAACCAAAAACCTAAAGACAAGCTTCTGTCTCACGGTCTCTTTGAACTAAATACTTGAGACTCCGCTTAATCGCAACATATCGAAGCTGAGATTAGTAGGAACTGCGATTATTAGATGATTCTTACAGTATTCTGAGATCTGCCGTTATGCAAAATTTCCAATTAAGCAGATGGTGTTTACGCACAACTGACTACGTTATGTATTCAACTTTGATATATTGTTCATCTGCGACTGGTTCAAATAACAAATGACTCACTTGTTAACAAAAACGTCAATGTTTGTTTTGTCATCTTACATCACAGTCATTGTCAACAATGAACGTTATGGAGACTCAAGTCTTGGTAATGCCATAGGAACACAGAGTGATGCTAGAATCTGGATGATCTTTGAATGGCACAAAAGTGGGCTGTGTGCACTGCGCATTAGCTGATAACGAACAGCAATGTTAGCTATGTCATATAGACCTACAGTGTCATTAATAAGTGTCTAATGATTAATATAACGGTTCTGTGTGGTTTTACTGCCATCGTTTTTTTGACGGGGTGTAGATGGACCATAGCGGACTGGCGAAAATGTAGAGGGACGAGAGAGGATACTGCCAAAGTGGGAGGGGTGGGCAGAGAAATAACTGAGAATTTGTGCATTATCGATGGGATCTCTCACCATCGTAAGGATAACACGCACTTTGCATGCTGAAGGGTGCATTCAGCACCGATGTACTAGAGTAATTCTTACGATGCTAACAAGATCCCAATGTTAATGCGCAAGTACTCAAACGAGAAAGTAATGTGGCTGAAGACGACAGTCTTCAAGAAAGCCGAATAGGTCTAAATAATTATATTAGTATCACCCATGAATGTTCATGGCGAACAACTTGATATAGCAATTTTAGAATACCATACTATTCAATTTTACTGTATGCTCTAGTTACTACCCATGAAAAGCGCCAAATCGCAGCACTCAGTGCTCCTCAGACGACATCGTTCCCCTCGGTAAAACTCGTAAGACAGGTGAGTCTCTCTAAGACATGCATTCATAATAATAACACGCCTCGCTGTCACCTCGCTCGAGCTTGACCTAATAATAGCTTCCCCTATATCCATCAGTCTGCGAGGACAAAGAGAGTGGTTAACAAAATAATATATCATACCGAGGAATATTTTCCCAAGAGCCAATCGCACGGCATGACCGAATTCTTTCCCTCCCTTTCCCTCCTCAGTCAAGAAAAAAAAGAAAACAAGATTGGGATGGGTGTGGGATTGCGGATGACAAGATGACATCGCTGCGGGTATAGAGGGGACGGGGCTCCTCCCCCGTGAGGATCAACTAAGAGTGCTAAAAAAGGACTTCGGGGAAGGGGGTATCCAACCATATGGTTCTGTGGCTTTACTGGATGATCTACTTTGAACACTCCCATAAGTAGAGGAGCTCTTGTCGTTAAAAAAAAAAAATGGGGCTAGAAAGGGATGGGAGGCAAAGTCTCCATGCACAATGGGTATGGTGTCAGCCGCATCGGGAACATACCGCACCATATCAGCGAATAAAATTATAAATTTATCAAGATAAATTTAAGGACTCCTTTAAGAGTGAATGTCCACCAAATTTATGTGGGTCCACTTCTCATCAGAATACTATATGATTTTGAAATACGTGACAAATGATGTTTTCTTCTGTGATCCACTTTATGTTTAACAGTTTATTAGGAACAAGCCCAGACCACAGGCGTGGTACATGGGCAAAATACAGTATGCAACGGGACAGCACATGGACATTTCAAGCACTACAACTACTAACCTCATACACGTTCACAAATACATTGTTACATTCACGTGCATTTACAACGTTCTCGTACATTTTACATTAAACATTAATATGTACGTACCACTCACTTTCACTATAGTAGTCATTCAGTTCTTACACTCATATGTGCCTTTCAGTCATTAACTGTTCACATTCAAATAAAACATGGAATTCATCTCCTAGACATCTGCAAAAATAACATTTTCTATTCTCTAGCTCTTTTCCCTCCCATCTCCCCGTTTCTATAGGTAGCTTATGATTGCATGTCCTCAATCATGTGATTGTTCTTCTGTTAGTCTTAACAATCACGAGCCGTATTTCCAAAAACGTTGCTCCAAAGGGTGGCCTCATCCATTAAATGAATCACTGAATATCAATATCGACAACGATATCTATAGTACATAACTGAACGTTCTATCACCGCTATCCTCCTTCCAAACCAGCAGATCCCTGACGCTCTCATCATCCTCTCATTTGTCAGTTTCCTCTTGTTCCGAATAATATTAATAATTCAGAGCAGTATGGAACAATTTCAAAGCAGTCCTCATCTGAATACAAAATCAGAAGTGTTACAATTTTTACTGGCCATTTCATCTTCTCCCATATGTACATAACCTCTGTGTTTACCTCTACTTTCAGAGAGGATGGGATGGGAGGGGAATGAAAGGGCTAGGTATGGAAAATATCTGATTGCTCTTGATCTGAATAAAGTAAAATGTACGGAGGTATTACCGTCCTCTCTTTTAGATTTGCAATGTTTGTCATTTCCGTAAAAAGACGGGAGACTGTGATTGAGTCTGACATATGTCAATAAAATTCTGAAATGAATGCAGTTAAATATGACAGCATTTCTCATTACCGATCTCTTCTGCCCTCTCCAGGTCACCCATATTTGGCGAGCTGTGTCTTCTGGTAAAACACAAATAGACTAGACTAGTGAAGATTTTTGTTTAAATTTAAAGTGATAGAGCGAGGGTGCAGTGCCTGGTAATGCAATCTTATAATTACTAACTCTGACATCAAGACAAATATTGAAAACGAATTCACCGCTGCCTCTCTACCTCCTCTTTCTGCTATAATTTCTCTCTCTCTCTCTCTCTCTCTCTCTCTCTCTCTCTCTCTCTCTCTCTCTCTCTCTCTCTCTCTTTCTCTCTCTCTCTCTCTCTCTTTCNGTATTTTCGGCAAACCACCCAACCGTGGAAAGACTTTTCGGCAAAAACAGATTTAATTTACAGTAGAGGCCGACACAGATTTGGACTAGTCTATATGAGGTTTCAGACCAAATCGACTCTAAGTTTTCACAACTTGTATTAGGTCAATAGGCCAAAATTCATCATTTCACAATACAAAGGCCCAATACATTTTCCTCAGACACTCCATTTTTTTTCTCACTTAGCAATTTCTCATCTAATGGTTACCTAGACTTTCGATATTAAACACACAAGTTATGACACTACCTACTGCTGTTATCAATCACTCTCTGACATCTTATTTCCTATGCCTCCGCCACCCTTCTCCCATGTCATATGCATATTTTACAAGAATCATTATCTATCGCTAGGCAATTATTTTTGTGGCCGAAGTACATCAGCCAAAACATAAATAATAAAATGTGAATGCAGTTTATCATGAAGTCATGGAAGGAAACAAGGTGGAAAACAGTACTCTGATGTCTCATCAGATCTTTCACTGTACTGATCTTCGCAATGTTTTTGAAATTAATGTAAACAGAGGTAACTAGACCAGTAAAACATAATAAAATTTGAAATCCTCTCACGGAAAGAAGAATGCGTGTACTCGCAAAGTATTTGATCCTACACACAGTTGGCAACAATATCAAATACTGAACCGTCATAGGCGATCAGCGTTTATCCATTTTAAAGACTTGACGAGAGATTCGAAAAGGCGGCAACGACATCAAGTATGCGATGCATGGAACTGTCAAGCCTAATGCAAGCCAAGATTACCAACAATGATGCGCTCTTTACTATCAGATGAACCCGACACAGCCATCCATACTCAAGCAGGCTACTGTAACGAAGGTATTCTCATAATTAAACGGTTCAGTTTTTGTTACTGAATGTGACATTGTTACTGAGTGTGACACTGTTACGGAATGTGACATTGTTCATTCTTATTATTTAACTTGCCGTGCTTATAACAATGTTTATCCCCAATCAAGAACTTCTTACGGTGGGCAAAGGCTCCCGCATCATGCTCGTGCCCTGGGCCCCGCAGAATAAAAATCGGCTCGTGCTAATGTACTACCGTGCAGTCTCAAAGAATGCAACACTTACTATAATGTCGAGATCATCCCGTATTAGTTGTATTAAAATTCTGGATATTGTCATACTTTGCAACAACTGAGGCTGTTCTTAGTCTAGTTAGCTACTGCCAAATGTAGATTTAAATTTTATCTTATTCATGTGTCATCTGTCGTCTAGCGTGCATATTTCATGATGCAATTTTTTTTGGCAATAGCGAGGTAGAACTGAAATAGTGTACGAGACAGGTCTGCTGTGATATTATGAGATGCATAAATCATGCCTTTCTATCATCCGACGAAAGATGAGCACTGCAGAATGAGCACTTTCACAAATAATAACCACGAAGACAATCTTTTTAGCCTGCAATGACAGACTTAATTGAATAGACAAAAACGGGAAATGAACCACTTGGCATTTTACGCTTTCGCAGATGACAAGGTAATTTGTCACAAGTAAGCATGTCTCAGCCCTTCCCCCTCTCCT
>JAWQUT010000121.1:635515-655955 GCA_033807755.1 Ellobium chinense
TTCACTTTCATACCAAACAAAGTTTTCAAACTGTTTGTCAGGAAAGTTTTAACTGTGGAGCTTTCAGTAGTCCGTCTCGCTTCCTAATCGTCCTTGTTACAGGACTCTGTGAGTCCTCATTAATCTGACTTCTTGTGATTCTGCGACTAGGAGTCCCTTCTCTTGAATCTAAATGAAAGAGCCTAGACGATGCCCCACTCCCCTCACTAGATGGAGGAGAATGAGAGCGATAACTTCTATGGCCATCTAACCTATCTTCATTCAGCTCTGACGAGTCACACTTTGATGGAGTTTTCACCACCTCTGTCAAGTCTGAATTTCCTCTCACTTCCTCAAATGACAATTGCCGTTTTGACCCAGGGCTTTGGAGGTTGTTGGCATCTCCAAAAACAGGGCCCTCCCCTGATTTTGCTTCAGATGCTTCGTCAGATTTGCCTAGTGTTTTAGCTGTATCAGACTGGCCGCTGTCAGACCTTCTCGGTATGCGATAATTGCTCAAGCTACCCCTGGGTGAAGAGTGGGCGCCAAAGATGTTATTAGCCATAGCAGCTGCCTTAATGGGAGACATAGGGAGGGAGTTTGACTTGACAGGTGATTCACTAGAGTCGTTCAATTTATTATTAATGGAAGATGATTTATTTACAGAGAGAGGGCTGAGATCAGATCGAGCTAAAGGCAGTGATAAACGTTTAGCATTGGGGTCTCTTATCACATCTGGCTTGGAAAACACATTTTCACTACTACTAGTCCTTCTCAAAAATTTGTCAAGGGTTGTCTGATTATTGTCTTTAATCCCATTTGAGCCACCCCACCTTCCTCTCTTTTTCAGCATCCTCCCAAGCTTGTCGCCTACTTGTTTCTTCAACTCTTCTTTTACCACCAGTTTACTGCTGTCTAGGAGAGCAGTAAGTTCAGGCTTGTTGGGCAAAGGCTTTAACCTGACCCCTCGCCCTCCTGTGCTGCCCACTGCATTGTTATGCGTACTCCTCAGCCTGGTGGCAGGGCTGTCCATAAAGTCATCAGACTCATCATCTCCATCAGTCTCATCTGGGTGCTTTGGACGAGTTGTGCGTGATCTCCGAGGTCTCGGGGATTTGTTTGGTGGGGCAACTTTGGGTGACCCACCTTTAGGTCTGAAATTTTCATCAGAGGAATATCCATTCTCAATATTTTTCTCAGGGGTGGCTGCGGCTTTTGGTGCTGCCCTGCGTTTCCTTCTCCCTCGCCTTGAACGAACATTTACTACATCTTTCCTCTCACCTCTGTCCTGATCCTCTTTATTAATCTCATCCACCTTCTCAGTTTTAATATCAACTGAAATATCATCTGCTTCAGAAACTTTCCCTTTTTCATCTTTGTGAATTAACTCTTCACATTTTTGGTTCTTTTGTGTACCACTAGATTTACTAAATTTTGAGATTTCCGACTCTGTTTTAACTGAGAGCTCTGAATGAGAGGCAGCAGTTTCCATAACACGATCAAAAATATTTTTCTCTTCTTTTGACTCATTCTTTGATTTTTCATTTTCAAATATGTCATGCCTATCATCTTCATCTTTCACCACTTCATAAGTCACAACACCTTTTACTGGCGAGTCGGCTTGCTTCTTCAACCTAAGCTTACTCCTCAGGCGAGTCTTATCTTCTTCTTTAGGATCATCAAGAACAATCGTCCTCTCAGTAACCTGAATTTTCCCACTAGGAACATAAATATCTCCATCTAGGGTGGCATAAATATCATTAGGGTTAACATGAGGAGAAGGTGATATTTGAGCATGATTCTTAGAGGATGAACGCAATGATTTTTCCGGGGACAGGGAGTCACCTCGATTTCTACGTGACTTTTTCCTTTTTCCTTTCCCAGATTTGGATGGGGAAAGGGAAGGGTGTCTATGACGATAATAGTCATGCGTCTGATTATCCACCTCAAGTGGTGGACTTAGTAAAGAATTGTCTTGATCAGTGTCATCACTCAGAAGCTGACTGCTACGGCCAGCAGATACACTGTCTGTGTCACCAGATGCAGAGGTCACTTCACGTTTGATAATGATACTGGAAGAGCTAGACTGGTCTGAGGGCGATATGACCAGCCGTGCCTTTTCAAGCTTGTGCGGGGAACGACTGTGTTTACGCTTTTTCCCTTTCTTATGCTGATGACGAGAACGTTCGCTGGATTTAATGCCATCCCCTTTGGAAATATCAGGAGAGGACATGAGAGGTTTACCTTGCATACGAAACTGATCAAACAGGTTCCTCGGCTGATCAGCCGGGGAGGTCAGATCTGTGTTGGTGTCAGATGTGAACACTTCACTGTCTGAGTTTTCAACACTGACATGAAGAGTTTCATTTACTGGCTCTGCCATGCTGACATGGGACTTTTCATGACGCTGCTGCATCATGTTCTTTGACTGCAGAATTGATGTCAGTTTCTTTCTCAGATCACTTGTTGATGGGACAAATTTCCTTGTGGGTGATTCAGGCACTGTTCTAATGTCACCAGGCTCACCATCGTGCCCTTTCTCCTCAATCTCTTTCAACTTCACCTTCCCTAACCTGCTCATCTGTTCAGAATGAGTTGATCTGGCTAAAGCAGCTAAGGTCTCATCTTCACTACTCTCAGCAGTAGAATCGTCCAAAATTTTAAACCCATCCACTGAAAACAAACTCTCTCGATGGTGTCCTTCCGACTTTCCACTGACTAGGGCGGGCTTTACAGAGGAGTCATCCTTGCCTAGCCCCCTGTCTTTCTGTTTTCCACCTCTTTCTGATTTCTGAAGTTTTGTCTCAACTTTTCCACCCTTCCTTGGCAACTCACTCTCTTCACTACTTTCATCAAAGTCTTTAGGAGTTTTCAAATTCTCAAGGGTGAAGAGATTTTCCCTAGGCTGTTTACTACTGCGGGAGGACATGACACCATAGTCACTGTACATGGAGTCAAAATGGTATTCCTGCCGAACTTTTTCAGCCTCCCTCGCACTCAGGCTAAGATCTGGATCTGTGAGTATACGAATCTGAGCACGAAATACACTCTCTTTCATCTTGAATAGTTGCCGTTTGGTCTTCTCTCGCTTACTGATCATGTAGCACAGGTTGCGAGCCTGGAAGAAAATGCAAGGAACTTAGCCACACTAAGGGTACAACATGTGTTAACATAACAGCCACTCTCAGTCTCGGACTTAACTGAAACAGGGATGCCACTCCCTTTATATATACCTGGACTTTTTTCAGTTTTCTTGTGTCATTAAGTTAAAACATACCTGTTTCTCTAAATGCTTCTATATAGTATGTAGTTTTATGATACAGAGAGAGAATGTCACAGGCAAGCAGTTATCAGACAAAATTAATCACAATTTCTAGAGTTTCTTTTTTTTTTTTTAAATTAAGCACATTCTTCACTTCACCACAGCCTTTTCTCAAAAAGAAACATTCTCAGATTTCTGAGAATTCTCTTAAAAGTGGCATCCCTACTTAAAAATGTGGCAGCCATTTTGTATAACAATATAATCATATGATACCATCTTCTTATGTTTGGGGGGGGGGGGAATCATAATGTAGGATTAAATTATGAACCAGAAGACCCTTTTCTAATATTAGCTGTCCTATACAGGCAAAACAAAGAACCAAATTTGTTCCAGGACAATGACAACCTAGCAATATTTCATTCCAACATTACAGTGTTATTTTGGACAGAACATTTGTTCTATCAACTGTTAAAGTAATTGACCAGCACATCTGTCCATATTATTTATTTCAGATTTCAGTGGGCATAAATAAGATCTACCTCACACTGTTATGTCATCCGTGCACCAAGGTGACAGTATATGTCTTCCCCTCTCAAAAAAAAACCAACCAACAAGCATATCTGAATCAAAGCACAATCGTGCAGATCATCTACTCCAAAATGCATCTAACATCCATATCATACATCTCTCAAGCATGTCACCTATACACCATGGTGACGGAAATGCATATTTCTTACTCTTTCCAAGTCCTGTCGCAGATGAACAAACATCTTCATGCGTGCACTCAAGCTGTCTTTCTGCTGTTTCTGCATCTGGTCCTCTTCCTCCATCTTTGGTGTGATCAAGGGCTTATTGTTATTCACCTGACAAGGCAGAAGTAATGACAATGTTTAGATTCTATGAAACTAACATCCACACGCCATATTGTAGAGGTAAAATGCCCAAACTGACCAACAGAGATGCTGTTTTTAGTCAGTGAGTTTGTGACTTCTTTGTCAGATAGATACACTGGGTTGTTGTGAGCACAGAAATAGGCCAGTCAGCAAACTGCTTATCTTGACAGGCAAAATGTCTTGGACTGCCACAATATATTATCAACTCTTTTGTGCACTTAATCCTCTTCTCTGAAGAACTTTCACCACTGAGTGAAGTTAAGACCTTCAAAATATTGTAAACTGATGTTAATATCTGGTGAATGAAAAATATGGAAAGAAGGAGAATTTTGTTTCTCATGACATACAAAAATCACTGGGAGCCTAATTGTAACACTACCACTGTAACCTGAACTGGTTATGATAATAAGGGTCACCAACTACACAACCTCATCCTAATGGCGATCAGCAGATACAGACTTGACAGATAAACTCACCTTCCGTTTAAGTTTCCAATACTCAGCCACAACATCAACAGCTTCTTCTGGGATGAAAAACTTTGTTGCTATCTCTTGTATGTTCACTAATGTGTAGAATTCCTCCTCCAGCTGCTTCAGTCTGGAAGAGGCAAGGTTGTACAGTTGAGTAACTTATCTCTATATAACACATATTTATGTAATTAAAAAGACAAACACGCTCTCCGAATCAGGTCTGTAGCTAACATGAGCAGAGAAAGAGATGGCATGAGCTCATATAAGGAACAGCTGACTACAAACAATTAAAACCAAGAGGTAAATAGATGCAGATGAAAAGTGAAGAATCCACAGGATGTTTTAATAACTTCAATGCTATTGCAATAAACAAATCCATACTTTTCCATTCTTTTCTTGGCCATCTCTGCTTCAGATATATCGTTCTCACTGTCACCAAAGTCTTCCTTCTTTGGGGACTCCGCATCTGATGCATTTCTGTTCTTTGTATGCTTTGGACAGTATGCCTGGATGAAAGGAAACAACACGTTTCAAGTTAGTAAAAACTGCTAGGATACAATACATAACATTATGCTAAGAAGAAACAAAACAACCGTAAACTATAGAGCTTAACATGTATTCAAAATGCAGTGAGATCAAACTCAAGCTGTGTCTCAAGCTACAAATCAGGTAAAATCTGTTAAAAAAAATTCAACAAAGCTTTATAATCAAAATATATATACTTCATATCATATCTAGCAAGATTGGAGCTTTAACTTTCCATAAGTCAAAGTCAACTCACTCGTAAGTGTATCCCATCACCATCATCTGAATCATCTACAATCGTCTTCATGTCCAAGCTGTGAGAAAAGCCACAGGTGACATGAAAGGCTGTCTTGCACTGCTTCACAGAACACTGGATACATGCTCCAACCCGCTCTTTACAAAGGCAGCACACCAGGGCCCATCTAGATGGCTGAAATAGTCAAAATGTGGCAACAATATTATTTCCAACACATGGTGATTGTGAATAAGGAGGGGAGGGGAGGGGGGGAGCAGAATATATCATTACAAATTCTCCTGATATGAAAAAGAGGATCAAAATTTCTGACACCTTTGTGACACAAACTGATTTTTCAGTTGAGTAAAACTTTTAAATTTTAATTACCCAGTTCACATAGTATTACTCTGAATTAAAAGACTCATCTAAATCATTAGAATTTTAAAACTTTTTCCATCCCAAACATTTAAATCTTACAGAGCTGCCAACCTCCAAAACTGGATTTTCATATTCCAGGCATCAAAAATTCATATTCTGACCCTGATTTTCATACTCACATCGGTGCAGAAAAATAATACTGCAAAATTTAAATGAGCGTCTCCTTATTTGGCTGTTTAGTCATTCTTTTAGGCTTGTAGATAGCTACTGTTTCCGTATCACACTAAGAAGCTTTTCTTCAGCATTAAACTGAGGTAGTCTAATGGGAGTCACTCACTGTGGTAAAATAATATACTTGACTATCAACAGCTCTTTCCAAATCCTTTCATATTCCTGAATTCTAAGTGCTATTTTGATCAAGTGAATTCTTCCTTTTAACTTAAAAAAAATCCCCCCTTCCTCCAAAATTAAACAAAAAACAACTGATAAGATATGTAAGATTCTGCCAATAATAGCACAAGAAAGCCCTCATTTTGTAAGACAAGTTTATACAAAAGAAACTTGTTCACCACATAATTGCTGCTAAGCTTGAAATTCCAGACCATCAGAAGACAGACTGTAGCATTTTACTATGCCCACTAGGAAAATAAATCATTTATATCCTGCTAAAGTTTTGCCATATGTTACCAGAGACCTTGAACTGCTAATAGCAGTAATTGTACCCAAGTGTAAAATGCTCATATTTATATCTTAAATTGCTCTCAGTCTCAGATTTAAGCATGTCATCTGCTCTTAGAGCAGGAAAGACAAATCCATCTAGTCTAGAGCTAGCCCTAAACTTTTCAAATTGGGGCTTTGAAAGCCAGCTCTGTCAGGCCTACTAGATCTAGTCTAGTAGTACAGTAAAGGTCATTAACCTTGGCCCTGAAGCCAACACTATTATAGTAGTACACTATACTCATCCCAAATGTAGGTCATCTAATGCCCTGAGGGCCTACAGTATACACTAACAGACCAAATGAAACATAGCCTACAGGGTAATGTGTAGGCACTGGGTATGGCACAATGCATAGCAGCATGACAGTAGGCCAGGGCATCAAAGTAAAGCCCCAAATGCCGCAAGGTTATCTGGAGATGGCTTGAACAATAGCATAAAGCCTCCTGTGGCTGGTAACCAACACTGGTATCTTTGTAAGAGACTTCTAGACTAGTTTCAACTAAACTTCTGGACCCTGCAATTTTTGGTATGCGGCCGGGGAATAGGCCTAGCATACACGCCAAACGGTGCCGGCGAAAGCGAAACTAAGAAACGTGCGAAACTAAGAAACGCGCGTCAGCATCGATTATGTACTCTACGGCAAAATGGAATGCCAGTATGTATACTGTACTGTCCTCTACGATTTTCAATCGTTTGTTGTGAGACTCGAGTACTTGTACTCATGACTAAAACAGCCCATTTTGATGATTTTCAGTACAAGAAAGCTCTTTAAGTGCCCGACTTCGTTGCGGAAGGCATTCACAGTATTCTTTTTCATACTGACAGTCGATTTTCCTATTTTTAAGAGTACGATTCGTATTTTCGTACTAAGGTCAGATTTTCGTATGGAATACGAAAATTTCGTACTGGTTGGCAGCTCTGATCTTATTAATCCCTGCTTTTGATGTCCCTGTAGATCAACACCATAAATGTTTTTAAAAAAAAAATGCCAGGCTTCATTTTAAACTTCATGTCAATAAGCTTACAACGACACACCCACTAAGGAATTTTCTTAATTGTTAAAACTATAAAAAAATGATACAAATGAAATCAAATAATTAGTTACCGGGATGTTGGATATCTTTGTGATCGGTTCCATCTTTTCTGGACACCCAATACTGACTTCTGGTATCCATAACGCACAACTGACATGGGTCCATTTTGTGCCACTCCTGTGAAGTAGGTGTATAAGACATAACATATGACACAGAGTAGTAAATATTAACATGTAACAAATTCATTGGAAGTCAACTTTTTAAATTTCTTCTCCTTTAACAGATATAACAATTATTTTCGTTTGCTTTTTCTCATAAATTCAAGACTCACAAATGAAAACATTTTCAAGAAAAAGAGAAATTAAATGTGCTCTCAGAAAATTTAAAAAAAAAACCTAGTCTAAGAGTCCTGATATCATCGCTCACAACATAATTGTTTCTTTCTCTTGAAAGCTTATTGTTTAAGTAAACATAGCATGTAACTGCACAAAGAATAACAAACTTTGACACTTACTTTGTGGATTTCATGGCACCACCTCGTTTCGGGCACAACAAGCACATGGGTTTGATTCCCAGAGCACAGATACGACACAACCAGCTGCCTTCTGGTATAGTTTGAATACCATAGCATGCCTGAAAAGCAATGTGTAAACCAATAAATAAAAAATAAAATTCAACCAATAAATGACAGCTATTCAAAAATCAAGAAAAAATATGTTAAGCACAATAATCATTAAACTGAACTTGGAAACTGCATTTTAAAAACGAATACCCACAGTATTTTATATCACAAAATGAAGAGGCAGAGAGCTGAACTAACAGGAAGAGTCTGGATTTGCCTGAAGTCTTAGCTGCTGAAAGATTTACTGAGTGTTGTACAGAAATCTTTGCACACAAAAACAGTCCTACACAGAGCAAATCTACGGTATGTCTGAGTGCAAGATCTTGTCTCAATAATATGGGGGTCATTATCTCGAATATGCTTGACAAAAGATAATCATATATGCCTAGGCTGAACTTTAAGAGAACTGAACTTACCTGATGAACACAAATATCACAGCCATCACAGAACACCATCTCATTTGTATCTTCACTTTCCAGCTGAACAAAGAGAAGGAAAGGAATAACCACTGTTAAAGCATCCACTATAATAGATCCATACCATTTCACTACATAAACAGAAATCCCAACCAATACTTTTCACAATCTGAAATCTCTGAATCATAAAAACTTATCCCCGCATAGTACAAACTGCCATCCATAAACTGATACTTCAAACTACAGCAAGCCTTAGCCCATCATGTACACATCTTTTCAGGTAAAGTAGTTCCACAATGAAAACTTACCATTCTGCAAACATCACAAGCAACATCCTCATCATATTCGATACCCAGACCCTCCTCTGTTTTCTTTAAGGCATTGGTCTTTATGTAACACTGAATTCGGGGGAAAGAATAAGAATGGAGCATATTATTATTACAGATGAGTTCATGACACAAGAAGTACCATATGCAAACAATTCCAAATACATTTCTACAAAAGCTCACGGGAGTCTAAATAATAAACATCATCTCTCTCCCTGCCCAGTGATACAGAAAACAACCACCTTCCTCATGGCAATCTCTGACAACTGTTGTGAAACGAAATAAGGTTGAGAAACAAAATAGTAGCAAAAGCATAGCATTCAATTCACCCCTGCCCCCAAGAGAAATATAAACAAGTTGACCAAAAAAAACAATCAAAAAACAACAATACCTGATTCTCTAGCTCTTCTATCATCCTCTCCAGGTTCCATTCATTGATTAATTGTAAACCTATAGATATGAACAAAAGCATATTCATATATTACTGTTCAAGGTGACTGCAATGTTTTATGTGACAGTGTCTCAAATGATGTAAACTAAAGACCAAATAAACCTGTGAAATAACATTGCTCTGGACATCAGTAATGCAACACAGCTGACACAGGCACTGCATCACTATTTCCATCAGTCCACCAATAGGTGCAGCCAGTGAAACCGTATGTTTGCCAAAAAAGTGCAATAATTATCAAGAGACCTCATAGATTGTGAAGCAGTGAGCGCAGACACTGCCTACATATGGTACTTGGTAACATTTTCTATTATACTGGTTTTATATAACTTCATCTCAGTATTTTGCCCAGACCTGCAATGTGCCCCTTGAATTTCAGAATCCCCCCTCCTCCAATACACTGAATACACATTAATCTCCTCTTCTTTCCTGCAATCCAAAGTTTACATTACCTGAGAGAGAGAGAGAGAGAAAAAAAAAAGAAATATTAAAATTCGGCTTAAAAAAATTTATGACTAGAGGGGAATGTCTCTGTTAACTCATATGACTAAAGAAAACACATTGAATCTCACTAAGCCGTTAACCTACCCATTTCCTCTCTGTCTTCATTGACAAGATCCAGCCACATAACGTCTTGGTCATCTAGGTCATAGCGGACTATCTGGTCAGCCAGTTCCTGCATGCCTGTCAATTCATGCTGACCGGCCTGGTATGTGTCATCATTCTTCTCATGCAGGTACTTCCGAGGAGGTCTGGTAGGAGGTGAAATAATAAACATATCATGATTTATGACTTGACGAGCATCACAAACAAAGATCAGGTACATATGGACAATAAACACAAGTGTACAAAAGCTACTGAATGTTTCCTCACCTCCTACACAGATATTCAACAAAAAGAAACATGCGCACAAGACAGCGATCACACATTCTTGATTCTATTTTGCATTAAGAATATTAATAGCAGGCATGCATACCTGCAAGCAAGCCCACCTTCACCCATCCTCCAACTCAACAAGCTGAAAGACAGTAAAAGAAAAAAAAACAAATCTCTGATGTTGTCTTTATGAACGTTTACTTAAACAACAAACACCCAAAATAACAAAAATCCCTTCAATGACATTCATATATAAATAAGTTGATTTAATTCTTGGTTTGTTTGAAGCTTTGAGATGTATAAATTTGAAAATAAAATATAAATGAAAAAGAAACCCCTTTCATTAATAGTAATAAAGAAATTAAAATCACTTACAGTTTAGAATCTCCATTCTTGGGTTTCTTTTTAACTTCCCTGTGAAATGAATGTAATCTGAGTTTAATGACGTAAAACAAAAGTAAAGGAATTTTAATATAATTAAATAAATATCTCTGTTCCATTTAATCTACCCAACCTATATAACCTGGATAAAACACTATACTTATTGCAGACTCTATGGCATATAAAGCGACCAAAACACATGCACTCTGGCCATGATATAAATCAGTTCCCGCTGATACCTCCTCTTCACTATCACACGGCCGTATTAAGGCCACAAAATTTCAGATGGTAATGATTAGAATGACCCACTGAAATATCCATGATGAGGCCAAATTTCACCACACTTACCTGACAAATGCTGGCGGGATCTCCTCTTCGTTGACAGGTACCTGGACTCCTTTCTCCCACTCCTGTCTCCAAGGATCAGAGATAACTACATACTCACTCTCGTACAGAATCTCTGTGTCAGCCAACTTCATGGCACTGATCAGGTCCTTTCGGAACAACTGGAAATTAACACCAAAACAGCAATCATGTACTGCATTATAAGAAAAACATGCAAACAACAATAACATCGTAATCTATTAAGCCTAGAGCTCCTGAAAACTCTGAGAAAATTCAGGCAACAATCAGGTTTGATTATAAAAGAGAATAGTCAACTTTTGCACAGATAGTGTTTATAAGTGTAGGACACAATCAAATTTGAGTGAAGGCATTTTGAATGACCCATGTAAAAATAAAAAGTATGTTACTTCATCACAAAAATAACACGAGAGAATTTTAGTATTAGGTACAGAGAATGATGGACAAATTCTTAATTTTTATCTGCTGGGCCTATGGAAAGCATGTGGCAATATTTCAAAAAAAAAAAAAAAACTTTCTTGTTTGTGAATGTCAGATTATCAAAAAATGTCGTTACAGAGCTCTTGCACCCACCGCTTTCCCAGGGCTATTTAAATACAAGAAAATGAGAAAAAAGCAGAGCACATGCATGCAAGAACACAAAGCAAAATACCAATTCCTTGGTCAACTTTAATGTTGGCCAAAGATAATGGAGTGACTTTGCATTGGTTCTTGACACACAGGTAAACTAGCAAAGACTACCAAGGCATAAGGGCTGAACAAAGCTGATCATACAACGATATTTTTCGTACATTTCTACTAAGTAGCAGAGATGGTTTTGCTGAGCTCACATCTTCCCCAATTTTTTTGTATTTTTTTAAAACCTGTGGAAAATTCCAAGCCAAATGTTTTGAACTTTTTCTCAAATTTTAACGATGCCACAGCTTATCCAGTTATCCCTGGAATTTCAGAGCTGTATGGGAACCCTGATTCAAGCAAAGTATCACAGCAATGGCTGCTAGCTCAAATGGATGGCTGCCTTAGATAACTCTCTTTAAGTAAACAGAAAAATAAGTTTCAACCTCCCCTTAGACATTCACTTACCTCTGCAGGTTTATTATGGCTAGATTGAAGTCCACTTTGCTTGGTGATGATATTTGGGCTCTTCTTGCTCATCTTGCCTTGTTTTGACATTTTTGAGCCTGGAAAGTTTTCATAATTATCAATCTTTCAAATCTGTGCCTTGTTGAATGGTACATTTAGCCACCTTTTAAATAGCCTTCTGCTTCTGTTTTTTTCCCTAACATTAAAGTCACTAAGTCACCATTCAATTTTCTCACCTCAATGGCAAGCAACATTTTCAAAATAAGATTAAATATAAAACTGAAGCTTATTATAAGTATTCCCACAATGATAATTAGTACTGCTGGAGTCCCTACTTATATAATATAATGAATGATGCAGCTTTCATAATCTGCAAGAGATCACCTGTTCTTATTTAGAATTCCTTAACCTCACTTACAATGAGAACTCTTGCCTTTTCTCAGAACTGGCTCATCATCCTCATCACTGCTGTATTTATCCCTTTTTGAAGGGCCAGGTTCTGTCCAGACAAACAAGCAGCAACAAATGTACAGTGAAACTTTGCCATGTGACCACAAAATTACCTCAATTTAGGTTATAGACTAGGGATGATGCCATGGCATGTCTATGGAGATCACCTATTCATTCATATGACCTCCACATGTCAAATCTTATCGTAGCTGTCATATACAGGCCCAATTGCAACATCTTTAAACTTCTATAGTTCTGAGATGATTAAAAGATTATTAATAAGAATATATTCATCTTGACAGCAAATTTTCTATTCCAGCTGTGATAAAATGGAACCAAAAACTGGATGACTTCAATTGCAAGCATAGTTGATGCTGAACTAGATTCAGTAAATGCAGTCCGACTTCTCCCATAAATCGATACTTGAGGAAAATTTCTTCTTGCATCATCAAATACCTCTTTAAATAAAAGTCATCGTCTGCAGAACCAAAAGCAAAAGTTTTTAAACGCATCTTGTACATAAACCAACATACCACTAACCAGGGATGCCAATGCCAGACAAAAAAAATTCTGAAAATTGCGCTAGCGCATGGCATATCTGATTTCGTCAGAAGCCAATCCGAATAGTGCTTTCAATTCTAAAAAATTTCCCACAATTATACGGCACTAGACATTAAAGCCAAAAAAAGTGTAGAAGAAAGTCAACTTTTGAATTATGTCTGCATACCTAAATATCTTCTGCGCAAATGCCTGGTATGAAATATATAAATATACCTACACATAGCAAGGAATAACCATAGTCAGGGATGAGAACTGCAAACTGTCATTTAAAAGAAAAATCTTACCTATCATGTCATAATAAAAATTACACTTCAAAATACATCGCTGTGAAATTTAAAGAATGTATACATTATTTTATCGTCTTCACATGTCTTAATTTGGTCCTGATAAAATATGCACAAATGAGTGGTGCTTTGACTTGCAGAGTTCAAATTGAGCTGGATCCAATAGCTCGAGCTAAGTTCAAATAATGATAAAAAGCTGCTGAAAGCCTGGCTGCATTCTCTTTGTCTTTATTAATGTCCCAAGGTTGAAACTTGCCAGGGTCATACTGTTACAATGTGACAATTCCTTGAAGCGTGGAGATTGGGTGCCTTCTGGCCTGGCATGCCTCAGTTTACTCTATCACTGTACAGAGTGCATCATAAATATCCATCATCTTTCAGCTTACAGATGTAATCACAATAAAATAATCACTGTCATTTCTTTCTTTGAGCCACTGCCAATTTGTTTTTCATGGATCTGTCCAGCATATCCCTGATGTCTGATCGACAAACTTCGATTCACCCATTTCCGTATCACTCCCATTCATGTATCCCACAATCTATACCATAATTTATAGAAAACAATGGAATCAGAGTTTGGTTGTTCATTTTCTTATCACTGAATTATGACAAAGTACACTTTTTAATTCAACATTTGCAGCATTATTCCCTCCGTGAGTTCGAGTGCTAAATATAGCATCATTATTCCTCTGAACTTGTTATCTATTGGTGGTACAATTGGCACAAAATTCTGATACACTTCCCATTCAGTAGTTTTCAGGACAGATTCGTACCCTGCGTGTATACACGCATTCCCGAAGTTTGAAAAATAATCTCACTTAAGGTTCCGTCCTTGGCTTATTTTGTTTTCATGAATCTTATCCAGATAACGGCGGATTTTTTTCATCGCCAATCAATATGCTGAAAAATCCAGAAATACCCGGGAAATTGGCATTCCTGACTAGCCACTAGATCTAACCATAACCCATATTCCAATCATGAATGGGCCCTTAACCTAATGCCCATAAATAAGAGGTCCCTGATCCTAATGCCCATCAAGACAGGAGTAGGTAAAATTTAACTGTGGGGGACATAAGCCATGGCACAGGAATAGGAAGCAGAGGTCCCTAATTCTACTGCTCTTTAAGAGGTCCCTAACCCGAACACCCATCAAGATGGAATCCCTTCTTACCAAAAGAATCAGTTGTAAGATACAAAGCTTATTCTAGAGTTCTCCCCCAAGAGCTCAGGTGATCTAAGAGTAAGAAAGCAACACCAGAACTGCTCATTTTCTATATACAAAATTGATGTGAAAGTGAAGAAGGAATTCTGAATGACTCTAACTGGCACTCATGCCTATTGTTACAACTCTAACCCCACCCCTCACACAAAAGCCAATCAAAATTGGAGTTGAGGCAGGTTCCTAGCTCTAACCATACCTGCCAACATTGCCAAAATCAAATTCTGTGGTTTGGGCCAAAATATTGCCAAAAAATCTGAAGGTGAGGTATATTCTAACGTCATCACCGAACAAAAACTCGTATTGAAATGAAAGAAACAATGCAAAGAACGCGCCAAATAGCCTAGCCAACAATAGAAAGGAAATGACCGTAGGCTTTGTGAGTGCGCATGTACAAACATCGCCTAGAGCACCCTCTATGGGACCGGACGCTTGCGACGAGCGTTATCGCAACGAGTGTTATTGCCCTTTATGCTAACCGCGGTAACAATGGAGGCTAAGGCCTAGCGGACCACGGGTTACAGATTTTGCCTTTTTTAAAATTTTTTTTTTAAATTGCGAGGAAGGGAAAGTCGGCAGTTCACGGTGCAAATTCTGTTCAAGTTGTAGGGTTGGCAGGTATGTCTAACGTTCCTTGAGATAGGAGCATCAGGAGTTACTCTTTAAAATTCCTCCCAAACAAGCAAAAGAAAATCCTTTCTTTCAACCATACACCCCATAATACTAATTTTGATCATGACTTTACAAAGACCAAAGATCACATAAGTTTTCCAATCCCCATGTCCTGACTTCTGACTTACCTGGGCTATCATCTCTCCCTCCCTTGCCCTTCTTGAAGCCTTTTGTGAATGGCATGATCGTGGGCCTACAGCTAGATATGAGAGTTGTGACTAATGGGTGACAACACGACTTGGACTGTCACTGCTTGATATCCAACATGTGAGACTGAGGAAAACAGAATTCACAAACATGAGATCTAATTAATGATGAAGTAGTAATTAGTTTTATTAACCAGTAAGATTTAAAAAGCTTAATGGCTGCTCGCAGTCGCTGCCATCAAAATCATTCATAATCATGACACTGGGCTCAGATTTCCAAGTTAAGACAAAAAAAGCAATGACTAAATGAAGTCAGCCTTCTCTAATAATACCCTCATACACCGTATGATAAAAGTCCCATCGTCCAGGCTACACTGGCTACACACTATATATAAGTACAAGCCAAAAGGGATGTGAACAATGGTGAATGAGCACCAATTGTCCACACTGCAAAATGTTAAGTTGTGCTTTAGTTTTACATCAGTGTGACGATTCATCACTCTGCAATGGGAACAAACAATTTTGGTTGTGTCAGCAATAACTAAAAAAGCCAATGACTGTTATGTTATTGGCAATGCAGTCAAGACTAGATTAGACTAGACTAGTTAGTAGATCTTGATTAGCAATCATTTTTCTTCATTGGGACATTGTAATTGTTGTGCACAAACAATCTGTCTTCATAATTTCATTGCCAAGGCAAAAAAAAGGCTCATTAAGTTTAAATCTAACAAGAAACAGTATTGTGATATGCTTTGTCTGTCTTATATCCTCTCCCATTTTCCCTCGCTGCCCAACCCCCTTTCCACGCCCTCCCTTCCCCCCCNCCCCCAAACCATCAAGTGGGTCAGCAAACAGATGCTAACTTTTGACTCGCTTACTGATGAAGCATCAATAAGATTCCTTAAATATGCACGCTCAAACCATCATTCTGATTCAGTTTTGCGACAGAGACACTCATTATACACTTCCAGTTTGTAAAAACCGAGATAAGACCAATAACATGGATCATGATAACCAACAACAATCAGAATTAGCGCAAAAAAAATGGTTCCATGCTGAATAGCAAAACACAAATCCACAGCTGTGTCTTAATTAAGCCTCATGACGCCAAGCTCTGAACTTGACAACAGTCATCAATTATAAAACAGACAGAAAATGAGTGTAAGTAGCTACAACATTCCTGATTTATCTTACATTTTGTCATTTTTCGCAGCAAAACTATGCAGTGTTTGGCGCCATGATGGCGAATTTCATTCCAAATCACGTGACCACAAAACAAATTCACAAAACGAGCTACGCCGTATCACATTTTCGTAAATTTATTTGTTTGAAAATTAGCTGAATAACATCATTGTGTACATAAGTAGATATTATTGCCATCAAAATGTTATGGCATGATAACTTGCAGACTATTTATCAAAAATAGCATTGTTAATTTGCGTTAACCTTAGTTTCGAAAAATCTACTTCTTTTACTCTTTATGACTGTTCGCAGTCTACTTTTTCATTCTGTGATTTCATAAGGCTTCCCCTCAGTGGCATCATTTTAGTACAGGGGTTTCTTCAATGTACGAATTATGTAAATAGCAACGTCAGGGTAACGAAGTACTTTTTAACCACAGTAAACTATAGTCGCAGTTGCTCAGTCACGCAAATGATTGAAACTGCGATTAATACATTTAACGAGGTCATGCATAAATTTGTTTTTAGGTCATCTTTAGGTTCAGGTCAAAAGTTCTGGAACTTTTCGAGACGGTGAACAGGACAAGGAACCAGCCAAACAAGCCGGATCCTCATAATGACCGTTCGGCCATAATGTTGGCTTTATATGCATGAAAAAGACTCTTCACGTTTATATCAGTGCAGGGCTCGTCGAGAAGGCGAAGCACGAAAAGCGTTTCCTCTTGCTGAGTCTGAACAGAATTCCCCTAAAAATCTGGCAAGCATGACCTCTTGGGGTCATTCTGTATTGTAAATAATACAAACCCCTGCTCACCTTACGATTCACTGTGTTGTGAGTATAGTAGACTAAGTGACGAGATCTAGACTAGATCTAGACTAGAAGTACAAATACAGATGGAAAATTCCGTTGACGTGATAGTTAAGTAAAATGATATTTAACAGATAACATCATGGGACTTAGGCTAAGTGTTTGGTTAAGGGTGTTTAGAACCTAACCTCTAACCCAGCCCAAAGAGTCCCCCCTAAGTTGCCGAAGGCCGAAGGCCTAAGGCTTAAGGTCTCTGTGGGAGAGTTTCAGGACAATGTCATTGAACCGTTGTTTGACAGTATATTATTACTATATTAGAGTGTTTTAAATGGTGCCTTCTGCTACAAAAGTGGTCAGGGGCAGCCTCCACAAAATGTCATGAGCAAATAATGAGAATTTTAGTTTCATTTCAGCATTTTTACAAGTTTTAGAATCAAAATAGGCTTTACTAAATATTGCAGTGGTCTTATTGTTGCCAGATGCATCATCTCTACTGAGCAGCAGAGTCCATAGCTTTCACAGGGTAATGTTTTCATGGTGACTAAATATTTCTTACTTTTGCAGAACTCCCAATGGCCCAGAGATCAGCTCTTGGAACTTTAAGATGTCAGTTTGAATTTTATAGTCAAGGACAGAGCATGATGTAACCTCATGTGCAGATTCTGAAGACAAGATGTCAGTCATCAACCAAAATGCTCCTGCCACAGGGAGTTCAGAAGGTGTGCCCACAGATTGTGACTTCTGCAGGGAGATATCTGAAGCGGGCAAAAACTCTAAACCACCCAAACTGACTCGCAGGGGCATGATAATGCTGGGCATTTCAGGAGCAGTGGTGGCTGGTGTCAGTGCAGTTATGATCCCATTTGTCTTGCCAGGACTGAGAAAATTTGCTTTGCCATACATTCCAGCTTCCTCTATGCAGATAAGAAATGTGATGCAGGCATTGGCTGGACGTTCAGGCTCGTTGATTGACATTGGCAGTGGGGATGGACGCATTGTGAGTACAGCGCTTTTGATTTATAGTGCAGTCGGCTTGAAGTGAACAGCATTGGATCAGTGAAAAGTTTTCACTTCATCTAGAATTCACATTAAGTAGTTTTCATTGAAATTAATTTATACATTTCATAACACTGCTATATAACATTAATAAGGGAGGGCAGTGGGGCACTAAGAAGGTATGCTTAGAGTGTGTGTAGATAGCTAACAAAATGCATATGTGCATATAATATGTTATTCTTTGATAAAGGAAGATTTCAGTAATTTCTTTAGAGAAAGAGGATTGAAAAAAATATAAGTAAAGTCACATACTCTCAATCAATGCATTTAAAATTAAGAAAATAGTCATAATTGATGCCATATTGGTAATCTTTTAATATATACAGCCATTTGTCACTGTCATTCATCCTGCTGACATTTATTTCAGACAATAACAGCTGCAAGAAATGGCTTTCAAGCTTATGGAGTTGAACTGAATCGTTGGCTGGTATTATACTCAAAATGGGCAGCCTGGAGACAAGGAATGCATGGACAAGCAATGTTTTTTCGCAAGGATTTATGGAAGGTTCATAATCATCATAAGTTTCTTCCATTTTAGCCTGTCTCATGTACATTTCATTGTCATCACAACTTAATCTCATAAGATTACAATACCATTGTTCTGACTGCCTTTATCAAGCATGAAACATCAAGCTCATGATCACTTTATCATCATTGTTGTTGTTAAGAATAAGGACATCATTGATTAATAAAGAACAATAATCATTATCGTTATAGCACTGATATTAATGAAGTCATAGAAATATGACATAAGTCACAGTTTATCAAAACACTTTTTAGAGGCAGTATTATATTTTCTTTGTAAAAAAGTCAACATTACACACTACCACATACAGTCGAGTCCATGTATGTCGAAATCGGATTCCTCCAATTACTTATTAGTCGAAAGAAAAAGAAATAATACAGTCGACTCCGCTTAATCGCCCTCCGCTTAATCGCCTTTTCCGCTTAATCGCCTCGTTTCCTAGGGAACCGAATTTTTTCTATATAAAAGTCACTGGATAATCGCCTCTCACTGCGGATAATCGACCACTCTTCAGCGCCCATGAATTCAAAGATCAGCGGTTGAAGGGTTACAGTTGACAAACAAATAATGTACACAGACGGTTTAACTGCACGACGGATGGCAGACCGGTTGACTGAGTGACAGCTGCCACCCCGAAATAGGTGTGATAAGCCTTTCCTCTCCACCTCCCCCTCCCCTTGTCCCCCTTCGTCCCAGGCTACGCATCACCGCCTTTGCCCATCCGATATGCTACTGCGCCGAAAGCCTTGGTATAGTCTCCTCCCCCCACGCCTTGATTGCGCCTGTCTGGTGGATTTCGGTTAGATCAGAGAACGTGTCATGTGGATGAACGGCATTGAACGGTCTACCCCGACCATGCCATCCTACTCCTTATTGTCTGTTGGGCTATTGCGAGGTGGCCAATGAGAGAGACTGCGGAGATCAAACATTTTGTACGCTACAACACCGTCAAACTCGAGTTTGTCATCAAACCACGACATCAAAAAAATTTAATCATCTTACCAAAAATATGGCCGAAATTACTTCCTCCGCTTAATCGCCGCTCCGCTTAATCGACCACTTTTTCCGTGATCCCGAGGATGGGCGATTAAGTGGAGTCGACTGTAGTATTTTTTTCCTTCTTTGCGGCTATTAATCATCCTTGCATAAGACAAAGTAATTAATTTCTGATTAGTCCAACTGCCCAGCGCTGCCACAGAGGCAAAATCACCTCCTGGCGTCCTCCCCGCGTGGTACGAAACAACGTCGATGGCTTGAAAAACAAACTAGACGGTGCCGCGGATAGAGAGAGGCAATAAAACCGGACACTGCGAGTGCCATTAACCGCAGCACAATAAGTAGGGCGTGTGTATTACACCACCGCTGATAAGACAGTAGGGGGAAGAGAATGCGGGAGGGCTCGGTGGTGCTGAAAAATCGATCAATAATTAAACATCTCGTCAGCAGTGTATACTGTATACAACGGATCTGGCCCATTGCACTGTGACGGTAAATAAACAAGAGGCTGCCCTCGTGACCTCCCCAGTGT
>JAWQUT010000121.1:662354-682977 GCA_033807755.1 Ellobium chinense
TTTTGGTTGGGGTGGGATGGAGAAGGGGAAGGGACAGCCCCAACGTTGGAAATGCCTCGGTGCGTCCCAGGATACATGGTAATTGGTAGAACATTACGGTGCACGTCAATGGATCACCATAACGTATCGTCGCGCAAATAGCTGTCATTACCGCACGCCTGGAACTTTTCTTGAAGCTGAGTATGCCAGAAGGTTGATGGCTTTACACCCCAGACCTTTCTTCCGAGGTGGATCGAGTGACACTTTGCACTAGTTACCTGGGAAATCGGATCCCGGCGCAACGCTAACATCTTCTGAAAGAGCGACTCAAGTGTAGCTTTCCTGAACTCAGTGTAGAGACTACAATATTATTTTTTAGATCGTATCGCAGTACGAGCCGTCATAGTTTTTTACTTGCTCCCCCAGCTCCATCCCGTAGCTGATCTGTGTACGTGTATACCTCATACAGTCGAATCCATAGGGTGATAGAGTAATAGAATTCAACTAACAGCATTGCTTTTCATTTTCTACAATTTCATAGAACACTGACAGCTGAAAATGACACCAATAATATTATGTGTTATTATGCTGTTATGGCTCTTGTTATTAGCTGTTAATTTAGTGTCTTTTCTTCACAATGTCTGGAAAGAAAAAAAGCAGGGCTATTATTTGCTTAATGTTACATTTTTATTTCCCAGTGACTCTTCTTCCAGCTTGTGATAGTCTATCTTGACTGTCTTTGAAAAGAAATTACTTCCTACAACTTAGAAGCCTTTCGTCCGAAATCATACCCTGATTTTTTTCTTGATCTTGTTGACCTTAGTCACATGTTTCGTCATGCTCATTCTGAACACCCACCCACAGTTATATGAAAGCCGACGCCCACATATCAACGTGCAGAATTTTTTGTTGTTGTGGGGGTGGGNGGGGATCTACAGTTTGCAGAGATTTACGCTTTGAGATAAAACTTGACAGTAAATATGTCACAACGTCTGCTTTGTACCTAAACATCCATTCAACATCAAACAAGTTATAGACATCAGACTTACTATGTGTATCGAAGGCAGTTATGGTGGGTTTCATACATAAAAATAATTTTTGTCATAAAATTCGATTTTAGGCATTATTCAGGGGCATTCCCACGAGGGAGTGCTTAGAACTTAGAGTGCGGAATTATAGGGTTAGAAATAGGGTTACGGAAGAAAACGCACCATTTGAAAGTCCCCAGACATTATCGCTCTAGAAATTATCAATTTCAGGAACTCTGTCATGTGCGCTTTCTCTTTCCTAACTTTGCCCCTAACGCTAAATCATGCACAGTGCTCGAGTTTAAATTAAACTTGACATAGGTTTATTAATTTGTTCACTCCCATACCGAGCTTTTTAGTTAATATATTACCACGAGGTTGGTGTACATTTAGTCATAGATTTTCATTCCCAAACCTAATGCTCCAGATGTGGTAAGTCATCTAAAGCTAATTGCACTTCTGGCTTACTATCAAGTTCTGCTATTTTTTTATTTTTATTTTAAATACAGTGTGTGAACTGTTTCGTATTTTTGTTTTTGCATGTGTGGTTGCTACAAACTCATACTGTGTCATTTTGTCCCCAAAGAGGGCCACGGTAAAGGCCAAAATTGTGGAAACAGAGATCCAAAATGTATTTGATGAAATTTTCTTTGTTATGGATATCAAGTTATGGAATATATATATATATATATATATATATATATATATATATATATATATATATATATATATATATATATATATATATATATATATATGCAGTGGCCCGTTACGCCATTGGATATGCACCTGCGTCTTTCTTTCCAACCAGTGAGTGATTAGGTAGACTGCTGAAAACTGCGGCAACAGTCTCAGTGACCTCTGAGCCATGATGGAATGAAAGCAAGAAAGCTCTACCTGTTGAACAAGGAACAAGAATGAAGTCTAAATATAGGGCACAGAACAACATTTAATTAAAACTAGAGGGTATAGGTCTAAAGCTTGAAACAGACTGCCCAAAATCATGTCTGGCACAAGACGATACCACTCTTTACTATCTCAAGATGGCGTTCTATTTATTCTTAGGACCAACTTCATGGCACATCGGACAAACCATAAGAATTCTTTCCTCCCTCGCAGAAACCAAGCCGGGGTTCTGTCTGTGATATTGGCATCATATTTATGTAATTCATTTTGAATCTTTCATTTCCCTCCCACCTTGCTTTGATGCCACTCCCAGCTTTACCCCCCCCCCCCCCCCCCCCCCCNTCCCCCCTTACTTTAATCTTAGACTTGTCTCTCTTTTCTCACCCTATTATCCCCGAAAATTTACAGAAATAGTTGACAATGAACTGAACGAAAGGCAAAACATTTAGGAAGATGACGTCACTCTAGTTCAACTGACAGGGCAGTCACGGAAGCACAAACTAGTCCACCGCACCGCTTGGAAAGCATTTTCTGCTTGCTTGCTTCCTCGCCCACTCACTCCTCTAACAAGATGGCAGATAGAATAACACCACTTTGTTTTATTTCGATTGTATTAATCCGCTTACACATTGGCTGGCATCTAGTTCATCTTGATTGAATGATTGTGATTTGCCTTGACTGAACCGATGGGTTTACTCCCTTGCAAAACTCACGATTACTTTCTGGGCACACGGAGTCCCGTCATATTGCAGAGACTGAAGAGGTGGTAGCAGCTGCTTTGGGCGCTGATTTTTAACCTGCACATTCGCAGGAATCGATCCTAAATGCACAGATGCGTAATTCATTTTAAGAAGTAAATACTAATCGACCAAGACCTTTAAAGAATGCGCCACGCAGTACAACGATGTTGTTACAGTTGACGTACAGTAAATCATAACTGTAACTGGAAGAGATGTGGGCTTATTAGCACTTTTTGAAACACGGTCCAAAATAAGGATTTGATCAAAACTACGAAAGAAAAAAAAACCAGTTAGAATTAATAGGTACATTGTAGTTCAGAGTGTACTGAGGGTATGTTGCCACTTAGGCTAACATCACTCTTCATCGACAAAATTAGAAATGCCGGTATCATCGATCCATGATCCTCTTCCCCTTCTGATTATAGATTTATTCTTTCATGCTCACTCTGAACACCAACCCATAGCTTCATGTAAGTCGACGCCCACGACTAATTTAGACAAGAATCTAACCGAAAAATCGCGAGAGAAATAAAGCAGTAATGTTCGTTTGGTTTTTGTTTTAGCAGACTGGGTAAACATATTAATACAGACGAGCGAAAGATTGATATCTTTAACCGATAGCAGGTAAATGTGGCTGAGTGGGCGGGAGGCACGGGGGAGGGTGAGTAGAGAGTGGATGGGGGGTAGAAAAAGAGCAGCAAAAAACATCTTCATCGTTGGTTACACAAGGAAAAATAACCCACTAGCTGGAGTTCAGTTCTAGGTGGTTGGGACGGTGGAATAATCGTTCGAGAGATGTTTTCTCTCCTTCTTTCGATTCTTTGACCTATATTTGGGGATTTCGACAAAATGTAGGTATGTCGTTGTTTTTCTTATTAAGGTTAATTATTTCTTAAAAGTGTAATGTACAATTGTTATACAATACACTATGGATAATAATAGACCTTTTCACAGTATGGTTGATAGATTTGCTGTCTGATAAACCTGATTAGTTGAAGAATCGCACTCAAGACTGACTGACTTCCCGCCTTTGCGCAGTGGTTTAGGCTTGTGGTTAGGTTCAGCCATACACTTGAAATATAGTTTGTTGGTTTTTTTTTTGTTTGTTTTTAGTATACTCCTTTGAGGGCACCATGACTTTGATTAGTATCTTGATAGTTAATATCGAGTTCGTACATGGTATCACTACTATATTTCATTCACTTTCTTTCACAGTTTGTGATGTCAGTATGATTAAGTCTCGTTTCCATATATTACTCACGATTAGTCCAAACTTGTACAGTTGCTCTTTACATAGACTGCTGGCTGTTGATATGCTAGAATAATGTTGGTTTTTTTTTCATAGGTTATAAAGTTGGTCTACTTAGTTCTCATTTCCACACAGTCCTTGTTAAAATTTTCGTAGGTTTTTATTTTTTTAAGCGACGATATACAGAAATTAGAAACATCACACAGCATAAACAATCTAAACTATTTCCCTAACGACAGGTGTGACGCACACAGGGCCATATCTATACCTGGAGCTTTACTCCAAAAGCTTCAACATTAGTTTACAAAATGAGAAACTAATTTTCGGTCAAGTTTACAACGCTAGGGTCTATTTTGTATAATCTACCCCACCGGACAGAATTTGTACTGTCCAGCGATGGAGTCTGATAAACCTCGGTGAGAAGTGTGGAGTATGATAAATTTTGGTAATGTCCTACGTTTATTCAGTTACAATTTAATGTGGAACCAAACAATAAAAAATCTACAGAAGGGACAAAACCAAGATGGCCCATGAAACCATGCCGCCCCTTCCTGTAATTAATGATGGCCATCATTCGTCAGTATGGACGATACTATGTACACATACATTAAAATATAGTGAATGAGAAATAGTGTTTATGAAAAATAAAAACTCTAATGGAGTTAATATACAAACTGGCGTTAAATAGTTAGTGTGCACAGTGAACTTTTCGGTAGTATGGTGCTAAAAACAGTAATGTACGTATGTCTTTATATCCGGGTCATAAACTGTTGATGTTCTCTCACCGACCCGACTGCACTGTTCTAACCAGTTGGCTTGGCGCCAAGTTTCCAACTCATAAGTCGATGGAAAGAAAAATGGCTTTCGCTTGCTTGCTCAGTTTTTTTAACTTTTACTTTGATTTACGTCTTTTCTTGCGAGAAATAAACAAAATTGGCCTGGCACTGTTACAAGACAGGTCTTTGAGTTCAAAACAAAACGTCAGCGCAATATGTGTACCAGACCTTAAATTTTCAGAGATGCGGGTAGGCTTGAGCTCACAGTGAGGTCTGTAAAGCTTGAATTGAAACCCTCAACTTAAAAAAAAAAATATATATAATTACGAGGTCTCTGGGGAGTTCACAGGTTTGATCTTGGAATCAACAAGGGAGTTCCAATTTTCCTATCTATTTTTTTTCGTTCGTATTCTGCTTCAAGTCCGGAATTAGAACTGGTTTTGTTTTTCAGAGATCTTGAGCTTTTGAAATCACACAGTTTATCGTAAATGAAGTATTACATATTAGTGAATGAAAACCATCAAATTAAGTTCTTATAATCAGATAAACGGTACAAAAAGTACAAACTGCAAAACTTCACATTACATTTATGAAAAAGTGAAAGTACCATGTACGAGAATTAAAGCCAAGTTTTTCACACACACACACACACACACACACACACACACACACACACACACACACACACACACACACACACACACACACACACACACACACACACACACACACACACCCACCCACCCACCAAATGGTCCTCCTTTAAATGCTTTTATCAGACCTTAAGAGTGCTATCCCAACGTATATGTTACATATTACAACAAATCAAATCTTCATATCAGCACGGACTGTCATACTGTGGCAGCATGGCAGTAATGTGAATATTAACCCTCCGTGGTCAGTGACACGAGTCATGACATCCCCATATCATAGTAACATAAAACACACAGCGAAGGCAGCCAGACCAGTGGCAGATAACTTCATTACCCGACGTCACCTAATCTTACCTCATTTACTCTATACATACATTATCTCCCTTACCTCGAGGTAGGCTGTTAATGACCTGCGAAGCTATTTTATAATGGCTGGAGAGAAATAATGTCAATTCTTATGACCGTAGCCTAAGCCAGTTGCTGATAAAACATAGGCGGCAGCACTGAAGGACAGAAAGGAGGAGCAGAGACAATAAAAACGGGGTGTGTAACCTTTGAAAAGCTCTTAATCTCTAATGTGTGTCTCTAGTTTCCGGTGAGTACGCAAGGGAGGTTACTTATACAAGCTGAGTGTATCGAGGAACTGTAAAATGATTAATTCCCTTGCGGATCTCAAATTTCCGGAAAGTACGCATCAGGCTCATCTATCCACTCTTTTCTACTCTCGAACTCGACCACAGGGCCTACTGTCTGAGAAACGACTCTGATGGGGAACAACTTATGACGAGATCCAAAAGAAGAAGGACCCTCCTGCCAGCAAGTGTTTCGATTTTCTTATTTCTGAAATCCTCTTGAACCTCATCTACACTGAATCATAATAAGCTTTGGTACTCACCATTATTCCGCTTAATCGCAGATACGATGGGGCAGGGAAAGTAGTTTGATTAATTAAGTAAAGGATACAACTGGTCAATTAAACGTCCCTGCAATTGCAAGGGCTGCAGGTTGAGGAGGAGGGGAGGGGAGAGGAGAGCAAGGGGGAAGGTTAAGACCTCTCTTGGACAAGACCCTCATATCTTCAGTCCAAACTTCCTCTATCACATCGTAAAGATACCAGAAAAAGACACCGCCGTCCTTACCTCAGACAGTAGTAATTTACTAAAAGTCACACCAGATGTTTACAAATATATAAGGAGCCTCGCGAGTGGTAGGTGCCGCTGTAATGCTGTTGTAATGTCACCCTAAGCATACCTGGCCTCACATCTCGTGTCTTGACACAAACACTTTAGAGCCTGGATTTATCACATCTGTGGCATGGGAGGTCAAGCACAGATTAGTCTGGGTTAGATCTGGTGCAGCCTTGAACCTTCAGGGTCGAAGCGCTCAAGCACAGACGGCCTCTGCTCCTGGACGATTTTCGGTCGAGGTCCTTTGGGTGACCGAATATATCGGCTGACCGTAAAGTAAAACATTCCTTAACCCTTGTGATGCTACGGCAGAACTAGTTCACGCCTTCACTCCACTACGCTGAATGCGACGTAAGAATAAAGCATACCAGCGCCGACCATGTAAGGCGGTGGTCGAATTTTGCAGCCTGGTGTCAGTTAACCGGCAGACAACACATGCAATGATCATTATCCGTAACAGTGGTCACGCAGCCGACTGGAGGCTGGATCCGAGGCGCCTTGCGTTACTAGAGTTGATTTCAAAGTTTACTAACCTCAAAAAAATTCAAATCTTATGAAATCCTATGACATTTTACAACTATTAGCTGATGGGTACTGTACGTTAATACTGCAAATTTCCATTATATTATCTAGGTGTCGTTGTTATGTGACAGCAGCTGTAAAATCATATGTCTAACAACAGCATGCATACTGTGCAGCCTAAAACACTGGCCACGGCACGTCACTTTTTATGTGTTTTTAATTTCTTTGCTGTGACAAAATAACATAGTATCTAGATTTATAAAACCTGCAGCAATAACTGATTATTGATGTCTGTTAACGTGCTTAAGATTTTATTTCAGTTTCTCTTTAACTCTTAAAGCTATTGGACTTTGAATTTAAAAAAGCTTTCTGCCTATCCGGTATATACTCAGTAGCCATCGCTCATGGAAAAAGGAGCAAATAGTCAGTCGACACCCAGTAGAGGAAACAGCCAATCGGCGCCCAGTGGAGGCAATAGTCAGTCGACACCCAGTAGAGGAAACAGCCAATCCAATGGAGGAACAACATCTACCGTGAAGGAGAAGATCCTTGGCAAGTCAAAGGATGAGTGGACAGAGGGCAGAGCTCCAGGACCTTGCAGAGAAACGCCAATACAGATCCACATGTCACTGAAGTCAGAATTGGGAACGACCAAAATATCTGCCCGCAGCTCTATACTAGACTACTATTCTTCGCCTGCTCTTGTGTGTAGATGTGGAGGGGCTAGCTATTTACTGACACAAGGTATTAGTGACTCTACGAAAAGCACCGCATTGCAGTGACTACGGAGTGGGGAGGGGAAAGTTAGATCTATGGCCCTGCCACCATTATAGTCCTTGTAACTGAGACATCAACTTGATGTAGGATACTCATTTGATCTATGTTCATCGCCGAGTCAAAACGAAGTCCTCATTTATCAAGGCAACCAGCGGGGTCGCTTCCTTGAAGCCTTATTTTGCAAAAGCATCCTTTGCTTCTCTCGCTAGACTGCAGTGAGCTGATAGAGATAAAAATCAGCACACAGTTACATAATTTGTAACATCGGCTGGGTCGAGGTGGCCCTATTTGCTGGAAAATTAATCATAGCATCACAGAAAGCTATTTACGCGAATCTTATATTATTATAAAAGAAGTCCCGAAAATTTTCAGAGCCATATCTCGACAATTTGTGCACCGACCATTCCATAAATTTGCTTAAACCTTCCTTTTGGTCTGAATGCGTTTATTTGGGCTCTTTTATCGCCTCAAACGGTCCGTAAGTACTATTTTAATGAATACGTAAATTTCCCTAGTTACGTGAATACAGTACCAGTTCGGTGGTGTTTTTTTAATGCGTCACTGGTTTTTGTGTTTCACCGGAAAATGTTTACTTCCGCTTCCTGAAACTGCTTGAAAACAAACTTTGACATTTCAGATGCCAGGTTGAGAATATCTACGAAGCAGAGTCGATCGCCAGAGTGAACATAATCACCGGAACGGAGAGTAGCAGATTTAAGAATGAACATGATTAAGGTCGATTGAACCAACTGTGCGAACACTGATGCTCTCTGATAGAAAGATCAATGTTCGATGGTCAAGTAACCAATCCTCCTCTCGTTCTATAGACGTTAATTTCTTCATTGATTTCATCAAAATTGCTGTGCAAGTCACAATTCACTGTAACTGGTCTTTTTTAGGTCGGCAGCGATGTTTCCTGATAGTCTCCAAAATGTATAGAAAATGGATGTTCCAACATCCGAATGACCTGATCCATTAAATTGACGTCCATGCGTATGACGTCACTATTATTGTGGTACCTGCAGCCAAGTTGGGATTACGAGGCCAAGTTCCACAAATCTGGTGGGTTTTTAAAAGGTCTAGCATCAAGGAAACTTGTTCGGCGTTCTCTTCTTTTCGCTCAGCTTAACCATTATGTTTACATACGGATGCTTTTGAGCACAATAATTGCTAACAGAGGAGCAGTGGATATGTGTGTAGAGATGGTTTTGTAGTTTGCTTCACACAAATATTTCCACAAATTTTAATTTGCGGGTGCTTTGACTAGTATCACTAGCATAAAGATTTCTTATATATATATCTTTGATCTTAGCCGTGCACTGATTATAAAGGTTCAGTCTTAATCAATAACCAATCACCGCAGGAAAAAGGCCTCCCTCGAGTCTAGACAACAATCGACAGTGGACATGCAATGCCACAAAACTAATTCTCGGCAGCGTATTTTTCTTGTCTTTTCATGCTATATATATGCTAAATGTAAAAAAAAACAACAAAACATTCCTTCCCTTGCACTGTATCCTTTTAAAAGAAAAAAAAATCCTTCCCTTGCACTGTATCCTTTTAAAAGAAGAGCGCAGTCTCGGAGCCACATTGCATTTGCATCCAACGGCATAACAGAATCCACTCCGCTTAAATGTAGTCTGTTCAATCGAAATCGTATTTAGACAAGAGAAAAACTGTCTTTTTCTGTTTTATAACCCCTGTACATTAGCAATTCCGTTTTGTAATATTTTTTTTTTATCCATATTCACTAGAAGTTGCGATAAACTGTATGCAAACAGTGGTTACCAATTTTGGCACCCCNAAACTAGGTCAAATCATTGAGGGCCGGCCAGCCAGCCGGCCAGTAGGTAGCAGACAGCGCACGGTGTTATGTTTACATATAAAATTTACATATGTTTACATGTTATGTTTACATAGTAGTTTTGCTTGCGCTTCCTTCCCCGAATCTTTCACTCATCTCTCTCTCTCTCTCTCTCTCTCTCTCTCTCTCTCTCTCTCTCTCTCTCTCTCTCTCTCTTTCTAAATATGCAAGAACAGAGAATGAATGAAAATGAAACTGAATAGCTATAAAAACTGCACCCAAGTTATTGAACAATTATCATGCGTCAGGAATGTAAATTACTGTAAGTAATGATAAAGATGATGGTGGAAGGGATGGTGGATGGGAGGGTACTAGGCCAGGAATACAGTATTAGTAGTGGTAGTGAAGCAGCATTAGTTTATGTGGTTACAGAGTATGGTGAATCACAATTCCTTTGGGAAACAATGGATGTCTCACAGCAGCCAGCTTCTGATAAGCTTCAAATTGTAGCCCTTTGATGTTGCCATTTTCCGTCACTATCTGGCTAAAGTAAATGTAAAAGGTAGGGACAGGTCCATCTCTTGTAAAACTTATCACAACATATCGGTTGTTTTCTTTGTCGCAGGCTACAAAACCGAAGATGGACAGCTTTGGGACCAGGACTGAAGTAAATGTAGACTGCTTAAAACGGTCCCTATCTTTAAACTGTGACATTTCATCAATGTCGAGGGCCCTCGCAGAACTTGTTGATTTTGATGTGCTGCGAGGGGTGCCAGANGCGGTTCAGTCGAAGCAGCAGAGAATCTGAGTCGCAAAACATCAGTTGCACAGGTCCTGTACACGCAGAACGTAGAAGAGGGAGAAGATATTAATAACTTGATTTTTGTCAAAAAGTGACTCAACTCTCATTTTGATAGGCTGCAAGATATTAGAATTTGTAGTTTAGAGTCTCTGTCTCTGGACATCTCCTCCTGCTCTTCCCCCTTTCCACTCCCCCCATTCCCCCTACTCCCCACCTCCCCACCTCCCCAACAGCTGGTTCTTTTCTTTGTGGCTCGGGCCCAATATAGAGAACTGTTGTAAAATTTAGCTGTTTACTGCTTTCTATATTTCTGTGAAATATCACACGGTAAATGTTAACATACCCTGTATACTCCGTGAGAAACAAATTTACATTTGAAGAGTTAGGCTTATGGGTCAAGGTCTGTTTACAAACATCCAGAGTTTTCTTTAAAGGATAATATAAACTTTACTGCGAATTTTTTTTTTGTAAATTGTTTCACTGGGCGAGGACAGGGAATTCTACTGTGTTGGGAACTTCTTGCAGTCCTTTTAAATATTATCCTCCGACACACCATTAAACGTGGCCTCCTCCTCCCACATTCACATTGGTTTATACTGAGAGCGGGGCAATGATGAAACATTTGCATAAAGTACCATTTAAGCGAAATCCTGTAATAAGACAGAAAGATTATAGTTAACTACCAGCAATTATTAATGAAGGAAGCTTTCTAGTGAAAAGCAATACAATAAGGCAAAGTACCAAAAGAATTATCATTACAAAAAAAAAATAATAATTAGAGACTTTGTTTATCCACATGTTATCTTTGTTCAACCATGATAATAAAAAGAGAAACATAAAAAGATGGATTGTATACATGAATTGGGAGAACAAACTTCATTAAGACCAGGTGCGACTGGAGCGTAATGCCATCATGAAAATGAGAAATCGTTTATTTTTAACCCACAGCAAATTATGTTTGCGTACAGGCCCGGTGATAAAAAAAAATGAAACGCTAGCATTTTAATAAACATGTGAAAAAGAAAAATGAATATTTGGCAATTAGACGATGTGCTGCTTAAACGAACCACCGTAATGAGATAACGGAAATATAATTATTTACCCATGAGTTATGTTTGGGTAAGCCCAGCGACATCAAGAGAGATACATTAACATTTTAATTACATGTATCTCCACAGAGTCGTGTAACGTAACCGGAGGTCTGTGCCAGGGACACATCTCAGGCCGGCCTAGACGGACGTCACGCTAGTTTCGGTGGTGTCAGAGCTAAGGGAAGGAGGTTAATACGTACTCGGGGACGATGGTATTCTTAACAAGGAGGAGCTGATTCGTAAGTTGATATTTTGGTCTTAAGGTGTGTTGTGTGTTGGAGGTTTAGATAATAATTGCCTGGTTTGGTTATTTCGTTTATGTATCATTTTTTTCTATATTAAGACTAATATCACCACCACCACTATGCATCATCGTCATCATCATCATCAACACTATCATCATCATCATCGTCGCTGTCATTACGTAGGGATTTGAAATTAAGAAACAATTACGGTGTCGTAAAATAATATCCTATTCAATATTACAACTGTCAACACCATCTTCTTTATCATCATCATCATCAGTTTTACCAACATTATCATCATTATCGTCATTATCATTACCACCAAAATCACCACCACCATCACCACCACCACCTCCACCGCCACCATCACCACCTCCATCATTCTCATCGTCAACATCATCGTAATTATACAAGTATCATCATCATCATTATTATTACAATTATCATCATCTTAATCATCATCATCATCAACAACAACATCACCATGATCACCAACATCACTGTCATTACCACCACCATCAACCCCACCATCATTATTGAACTCATCGTCATGGAAAAGAAAACGCAACACACGCATAAAATAAACACAACCCAGGCAGGCACTTTTGAAAGAGAACAAAATGTTACATCAGCTGCTGAGAAATGAGACTCAAGGAAACATGTCAACATCTCCTACATCATAGCACTGGCTGCCAAAATAATGACAATAAAACGTGTCAGCAGCAAAGTACACGTCGCGACATACTCTTTTTTTTTTTTTGGTTGTTGTATTTTAAGAGCTCACATCTGTCAGCTATTCCACACTATGTTATAGAGTCATTAAGCAGACATGTGCCAATTACAAAGGCTATTACAGGTATTATGTTCCTGATCCTACTGCTGGCTGTCACTGCAGCGTTGCTGTTAATGTTATTGTTGTAGTTGTTGTTGCTGTGAATGACTATGATTATTATAGTGGTGACAGTCATAAAACGATAACAACGGTGATGATCCTGATTACGTTGTCGACGGCGAGGTTGATATTGATGAGGAAGGAAAGGGGGGGGAGAGGGTGGGATGTTGGTGGCGATAGTTTGTACATGAGTAGTCCTGAAAAGGGACACAAAGTATGTTCGACAATCACAGCATTGTCAGGTAACAAACCACTATCCTCAAATTTAGTGCACTACATCGTGCAGTCTGTTCAGATACCCTAAGGATCAACTCTCCCTGTCTGCACAAGATCTGCTGCTCACGTGGTGGTACAGGACCGGTAGATGTTCAAACACAGAGACAACTAACCTAAACTGTTAGTTTGAACCCTCAGGCCCAAATAGGCCGTTAGCTCTTCGAGCAATAGGTAGCTGATAAATAACATTTCCAGAGGCGATGTAACGATGTTAGTCTAGTTGGGAGAAGGAGAGTGAGGTTTTTTTTTGTTTTGCTGCAAACTCTGCAAACACTGCTAAACAGGGCTCCATATTATTTATATATTGCTGAATTTGTTTTGCCATTGTTTTGGGGGGAGAAGAGCAGAATGCTATTTCCAGAGACTGTGTGACTGTATTTAAATAAGGAAATCTAGTCAGGCCGCCACTGGCTTGTTGGCTCTTGTAAATTCTGTAAACAGTGTAACCTTCAGCGGGTTCTCTTCCTGCTGCTGATTTGTTTGTTTTGCCATAAAGCTGGTCTAATTCTTTTGAGAAAAAAAAATGCAGAAAATAATCAGATTTCCAGAGGCGGCACCGATGCTTTGGTATGAGCTGGGAAAGGGTGGGGGTCAGCTGACTTGCTTCTATGCATAAATTCTTTAAATAATGCTGCCATTTTTTGGATACGACCTTGCTATTGCTGATTTTGTTTGGCTTTTTACCTCTCTTGGTAAAAGTAGAGAAGACTGATATTTCCAGTGAGGGTCCAACGATGTGAGCTGGGCAGTGGAAGTGCGAACTTGGTTTCTTTTTTGAAACTATACTCAGATGAGTTCCGCCTCTGCTGCTGGTGGTTGTTTTTTTTTCGAAGAGTTACTCAAACTTGAAGCGGCGCTTGGGCACGGCACGCTTCGGTTGAGCGTGGTTGGTTTGATGTGGTGCCAGTGGTTATTTGTGGCGGAACAAAAATGCATGATGAGATTCGCAGGCCTGCTGTTAGACCATGGGCGTGGAAACTTCTCAATAGTTGGGGCCGGGGCCTGGCAGAACATGGGAGAGTGGAAGTGTGAATGTTCCAAAAAACTATAGATTGGGCCACAAAGCTTTAAAACTACATGGGTAGGTTGGAGGATTGAAGAAAGCCACTTTAGGATATTATAGTAATAGGAGTTCATTGCCAATGTTGTGAGGGTGTGAAGAAAATCTGGGTGAGTGAATGATCAGAGAGCAATAGTCAGGTAGTGTTTTGTGGACTCTGCCCACGTCTTTTGAAGTTCAGAATCTTCGAGATGAAGATGAGAATCTTCTGGGTGTAATGACACAGTGTTCTAGCAACAGTGTGCGATCAGCACGCCTGAAAGTGATGGACTAAAAGAAGATGAAAGGGTTAAGGCATGATGGATGGGTAATGTTATGAAAGTTGGAATTCCCTGAGTTGACTGCGTGTAGGTGTTAAACAATCCTTGTAGAGTTAGATGCTGAGCTTTAGGAGTAGTAAACAACACATAAGTTGTTGCATGCGAATGTGCCCTGCCTGAACAGGCAGCAGAACGCATGCCCGTTACATGGTAAACAGAGGGGACAGTTTCTGCCAAAGTAAACTTCATAACAGGACAAGCTTAAGGGTCATAAAAGAGGATTTACAGGTGTGAAGGTGCCAATGTTGTTTTCCACTGTTGGCTATATAATATTAAAGTTACACAAATTATTAACTTTCCACATATATTATTTAATTCTTCCTACAAAGTTTGACAAGTGGAAAAATGCCCCTAACCAATTACATTTTGAGAATTTTGGCAGTGAATCAGGTTACCAGATACTGTATTTTAGCAAGAATCACACATTTTACATTTGGGTGCCAAAACCTCGCCTGTTCTGAGTCTCCAAGAGTATTTACACCTGTCTAAGCCTTGAAATTAAAATCCAGTCCTTCCCCCACCCCCNAATCCCCCTCCCCATGACTACTTGTCTGATTTTATACGGACTATATATTTAAAGTTACATATCCTTACGCCAGGTATTTTTGGCATCTTCATACTTAAGCAGCCATCAGACGGGTTTATCGTGAGGTCCAGTTTGCATATGTGATCATCAAAAACAAAGGGGAAGAAAATGAAGAAGGCGATGCTGGATATACTATATAAGTGCCTAGAGAGAAATAAGGGAGAAAGAGAGAGAACAAAAACGGAACAAGGACAGACTATGAGAAAGAAAGAAAGGAAGAAGAAGATAATAAAAAATGACAGACTTTGCTAGTCGTACCTAGACTAGTCCTTTAATCTCACAAATGTAACAGGGTAAAAGGTCTGGTCTCACAAACATATTATGTGACTGAAGATGAATGTCCGGTCCAAGGATGGTTGACATTCCTGAAAGACTCCGACTAGACTAGTGTCAGGGCACGATACTATTACGGCCCGAATTCATTCCTTTTATATGCATTATGCAGTTAGCTAATATGACGATGCCATTGTTGTTTTTTTTTCACTGTCGACTATGTAAGGTGTTACGCGGCTCATTAACGTGCCAAAAGATCCCATAAAAAATACCCAGAATATTAAAATACCCTTCCACACATACTGTTCAATTCTTCGTCCAAATTTCGATCTATAGAAAAATGTACGAAGCCCAATTAAATTTTGGGAACTTTGGCAGTGAATCAGGCTGGCTAATATTTTAGATCTTTTCACGCCGCAAACAGGATGACCTTACCCACCTAGTAACAGCCATTCAGTTTATACTTGAGTGGCAAAACTCTGCCAATTCTGGGTCTACAAAAATATCTACATCCATCTTAACCTTTGAAATTCAAATCCAACCCCCTTTCCTCTTCCTTCCTATGACCAATTATTTTAGAAGGGCTGTTTAAAATTGTACACCCTTATGCCAGGTACCATATTATTGTCTCCGTATCAAAGAACTAGAGATGGACATTTCTCCACACAGCAGCGAAATGTTTCTTGGCTCATCTATCGGCTTAGAAGCTCACGGCAAACATTACGAGAACTATGCTTCAAAAATATTCTGAAAAAAAAAAACAACCAAGAGACTTTTAAAACTACCAGTATAAAGTTCAAATTCCAATTGAGCAGCATCAGAATCAACGAAATCAGTAACATTCTACCGAACTACAAAAACGAGCATTGATTATGTTGTTGTTGTTGCTGCTGCTGCTTCTGCTGTTGTTGTTGTTATTATTATTATTATTATTATTAAAACACATCGACAACAACAACAACAACAACAATAACAAACAACAACAACAGCAAAACTACAGCGATTTCTTCCATCACCACTACTGCCATCAGTTACCTCTACTACAGTTACCAAATGCCCACGATAAGCAACATAATGTCACCCACTACTACCAACACCATTTTAATCATGACCAACTTTAACAGAAGCAGTAGGACCATCGCCACCATTACCACCTTTGTCAAAACCACCGTCATTACAGCAATCATCTTCACCACCAAGACCACATGTCAACCATCACCACCACCACCACCACCACCATCATCATCGCACTACCACCATTCCAACCATCCCTCTGTATGTAAACATCCTGTAGTGCGTACCGTTCAGTACTGAAGTCTCTGGTTTGCTTTATCAGAACGCGAGACGTAAAAATGGCTTTTACTAATGACTCGAGGGCATCAATTACATCTTGAGTTACGAACCGTCTTGAGTACGAAGCGTCTTAATGTCGCTACGATATCTCGTCTTATCTCCGTATCGTAATTTTATCGCCGCCAGGACTACTTAAAGAGCTATGAGACAACATGACTCTTTGCCGGATTTCTAGGAAAATTTTGGTGTGTGTGTGTGTGTGTGTGAGTGTGTGTTTGTGTGTGTGTGTTTGCATGCGCGCGCGCGTGCGTGTGTGTGTGTGTGTGTGTGTGTGTGTGTGTGTGTGTGTGTGTGTTTGTGTGTGTGTGTTTGATGAATGAATGATCATGAATGATGAACCGGAAGAGATTTTTCTTATGTATCAGAGTGTGCCAGGAGGAGCGGGCGTTGTATGCTTTAGTATGTATAATTTTAATGTCATATTTGTCATACACGATTTTGACTTAAGTCTATATTATAACAAGAGCAGGAAGTCATTTGTCGTTAAAAAATAAAAATGCTTCTTCAGGAAAGTGGTCGAGGGTTGGAAGATGGAGGGANGGGGGGGGGTGGCTGTGAAGAGCTGGGCATTATTTCTGTCATCTTTATTGTTATCAAAAACTAAGCTTAAACAGTGTTTGTGAAGTTTGTCAGTAATAACGTCAATATACGTTTGTTGTGTCAATACATGGAGGGTATACACTACGTTCGTAATGATTACGTATATAACTATTTATAATTATGCTAATTAGAATATACCTGTTATGACTCTGCGTCCTTGCTAGTCTAGATCGTAAAATTCAAAGGAAATATTCTTAAACCGAATGAGGCGATAAAGAAGAAGTAGTCTGAGGTTGTGTTGACAGCGATTCTCATTCTGCCATTTGCACTGATTGATCGCTTGTCGCCATCTCAATTTTCCATCTCGTCAAGAGATCTGGGACATTAACAATGTACTCGTAAGTGCAGACGCCATACCTAAGTCTTACGACGAGTTGTCTTCTGTAAAATGCAGCGTTCAAATGATATGGCAGTCAACATATTTTTCTGGGGTGTACAACTTTGATTTAGCAGGTTAAGTTGTCCGCGGGTTGTTGTTGTTTTTTTTTCATTTTATACAAAACTTCCAATTTACGACATCCGGTAGGCAAAGATGTAATGTCTGTCGTTTTTATTTAAGTTGATGCCAGTTTTCTTTGCACTGGCGACAGGAAAGGAAATGAGAGAAAAAGATCCAGCTAGAAGGAATGAAAGACAAGAGCACGGAAACACGCAGAGGGAACGAGAGAGTGTGTGAGTGAGTGAGCGGTCCCGGTGACATAGGAGGTAAATATCTCCATATGTTTTTAATCTCACACGTTTATATCCAAGATGTGTTTTAACCCGGGCAGGGCATGTTTTTAAGCATATGTTAGGCGCAGCACAAACTCTGTGGATAATTCTTGTTGATGAGGTAAGATGTTTGAAATGTTTCAGAACTGGAATAAGGAAGCGGCCAACTGCTGGGGAGAGGGCTTTGCCAACCCCTGGAGCACAGCGGCCGAATGGTTGCGAAAAGGTAATGGGTTCGATTCCCATGTTGTAGGTGTCTTAGCAAAGCATTTCATCCACATTTTCCTCAGTCTACTCGTCTGTGAAATGGATACTTAGTTATAGGCAGTGAAAAATATTGTCAGAATACTAATAAACAACGTCTCCAAATGGTAGCGGCACTGTATCTTCCCCAGGGTGTTCAGAGAGTCTCCTAGAGTGATCTAGCCTGCAGGGATAATAATCGTGTGAAGTCGAATGAGCGGGCATTAGGTTGGATACGAGTCTCATAAACCGCGCTATTAATATTATCACTACTATTATCATTATTACAATTACTGTTACTATTATCATTTATATCATTATTATAATTACCGTTATTATTATTATTGCTATTATTGTTATTATTATTGTAAGCTGAAGTTTTAACCTCGTAGTGTTAGGACTGGATTTATTTCGGGTGATGCGGATAACGGCATCGGTCGTCACTTCCTGCCCAACCGAGAGAAGCTCAGATCGGTCTAGCTCGGCTGGTATCAAAGCGGTATAATCAGTTCATGCTGTCAGGCGCTGTTGATAGCAGTAGCATTAGGAGAGTTAACATTAAAAGTAAAGTTAATGTCAGGATTTGAGATGAGGAGAGTTATGTTCATAGCCTCCCTCTACTTCTCACCTCCACCCCCGCCGCTCTCTTTCACCTTCGGCACTTTGTCTCTCACGACTGGCCGCCCATGTACTGTAACAAACAGGAGCTATTAAAACAACACCTGATGACGACGTGAACTCCAGAACAGAACAGAACAGAACAGATGAATCCACACAAACATGTCCATGTATATAACGCCAGGCTACATTGTGTTTGTTCTTTGCCATTGTTATTTTCTCAGCTGCTGGCTCGTGCAATTCAAGTATTGTCTTACCTGCAACACAAAATAACGAATGAGATTCTGTCACCGAATCTGAACTAACGGTAAGAGCAATTTGCACTGCCTTATAAAAATATACTGTCAGGACCTCGCGAACTGGAATTTCAGAGAATCAGTTCGTAAAAGGTTCGAATTCTTAAGTAATATGTACAAAATAGGCGGTTTGATATCGGATTATGAAATGGCTGTATGGGCTGAGTGAGGCTTGAGGTCATGATGTTCTAGTTCTATATTTTGGGAATGTCTCATTAAAAGATGGAATATCCGCGTCAGAATAGAGGATATAGATCATCCTAAAGGGACAGAGGTAGTTATTTGCTTCACAGCCTAATAAGTCCACATTCTTATTTTATATAATTTTGAACACTTATACCTTTCCTTTCGCTTACAGTTTATACGAAAACACCGCAGGAATGTCTGGATTTTCACCCTGCACCAGCCGCCATTGCTCGTGCTGCGTGAGAGAGGTGGGCTAGCCGAAGATTGATCCAGCAGTTTGCGCGTGCGTCTGCACCAATCATCCGCCAGCTTTTCTGGCTTTATGACGTCACGCAACAAGAGTAATGACGGTGCACGGATGGTGAAAATTACTACATTTCAGCGGCTTTGTTTTAGAAATGATCAGGCGGATAGAAAATGTACGCGGTTTAGATTTTTTGAAAACAATATTGTTGATTTTTTTAGACTGTGAAGCAAATATCTACTCCTGTCCCTTTAAATAAAATTCAAGTATTATACCCTGTCTCTGAACTCCAATCACATCTGTTGTGACGCCAGAGAGCAATGGAATGTTGATTAATGTGACAGTGAAAAAAAAAATACCCACCAAAAATTCTGTTTCGAACTTGAACTCAAAAATCATTTTGTTTTGCACCTAACGCAAAAATCTGGTCTGAGACTTCCGATGGGTTTTCCTGGACTGACACACAAATACTTTCCCAAGGCCTTCACAACTTGACCGTTGTTAGCCCTGGCACTCAGGACTCGCTGATTCGGTCTTGCTGCTCCACATAAGGTCATCTTATTCTGCTATTTCTTTCTCTTCATATTTTTTTTTCTTTTACACCGAGTCGTATTTTAACACCTTTTTTTTCTTCTGCGAAAATGTTGCGGTAAACCTACACGAAGTTTCTTCACTGATGACGAGAGTGCAAGGTAAGAGAGGCAGCCATCTATTAATTCACAGGGGAACATGCAGTAATGAGGTTACCTGAAGTGTAATTCTACCGTTTTTTTTTTTACCCCGGTTCAACGTTCTTACGCTAATTGCAAGCGCTGCATGAGCTTCGACTGTAGAAATGCTAAGGAGCGCAAAAAAGTTATTACCAGAAAGTTGTCACAAAAACCCAAATATGCCTAAATTCTTAAATTTACTAAAATCCAGGGACACAGAAGTTTTACGAGTCAGTAGATTAATAACCATTATTATGAAGACCTTTAGATAGTATCAACTTACTTTGAGTGTTTGCTTAAATATATATAAAATACAGTGCCCTCAGGGGAGTAGCGTTGGTTTGTTAATTTACATCCACCATTGTCATTGTCATTTATGCTGTTGTTTATTGTTTAGGTTTTTTTTGTACTGTAATAATGTTTGAATGCTCATATGTCATATTGTCATGAGCTATTAAACTTTCTTGAATCTTGAATCTCGAAAGTAAGAAGGGGG
>JAWQUT010000121.1:694835-712809 GCA_033807755.1 Ellobium chinense
GGGGGGAACAAGGGAAGGCAGTCATGCAGGGAAGATGACTTGACAACTGACGATCATTGCACATCAGAACTACAAGACAAGAGTGTTCAGTGTCAGTCTGAATGGTGCTGACGAGCTCTACATGATTGAATGAATTTACTTTCACTTTGCGACTTCCTTATTTTGAACATAGGATACTGAAGGTTTTAACTGGTGTTTTCCGCATGTTCTTTATATCTGACAGTTTAAGGGTCTTCTATATAACCTAATGTCCAACCCACTTTCAAGACATGGTCCGAATACAGCGCGTCAACGGAAGTGTAACGAAACAAGCACTTGGAATGCATGAGTTTCTAAATCATTTGAGACATGAGGCATGGGGCGCCTTCCGCGAGGGTGTGTTGTCATCTAGACCGAAGATGCATGTTTCTTGTCAGCTTAATTAAAAATGATCAACATGCAGTTCAAGGGGGCCTGGGAAATGGAAATTTTAATTTCTAATACCCAAGTCATACAGGGTACGTTCCGGAAGGTTATGCACAAAAAAATAAAATGGAGGGCATGTTTCCTTTAAACACAGTTTCAGAATGATTTAGATCTACATCGAAGCGCTTGTTTCTGAGACGTGGTTTTCATCACTGAAGACAATGTCAGAGTCATCTTGGGTGAAGTGAAAGGTTATACAAGTGTAAAACGCAATTGTTATTCGTTCTTAGAGTCTGCTGGCTTCATGATATAGCTTTCAGAGAATGTCTGTAAAATTGTGCGTGCAGTATTATTGTCCCAAGAAAATGAAGACCTCTTTTTCAAGTCAGCTGCTTTCAAGTAAAACAGGCATGTAAGCAGACATGTAGACGCGTAGGTTCATTCCATAGGAAGGATCATCATCAAACTTTCAGTGTCATACGTCTGACCAATGCAAAGCATGCCCGAGGAAGCCTCACTTCAATATTATGTAAGCTTCCTTTTCAGTCTGTCTATTCTGGATCAAACTGTTTGCCTCACGCCAGTTTATTATGGTAGTTTGCTGAAAATAAAAGTTTGAGAGAGGTTTATGGACTGAATGTATTGTCTGGTTTCAATTTTAGTGTCCCTGATTTGCATCGAAGCAACTTCGTCTACATTGTGTTGATGATAAACTAAAATTTTACATGCTTGTGTATATGAAATACGGTAATATGGTGTCATTTCCAGTTTTCCATCTTTCTGTGGTATCCTTATCATTACATTTTCAGGCAGTAGGGAAAGAACGCTATTTATATTATTACTGTTTGACCTTACCACAGCAGACACTGCAACACACATAAATAATAGATTTTAAGACATGGGTAGGTAAATTTGCCTGGTAACGATAAAGAGTTTTCCTAACCTTTATTGTAACGCTGACCAAGATGGGTTGGGATTGTTGGGAACCAAGGAATAAAAGTGAAATCATAACGAGTCCTCCAATCTACTGACATAATTCTATGACAGTAAGATGCACTTGGTGGCATTATTACTTTTTTAGCATGTTTACTTCCTGCTTACCTCTTTGACACAGGCTGGCAAGCTAGTTCTACCTGCAACCATGTCATGATCAATCTTGACGATTTCCTCATGGATTTCGACTTTTCTCATGTTTCATGCACTTAGTAACGAAGTCCGTGTTGAGGGTCTTGCAGTGCATGCAGGGAAAGTGATCTTAATGTCTTTGGACTGGGTGACATGGGAACATTTTCAGCTGATTTTAAGTGTGCATCTCTACCTTTCTCTTACTGAGGCTTGGCTCTCGTAACTTCTGATAGAATGTATGTTTATCAAATTGCCATTGGCATCCATTGAAAGCTAGGTGCTGTAAAATAACAGACTTAAAGGCAAAGACAATCAAACGACATGTCTAACCCAACTGTTAAGGTTTGTTTGTGGTGAGGACGGATTAGAATAGCATTCCAGAGCTGTTACTTTGAGTGTATCAATCGAGTTTGTGTATATCTGAGAAACCTGTGTGCTCATTTAATGTGCCGGACAATGTGGCCCACTCTGAAAACTGGGAAGGAACTGATCTGCCTGCCTGCCTGCCTGCCTGCCTGCCTGTCTGTCTGCCTGCCTGCTTGCCAGCCTGCCTGCTTGCCTCCATGCCTGCCTGTTGTGCCTGCCTGCCTCTGTGTGTGTGTGTGTGTGTGTGTGTGTGTCTGTCTGTCTGTCTGTGTGTCTGTCTGTCTGTATCACTGTCTCTGTCATTCTGTCTCTCCCTATCTCTGTTTCTCTCTCTCTCTCTCTCTCTCTCTCTCTCTCTCTCTCTCTCTTTTCTTCTTCATTATGGATTGGGAAAGACCATTAATCTAACATGCAGAAACATTCCTAAGTCTACCGTAGAAAACCGGTGAGCCGCCTCAGACATATAATTCGTGTTCATTAAAATGATTTCCGTGCGAATTTCTAAGAGAGGACATTTCATACACATAGAGGAATCCTTGCCCCTCCACATCATCTCTTTTTCTCCTCAATATTTTTTATTCCAGAAATCCTGTCTTTGCTTGAGTTTTTGTTTAGCTTTCAAGACATCTTGATTGGCAAGAGATCAAATGCGGTCTAGCTGCTGATGTGTTAAAAGCAACGGTTGCTGGGAAGATAAAAGGGGAAATGGCGCATTTTAATCACTGTAAATCTTCCTGGATTTACTTAATCCTCTACACAAGCCACAAAAAAAAACAAAACCCAGGCAGAGGGCGGGTATTCCATCAATTCACTCGCGGTTTTGAGGTGTTTAGTCGGGGGTAAAATGATTTTTTTTCGGAAAACTGATTCTGGCCAGCGCTGAAAACACGTCAGAGGTATTTAAAAATGATGGAGCGTGGTGAGAAAATAAATGGTTTTGCTGCTGCTTTTGTGGATAAAAATGTTAAGTGTCTCTCAGGTTGGTCTTTACTTTCATTTGAAAACAAAATGCCTGTGGAGTTCTTTAAGGTCTAGAAGTCTGTTTTCAGCATTGCATCATTATTTTAAAGAAAATTTATCATCTTAACGCTGACAGGGATAAAAAGCGAGAGTTGAAAAAAAAATGAAAAAAAAATTGAAAGTCGCAAACCGAAGACAATAAAAAACTGTAAATGCTCTTTTAAGAGGAAAAATAAGCTTAATAGGGGGAAGAGGTCAGAAAGCCTAGTGGAAACATCACCAGGCAATCACTGCAATGGAACCCACAAGGAACACGAGGCAGGGGTAGACCACGGGAGACATGGAAACGATGCACGGAAAGGGTCATGCGAGAGATGAAACTCACTTGGAACGAGCTTGGAAAGATGGCGCAGGACAAGGAAAGATGGAATTCGCTTGTACGTGGCCTATACACTGCTGGGGGTGAAAGGCATTGATGATGATGATGAGGGGGAAGAGGCAAGTAGAGGACATATTGCGAGAGAACCATGAAGTGTTAAGCTCAGGAAGTAAACAAGCTAAATCTATTTTTAGATGGCATGATGAACTCATAAGTGATTTGAAAACCAGATGGTTAAAGGTGAGCGCTGATATTTGAAATTGGCAAAGACAGGCATCTGTACTCTTCAGAGGAAGATATTTTTTTTTTCTAACGATATTACCCATTCCAGCCCACCAAGGTTGTTCAAGTTGTTAACAACTCCCTGCACCCCTCCACCCACGTATTGTGGTAGCTCTCAACGCCTGGGAAATCCTTCCTCACCCTCAATTCCGAGAATGTGGTGTGGCCTTGTATAGACATTTTTCCTGAACATGAATAGGCTGCGGAGCGATGGGTTTTAGAGCTAGTCTTCAGCGTGGGTTCGAATATACCTGTTTTTGTCTATTCTTCTTCCTCTTTCTTTTGCCACTCTATTTTGGTATTTTGAGCATTAAATTTATCCCAGCTCTCATTCGAATGTACTGTACACCGTGTGTGCACCCACTGATTCTTGTGCTTCCATCTTGTACTGCATCTTGTATAGAGAGAGTCTTGGCGTGGTCGTATGTGTAATACTCACAATGTTCACACCTGACCATATGGCCTGTCCTTCAATACGTTCGTTATCTTACCTCTGAGAGTGGTATGTTATGCTTTGTCCTGAAATAAAATGACTCCTGCCATATAATTGGATCTTATTCACTCAGAGGTGAGTGAGTGAGTGAGTGAGTGAGTGAGTGAGTGAGTGAGTGAGTGAGTGAGTGAGTGAGTGAGTGAGTGAGTGAGTGAGTGAGTGAGTGAGTGAGTGGGTGGGTGGATGAGTGAGTGAGTAGGTGAGTGAGTGAGTGAGTGAAAGAGTGAGTGAGTGAGTGAGTGAGTGAGTGAGTGAGTGAGTGTGAGTGAGTGAGTGAGTGAGAAGGAGGTGGGTAGGTGAATGAGTGAGATGCAAATGGCTTGGGATATGAGTACTTGGACAACCGAGGAGTGAGTGCATGCATGTATGAAACAGTAAGTGCATGCATGCGTTCCCAGGTAAATTTTTGTCATTATACTCTGTGTAGACACAGACAACCATGTGGGGGCATTATGCATTCACTGCATGCATAAAACAGAATTGACTGTGACATTTGGGTCATGCAATAGACCATTCATGTAATAAACCTGATTATCTCAGCGTCGAGGGTGGCATATCCTCGTGTAAACAATCTGTATTAACAAAGGCTTAGAAATATCAACTCATCTCATTTGTTCTTTTTTTCTCTTCCCTCTCGCACACTCATTATTTCTCTTCCACTTAATCCCATCTTTAACCTGTGACAGGGTTGTCCTGCCTTCCTTCAGGGTCGAGAAGAGCCAGCACAGGGTTAGCTGAGAGCAAGTCTGTAGCTTTCCCTTCTTCTCACAGATTCTCATATCACCTCCCTTATCCATTATGAAGTTTACACTACGTACGAGAAACGATTGGCATAGACCCTCTGCTCTGGCAGATCCATCCAACACTGACACTCTTGCGCAAGTCTTTCTTAACCCCTGACCTCTCATACATCTCACTTAACACCACTTCCACCCACCTCCCTCCCCCCCTTCCTATCTCCAACACCTAAACAATAATCTAACAAAATCTCTTCCTCACTCAACCACCCTCTACTCCCCTGTGGAAGCTTGCCCCGTCGCTCTCAGACATCGTTTAGACAGATAAAATGTTCCCAAACTTCCTTTCCCCTCTTCACCAAAATTAAAAGCACTTGCCTTGACTTCACGCTCAGTCTTTTAACACCTGAAACGCTGTCTTCACCCTTGTCTGAGTTTCGCTGGTGCTGATGAGTGAGTGAGCATTCGTCTGTGAGCATGTTCTACCAGTCCTTCTGTGATGCTTTTTATTTTCTCTTGTAGCCCATTAATCTAATCTTTTTGAATTTTTGTATTCTTAATATCCTGCTGACCCTGTCAATTACCTCCCCCTCCTTGGGTCACCTCTCCCTCAGCCTAAATGTTGTCTAATTTCAAGAGATCTGACGTCATCTTGGGATTTCCAGCAAGGTTGAGTTCTCTTCTGAACCCGGCTGAGTCGGTCCAGAATTATGTCATCGCTTGGTGGCATCGTCGCTTTATTTCGTCATCGTTTTGTTTGGTTTCATTTGTTACTAATCTTCATATAAAAAATGGCTGACCCACTGTCTAGCTCAAGGCACGCAATGATGAGATGAGCGTAAATGAGAGTCAGACATATTCCGAAAGTTGTGTGCAGCACACTCTCTACCAGACTGTCTTCCTGATGTTTTTATTTAGGTCTTTTTCTGTTCTAACCTCACATTTCATAAACATGTACTCGGAAACTGTGACGATGGCAGTCTCTTCACCCTCGCTGTTCCATCCAATATCCAAAACCGGAACTATTTTTTGCTCAGTCCGTTGACCCACCTAGCCCTCTGTGACCTACTTAGCTGTATGTGACTTACTTATCCGTCTGTGATCTACTTATCCGTCTGTGATCTACTTATCCGTCAGTGATAAACTTATCCGTCTGTAATAAAGAATATAAAGCCTTTCTCTTGCGTCAAATTCCTGTAATCCCAAAGCACATAAACCTCTTATCGAGATTTAGTTCGTAGCAGTGTAGGGAAAATCGTGAGTGGAGAAACAGACCTAGTCACAGGCTGAACTACAATGACATTATTTTGCCTCTTCCCTATCTAGATCTTCTCATTGCTCTGACAAATGAGGAGACGAGGAAAGTCATCTTTTTTTCCCCAATATTTATCTGACAAAACATCAGGCTCCGTGATTCAGTGTGTACCTAACTTTTACTTATCTACCTGCCTTATTGTTATATTGGTATATATGTGGCGTTGGCTGGTTCTGTGAAATTGCACTTTTGTACTTGTTCCTTCTGATCTCTGCATCCTCAGTTCCTGCGGACATTGCCAATACCTCCCGTCCAAAAAACCCCAACATTTTGCTACAGCATATGGGATCGACTTTCTCACTCCGCATAACTGGAACTTTCACTTAATTGCAACATTTGCAGATAAAGCAATACATTGACTGTATGAAATCTCTGGATAACGGCCACTTCTCTTAATCCCTAATTTTTCATGCTGTCAAACAGTTGTAATTAACCGAATTCAACTGTACGTAATTTCTGTTTGTCTACGTAATTATCCATATGTCTGTGGCATTGTTTGAAATGACCCAGTCTCGCCCTGTCTTGCACTCAATGTCTTTTGATCTCCACAACCAGGATGCTTGCTGCCGCTGCCAAAAACTCCTGTCTGAAAAACCACCATATCACTGTTTTAACACCTTTTAGACAGGTGAATGAGTGCTGAGCGCATCTGTGAGTATTTTAAGCCATCAGTCTACCTATCTCTCCTTGGGCTTTTTAAACCAATCTTTCACTTCAGTCATGTCTGAGAATCTCGCCAAACCTTGCACCTTTTTGACTTTGCCAATCCAAACCACATCCAAAAATGAGACAAAAAAAAAAAACCCTACAAAACTCAAGGCTGCTTTAACTGTATTCCGCTAAATAGAAACATTTCTCATAAAACAAATCATAACAGTCGAGAATAAGCAGTGTGGCTTACTTGCACTCTCAGCTTAAATGAAAGTTTTGGAGTTTTAACAAGAGCGGGGCGACCGTATCGTGAAATGTAAGCAAAAACCACAGTTTGGAAAGGAAAAAAATATCTGAAAGTGGGTACTAGATATTATTTTTTCATAACTGTCTATCTGTCTGTCTGTCTGTCTGTCTGTCTGTCTGTCTGTCTGTCTGTCTGTCTGTCTGCCTGTCTGTCTGCTGTCTGTCAAGGGGGAAAAGACTCAACAGGGTACCTTTGACTCCGGTTCCCTGACATTTGTGTATGCATGTGTCAGTCTAGAAAACTTTGAACTTACGTTTAAGATAGAAATGTACAAGATCGATACACACTATAAACATTTAGTCTACACAAACCGAACTCTGGATAGTGCATGACCACAAAGGATTTCTTTAAACACTGAAACAGATGAGTTTGGAATAGGAAGATAAAAAATCAGTAAACTACAGCTTTGTTGAGTCTACCAGGAATAAAAACCTAGGTCCCTTAGGCTGCATGTTGAAGACCCCTGGCTGCCACTTCAGTGGGACTGGAACTTCCCGGCGATATAATCATGCTAAAATTCCTGTAGGATTTTCCCCTAGATTCCATGTTTGAACCTTATGTTTAAACTGCTCAACCTTAATTTTACACCCACCACAACATCTCGAGCACTCACATTGATTTTATCGCTAGTAAACTTTCCCACCGCTCACAGACATGTTCTTTATTGATACTCGGAAATTACAAGATTGTGTACAAAGGAAGGGGTGGACTGGGAGTGGACTTTTTCTATGACTCTTGATCCCACATATCCACAGAATAGAAAAATCTACAGAAGGATTCCTTAGGAGTAATGTCACTGACAAACACCGCCTATGTATCCATGTGAACCTTTGTAGCCACTAAGGGTACAATGTTTACAGAAGAACATAATTAACAGAAGGACACTGGGGCCTAGCCCCTTTAGAATGTCAGGAAGTCAAAGGGCCGAAACATTTGTAAGACGGGGTTTTTTTCCTCTGAAGATCTTCTGTTGCCTCGATCTCCGAATAAGAGAGTTTCCTATTTTTTAAAACATTTTTTCCCTAGCTCAGACTCGCGACCGTGCCTGTAAACTAAATGCGTTTTGAGGGCAGGGTCTCTGGCCAGTTATGGCATGTCGTAACATTAGAGAAATAGCTATTACTAGAGCATCTGTAGATCTTTTATTCTGCCAGCACACCCGCATTTTCACAGAAACCCAACGAGTTTTGTCTATTAAGCCTATATCAAGGGAGGGGAAGACGAGGGGAGTACAGGATGGAAAATGATCATTAGATAAGGACCTGGGGGAAATGAGTTTACATCCTCAACATAAAATATTGACATAATTCTCCCCTTTATCTCCTTCAGTTCATTGCCTCCAACAAAAACATTCCATTATTTCTACACGCATTTTGCTGTTAGTTTGTCTAGATAGGCTAAATATCGTGTTCGGCATTCCAGACAAAGGTATCTGGAGAGCGAACTCCACCTTGGTCTGGAACTCACCAGCCTCTTTAGGCACACCTGGACATCACGGCATTTTGTCGGATATCGCGAATAAATCATTGCATATGACTGCCACGGCTATAACGATCACTCTCTTATAACGGTCACACAGGTGCTGCGACTTGTAAGATGGTCTAACAGGTCATTGGCTCCGATTGTTTATGCTTCTTTTAACTCTATATAAATGACATGTGTTATTCTACAACTTCTACTGTGATTTTGGAATTTTTTTTTCCCGATGAGGGCATAGTACTGCCACTGTCCCATCTTTTAAGGGGAAAAAGAAAAAAAAGGAGGAGGTGGGTGGGGAGGGGATTAACGCCCAAAATTTTTCACAAATCTTTTTCAGGTATAGCCTCCTCTCCTGTTTTGGTCCCCACTTTTTCATAAGGCTGGTTTTGACCGAGTGCTAATACTCAGGCTTAACACACTTTAATTTTATACATTCATAAGGCTCAAATTATACTTGAAACTTTGAAATTGGATGCTTTATCTAGATTACATGTCTTTTTACATATTTTTACATCCGACATTGGCTGACAGGGTTCCCCCCATAAAGGGGGATATTATATATTAGCGGATTAATAGGATTCTACACACTCAGTGACTTGGTCTATCAATAGGTTCCAGTAATCTACACAGATCTCAAGGTACTTGTTCGCATGCCTTCAGAGTATTCTATCTCAGGTGGTACTTCTTGTGAGTTCGCAGTTGTGAAAGAAATTCTATTCTATTCTATTCTATTCTATTCTATTCTATTCTATTCTATTCTATTCTATTCTAGCTACGATCTTTTTTTTTTCAGTCATCCGTGAATTACTCATGATAAATTTTCCTGACTTTTGTCACTTCTTAACCCTGTACGCATTTCGCACCTGCATATCGTCGTCCCCTCCCCGCCCCTAGGCGCACGTCATTTATAGATGACCCCCCATCTGGCTCGTGCAGACTTGCAGCGTCACTTTTCTGCTTGCATTACAAGATAGATATTCATGACATCATTATATAGACAGCTGGAACATGCGTTTGCGTAATGTGTAAATGAATGTTACGAAAACAAAAATGTTTGTATTTCATATCTTTGGAATCTTTGCCATATCAGCATTAATTTTGTGGAATGATATGGAATCATGTCTTTGAGCTCTGTAGCTTTAAGATTACCTCGTGCTCGGATGTCGACATGACTTCTATCTGCCTGATAGTCTGTCCATTTTCTGATTGACAATTTTTCTGATTGTCTGTCCATATGTCCATTCGTCTGCTGCGATGGTAGCTATCTGTTCATACTTTATAACGATTGTTACACTAGAAAATAAAGATCTAAACGTGAAAATCTGAATCTTGTTTTTTTCAGGCCTTCATTTTCACTATTCATTTCAAAGTTCAGAATTTTCATAAAAATGTTTGTCTGTCTCAGCATTCTTCATTCGCACGTTTCTGGTCTTCCCCCTCCCCTCCCCTCTTGAGAAAACATGGTGACGGTATGTCTGCGGTGTTGTCACCCATTCAGTATTATTATTATATGTTGGATATACCGTATTGCATCATGGCAAGTAGGTGTTGATAACATTGTTAAAGATGATGGTATGCGTTCGAAATCTGCATTTAATAAGAGCATGTGAGTTCACATCTCAAATGATGACCAGTGTTCAGATGAAAAAGGAGGGAGAGGGAATTGAGAGAGAGAGAGAGAGAGAGAGAGAGAGAGAGAGAGAGAGAGAGAGAGAGAGACACAGAGAGAGAGAGACAGAGAGAGAGAGAAGGGGAGAGAAGAGAATGGAAGTGCAGAATGAAAAAGATATAATGATACACCTGTAATAAGTCAACAGCTGATATGGAAAATGAGGATGGGGTGACAGCAAAGTGAGGAAGAATACACAGGAAGGTAGAGATAGAACTTTAAGTGAAAGACGACTGAAGTAAACGAAGCAGAAATTAAGAAAGACGAGGGCAAAGGAAAGATAGAGAAAAACAAAATGAGAGAGAGAGAGAAACAGAGAAAGAGAGAGAGAAAGAGAAGATTAGGATGACAGGTAACAGGAATAGGGCAGACAACCTTAGCTGCTGGTGATGAAGACAAGGGAGATAAGGAGGTCGTGAGAAAATACTAATCGGTCAAGTGGGAACGATGGGAAGCTGAGGGCAGGTAAGGGGCATAACCCATCTCCGTGTATTTCGCCAGGTTTTTTCCCTTGGTCTGGAGTGGGTTTGGGACACGAGTTGTTGGGAAGTTCCCACATGTCAATGCAAGCCTGCAGTTGTTATGATAACATTATGGATGAGGAATTAGGTCATTAAGTGATATAGGTACGTGCTTTTGCAATCCTTGATGAGCTCTGGCAAAACAGATGGTTTCTTATTCAGGGGCGGAAACTGTGTGGCACAAAGTGAGGTAGGTTAGATCTGTCTTTCGTTGTGAGCTTGCACATTTCGTTAATTTCAAGCTTCTAGAGCATATGATTGACGGAGGAAAATAATTTGTGGGTTTTAGTATGATGTCTCCAAAAGTGTGGCCATATACCACTCTCAGTTATTGTTACTATGCATGCAAGGTCATCCGGGCAACGCAAGCCACAACTCCAACTTTCATTACTTCTACGTTCTGCTTTTCTACTCTTAGCGAAATGTGATTGGCGGATATGGTCTGTTGCATAAGTTTTTATTGGCTGATGCTCATTTTACTCTCGGAAGAGATTTGATGACGCAATCACACAACTAGACTATTTGCATTTACACTTTGCTTACACCGAAAGTCCGCCCTGCTGAAACTGATAGATAAAGAATGGTTCATCTGTCTTTTGAAAAAAGAGAGGCATCGCTACAAACACACACACACACACACAAAAAATCAAAACTTGTGTAGGCAAAAACTGTCATTCCTGCTTCTAATAATATGAATGGTGGTCCTCAGGTTTCATTATCTAGTCAGTTTCGGACAGTGGCTAGGTTGATCTGTAAAGAAGGGTATTTTCCTTTCACAGGTTTCTGTCAAATAATGGTTTAAACTTTTAAATTAAACATACTTGCTGAAGCACTCCAACTTTTCTGTATCAAGTTCATACTGCCCGTCACTATAACTCTTCACTAGTTCCACTTCGAAACATTGGCGTAATTTTTGACCTTACAAGACGGAGAGAAATAATGCATATCTTGATAAGATATGTTCTTTCCAACAGGTTCCTTGCGCCGATTTGCAGATTTTCGCACACTGATAAAGCATTTGATGTTTTCATAAATATCGTGATATTTCTTAAAAACATTATTATGCTAACGTAGATTAGAAATAGGAAGCAGTGGAAGGTGATTTAGAACGACCAGTGTAAATATGTTGCTGTCATAGAAGAGAAAGGCTCTGTTATGTTAACAGGGCGGAGGGGGAGTCAGGGCATACGTGGGTGCCTTTCTCGAATATTAAGAGGCCAAAACCACAAGCTCGACGACGCCGCTGAGCATGCATGGCATGTGAATGTTATTGAAAGGGAATGGCCGGTTCACATGTGTTTACATGTATTTACATGTGTTTCTTTTTTTCTTATCACTCTTAAGATTTCAAAAGTGTTTTCCAAGGAACATTTGTAATGATAACTTAGCTTTGATGCAATATTTCTTCAGCTGTTTGTTACTATTAAAGATGGTGATGATACGATAACGCATGAGTTATACAGAATTATCTGTCGATTTGGAAGTTCTCCGAACAGGGCGACCTGCCCCGGAGAAAGATGCGAGGATCAGCTGATGTTTTCCAAAATATCCGACGAGAGTCTAATCTACATTGCATCCAGCAGGGGTAAATTAAGTAAAAATAACATTATCAACAACACGCGCATGGATTGCTGCGAAAAGGTCTGCTGTCTTAGTCGATTAAAAAATTAAGAAAACAGGGTTGAAGAGTACAATACAAAACAGAATGGTGTGGTTTGGGCTCAAGTCTCCAGTGCTGCCATCCTATGACAAAAAGACACAAATGCAATAAAACTTCGATTGCATATATGCCTTTTTGTTAAAAGACGGCAGAATGTGTTTCTTTAGATACACTGCAATGATATGAACAGTACTGAATAAGTATGCGTTTTCAGCGCATGATTTATTAAATTAGTGTTAAGAACGCGAATAAGTGGAGAAGTATGGGTGACAAAGTAATCAGTGTGTTTCAGATCAGAAGTGTGCTGTGATTCTAAACACAAGATAACATAGATTTGTCTCCAACAAAGCGCATAGCAGAGAACACACTATTCACTGAATTACAGTAACAGGCGTAATCATCGAGGGATACAGGATACAATCGTTTTCAAACACGGACACACAAACACACACGCATAGAGGGAGCAGGAGTCTCAGGTCACGAGTGAGCAAGGGCTCCAACCTCATGTATTGCATACCGAGATTGTGCTCCAATGAGAATAAGATTAATTTTTTTTTTATTTTTACAAATCGTATCTAGGTCAATGCCCGCTTACGGGACCTCATGTTACTATTGCCCTAGGTGACCAGATTTTTCTCAGCTCCCTGTGAGGCACACGGTGCCGCTGTCATTTACATGCGCTGAACATAAGCATTTTGACAAGATCTTTCCTTGCCAATAGCCATGTATCCATATTACTGACGGCGAGCTAAAGGAAATGTTACTGAATGAAATGCGTTCTTGGCACTTATCACATTACCATGGCAGGATCTAGGAATGGAATCATAAGTCTAGCACCGTCACCGTTCGGTCACACTACTTCACTCTGCCCTAATTTCTCTTTGTTATATCTTTATTCTGATCAGCAAAATCCAGTGGCCGTGGCAACCACGGGAAGCTCCCAAAACATTCGTACTGTTTATTGTGGTTGACGCAGTACGTTGACTAACTAAAATATACTATGTTATGCATACAGCCACAGATCTAGAAATAAAATTTAATTTTGACCGCAGAGATAATATCGTCAGTCGAATGGAGTTATGAACAGCAAAATGCAGGCCTATCCCGTAAAATGATTTTGAGCATTGCTAGAATTATTGTTTTAACATATCAGTTAACCTTTCCGTAGCCCCATCGGCGTCAACATGAAAGTTTTGAAAATGTGTAACCACTCCTCTCTTCTCATTACATAAACACTTTTAAAGGAATTGTGTGTGTGACAAGAGATAGTTTTAGACAAATTGGTCATAACTTATAAGGACGATACTGAATTTTTATTTTTACTTCGATGAGGACAGTAGTAACCTTATTTTGAGAAGCATTGTTGTTTTTTCTGATTTTAAAAGATCCTGCGCGATAGCTGTTCTCATACTGTGTTTAAAGCTAACCATGACGACGCTTGTTTATAACCAGAACAACAGAAACTGAATATATCAGTAGGTGACGAGAAACCTTATCATGAGCTCCTTTAACAAACAAAAAGGTGTCAGATTGTGTTTTGGACATAAAACGATAGATCAAGACTAGGCGTGGTTCTCACATTTCATTGTAGATATTATCAATGCTGTTCGATAGCAATCAATCACAATAGAGACCTATTTATATCCACTAGGCTAGGGTGGTTTTCACACCATTGCGACAATACCCATAACAATTATCGGCAATAAATCACTCTGCACTGTAAACTCATCGGATTAATGGATTTTATTTGATTATGTAGCTTTCATGAACACTGCTATTCAATAGAAATTGTGATATATTGTAAATTGATGTGAAATCATACGCTTCAGATAGCATCATATTTTATATACCATACCCTCCGTCGACAGCTCATGTTTACAAATCTCCAAGATAGATTGGAACTTTGTCTCCCTCTAGTTAGTGGTAGAGCGAAAGGATAAGGAATACTCAAAGAAAGACAGCTATTTACAAAGAGACAGATAATTACTGTGGTTCCCTTTGAATGTTTCTAAGCTACAAAAAGTAGTCTTCAAAATTAAGTGACCGCAAACTATTTTTCGATATCATCAATGTATACAGTATCTGTGAGTATCTATATGGTAGATTTTTTGAAGCATATAATCTTTGGATCACATTACGCATACATACACATATCTTTTCAAATAGATTCAGTTTAATTCTGGTTTGCTGAAAATTTTCAAGTCAGTCCTACCCCTATCCAAAGGGATTATGAGGAGCTGGCTAAGTCGTATTACTGTACAGCACAGAAGTTAACTGAATGCACCAAGATGTTAACCTTTAAAGGGGGCAGAGGTATTTATTCGATTCACAGTCTAGTAAGTCCACATTATTCCTTCATAACATTTAAACCGCATATTTTTTTTCCCTTTTGCCTGAGTTTCTGAGAAAACACCACAGGAATGTAGGTATTTTCATCTTGCTCGCACCGCCATCACTTATGTTGAGTGATGTCAAAAAGCAAAATAGGCTAGCCGAGGATTGGTCCTGACAATCTGCCCATGCGTCTGCACCAATCGTCTGTGAACTTTTCTCGCTTTATGACGTCACGCAGCACGAGTAATGACGACGCACAGAGGGTGAAAATTTCTACGTACTAGTGGTGTTTCGTCAGATATGGACAGGCGGGAGGAAAAAGAACGCGGTTTTACGTTGCTGGAAAAGGTTACTGTGGATTTTTGGGGTTGTGAAACAAGTATCTTTCCCTGTCCCTTTAAGCAAAGGGAAAGCCTTATTTAGATTAGAGGCATTTTATGCCCTGTGTGTCTCAAAAAAGTCTTTATCGTAACAAGAAGCTCCTCAATGCAAATTTATTCCCCGATTACCAAAAGGTCACATCACCAGTTAGAAGACACAGGGAAGAGGTTATCGGAAGTAAATGTACTCGACCCGGGTAGAAGACAAGGAGAAACCACTTGATCCTTTGGATAACAGCACTCTTGACATTTTGTTTACAACCAGATTTGGGTAACCGAAATAAGCCCCTACTAATAAAAATATACATCCGTTCTCCGCCCAGTTCCTTTACAACCAATGCCTACTAAATCTCTTCACCCCCTCCTCCCTCTCCCCCCCCCNATTACCTGCTTGTGTTGTACAACTTACTGCAAGGCCTTTGGAAATTTGTGGGAGTATTGAAAGACCTATGAAGATACTGAATGAGGGAAAGACACTTTTCTATTGTGAAAAAAAAAAATCTCATAATTTACAGCATGAATTTAACTTTCAATTGATTTCCAGGAAAAGGCGGTTTGATAGGATGGTGAGACGTGCAAAAACAAAAACAATGAAAAAATAACGCGTACGTAAGGGGCAAGAGCTGCATCCTGGCTTCTATCGGAAACCTTGAAATGTAACTTATGTGGCATATCCAGAATGAATAACAAGAAAGTTTACAATCGTCTTTGAGAATCCCTGTTTTATTAACACAGACACACTCACACACACACACACACACACACATGCACATTTATGATCGTTTATAGTTTATCTTAACAGTTAATAATTTCTTTTCGCTGTTCGACTGTGAATGATTGTTTTGCATTTTTGTGTTTGACTGTGTAGACGAACATTTTGGATGATTTTCTTCCTAATGTAAATATCTTGTGGCCTACGGGTGAAAGGGATTTCTCTAAAAGTTATTATTTACTTGCTGGTTAAGCTTAGAATAATGCTTAACAATATCCAAGCCCAAGTAGAGGATACTACAGAAGCCAAAGGTTCATGAACATTATTTACACTATGCTGAGTTCAAATAGACACACTGGCTGCGTGAGAAACAGAGACAGGTGTGAAAATCAACAACAAACACATCAGAGCCAAGCAGGACCTTTCGTCAATTTCTCAACCTCCGAGATGGTTCAAAGCATTGTTTGGAAATTTTACAGATGCACAAAAATGTTTTGGTGGTCCGCCATTGCAGATGTTTGCTCTGAAGACGCGTCGGCGAGTCTGAGTGATATTCAGCCATGTTCCTTGTTTGAAGTTGTCGTGCCTGTTGGAAGTTGTAAGGTACCTCCATGCTGACCAGTACACTACAATAAAGGCTTGCCCATTAGCAATGTTTTCTTGTCGTTTCTGTCATGCTGGTACAACAGATGCCGATCGACATGTTTCAGCGAAGGGCCGTCTGCTTCTCAGAGTCCGTTTGCCCGCGATAATACAGACGGCGAACAAAATAAGCAAACGAAGCGAAAAGGCAAAATAAAAAAAAAACCAACAAAAAACCAACCAACACAACCATCAAGAACCTGAAAATCTTTGGGAAATGTCATGAATGTGTTCGTTGAGTAAAAACAGGAAGAAGACAGCGTTTCTGTCGCTGGAAAAACTAGCAGTTTAGTCTTCAATGTCAGTAAAGAGGAAATCTTGTGTTAATATTTCGCTCTGTCGAAACGCTGATCTCAAATCAGAGAACTTATGCACCAAGCATAAGGATCGTCACGAACACTCCTAATATGAAAAAAAAAAATCACCGGTTTGGAAGAGTTGCACTTATCCAGCTTAACCAAGTAATGGAGAGATTTTGGAGCTATGCCAGTTTAACATAACCTAATTCAAAATTTTATAGCGACTGTTGGTGGCTTGTTCTCACAGGAGTTTCAATACACTTTCGGTATTGTTGACTCCATCAGCGGGTACCAGTATATTATACTGAATATTTTAACCCAGATTCAACGCTGTAACAGTAATATGAATGAATTGCCCCAGCAGAGGTCCCTCTTTCGCCACTATTATTGTTATTTACAAGACAGATATATCTATTTAGGTTATCTCTCTTGAATTTATAATCTCCCTCATCTTCACATTATCCTTTCCTTGCTCTCCCCCTCTCTGTCTGTCTGTCTGTCTCTCTTCTTCTCTCTTGTGGAGTTCCGCCCCCGCCAGCCCACAAACGCCACTTATCAGGCTTATCTGAACAGTCGTACTCATTTTCTCATTTATCTCCCTTCTTCTCTTTCACACTGATTATTTCCCCTACGTCCCGTCTCGTGCCCAGTATTGTTCAAGGCTGTATAGCGTTTCCTTGACCTTATAGTGGCTCTCCACATTAACATAATTGATTCGGTACATTTTCTTAATACCTACAATTCCTTGCCAATGGTAATAATGTCCTATCACAAATTCTAAAAAAAAAAAAATCCTAAAGCGACATGATGTGAACACGAATTACAGGTATTATTTACTTTTGCTCATGAATAACAGCTTTGACTAAATGACCAAGTGACCAACTGACTGGGAGAAAAAAATGAGTGAGTGAGAAAGCCAAAAGCAAAGGAAGAAAGGAAAGAAGAAACCAAGGAATGAACAGTGAAGAAAGCTCTCAGCAGAAAAGGAATGACCAATATGAATGTATATATACAGCTTTTATTTACTGCCTTAGCAACTTATTTGTAATATCATACATTCTTTAAAATTTCGATTATTAGTATAGTATAGTATAGTATAGTATAGTATAGTATAGTATAGTATAGTATAGTATAGTATAGTATAGTATAGTATAGTATAGTATAGTATAGTATAGTATAGTATAGTATACAACAACAGGAAGAGATTAGGAAGTAGAAATGTGTATGGCATACCTAAAATTCCCTTGCCACATCGTAT
>JAWQUT010000121.1:713328-762630 GCA_033807755.1 Ellobium chinense
TTCAGGTACAATTTGAGCCTTCTAGATAAAAAAATAAAATGTGTAGACCTATGTATTCGCACGCGGTCAAAACCAGCCAAATGGAAATTTGGGGACCAAATCAGAATTTGAGGTGATCTTTTTCAAAAGACATTTGTGAAAAATTTTGGGCGTTGACCCCCCTTTTTCTTCCCTTTGAAAGATCGGGCAAAAGAAGTACTTTAACCTCCATGGAAGAAATTTCCCCAAATCACAGTGGTATATTTAGAATAACGCAAAATGTTAATAGGGCCAAAAGAAGAAAAAAACAATAGGTGTCAAAGACCTTTAGATCTTAAGTCCAACGCCGCGACTATTCGGCAACGCTGCGCATCATTGTTGCTACTTACTCTACAGCCTTGTGAAGCTTGGAGGGAGATACTGATATGTAAAAATCATTAAAGTTTTTTTGTTGAGAAGCCCTAAAGTTTCAGGTGTGGTCTCTCAGATATCGAAAGTTTGAGCACCACTGTCTCAAGTCTCCTCTAGGTATGTAAATTCACTGTCACTTGAGACAGACGGTGCTGGGCATGTTTTTGTGTTCATAAATTGCACAGGATAACAAATGTAGAACTTGTTTCTATGAACGTGGATGTGCTTCTAGAGGGTCACTTCTTTTGTTGATGATCTTGAATCTGTGCTTTGGGGAATTGTGATATTTCATCCTGGAATTTGATTCAAGAGTAAGTCTAATTTTTTTTTAAAACAGTTGTTACATTATCAAACATTTCTGTCTGGAAACGGGAAATTTTGATCTAATCTGAGGGATTTTGCAAAGTAGCTTTCATTGTCATAAACGAATATAGTCCAAATTAATGTATAAACCGGAAAGTGAGATGTTTTTTGGGAGCGAATGAAATCAAGTAGATCTAGATGTAACCGAGGCGACCAATCAGATTCATCGATAAGACGCACTAGTGACCACTCTGGTTTTAATTGTCTCACGGAAGTAGAATTTTACTCACCGGTTCAGATATGCATTGAACACAGGTAACATGAAGTCGTTCGCTCTCTCTGTGTATCAGAGTCTGTGACCACTCAGTGACGACAGGTTAGTGACATTCCCATGAATGGTTTAGTCCACCCGTCACTACAACAACAGCGTGTGAACTCTGAACCTGCGGGTTGTATCAGATTTCTCCGCGAATGTTATTCTTCTGTCAGGTGTCCAGACAGCGAATCGCTGGGAAAATGACTCGCTGTGACGTCGTGTCCACGATGAAGAAGGCGTACAACTTCACTACTGATTGGGGAAAGGCAGGAAATGTCCCAGCTAAAGATAACATATTAGGAAACATGAACATTGGTCTTTTTGAGACAGAGCCTTGCCTTCAACTCCGTTTAATCGCAACATTACAGGTCCATGGAAAAAGTTGCAATTAAGAGAATGGATGCAATTAAGTAGCATAGTTTATTTTCGGTTATTACATAAAATATTTTATGCTTCGAAGTGCCGCAAACATGGCAGAATGCAATAACTGAAATTGCAGTTAAGCGACCTCTATCCTTAAGGCTTCAAACGGGCGAATGTTAACTTATATGCTGCTACTAATAACCTCCTACTGCTATCAGCTCAGTTCTGATTTTCGTTGGTCCTTCTGACTGACCTGTGTCTCTAATGATCATCATCTGTGTCACACAAGCAAAACAAATTAACTTATTTGTTATGCTATCGTTTGAATCTCCCTCAAAGCGAACCCAAATAGAACCTCACGCTAAGCCTTAATTCTTTGTAACCTCTGACCCCAAATAGTGCTGTTGTAATTGATGGATTGGTCAAGGCAGCAACAAATGCATTAGAAATGCTACAGCCGTGCTCACTTGATCTCTGGCAAGGAAAACAAATTAGTTAAAAAATACATCCCACTGGAGAGTAAGCCCATGCAGTCCAGTTAACCTACATTGATTTACGAGTGTCTAATCTATAGTATCTAAAAGAAGCAGGGAACGGGAGACACAGTGCCTGGAGGGCAGAGAGTAGCCATTATTGAACACATGTGTGCCACCATTAAGGTAAATAAAGAAAATTACAAGAGGCTTGCACTACACAAAATCAAGGAAATGAGAGGCGAAGAATGCGTAAAATGCAAACCTATTAGCTGACTGATAGCGCAACACATTACTTTTATTTGACGTTTACACTTAAGCGGATTTGCACGCTGTCATTACCATGCTGTCATAGGAATTAATGGGCTCCTTCAACTGACAATCTCTAGCATAGCTTTCCACGTATATGTGAAGTAAGAATGAAATATGGCGGTGAATACCACCATGCAGGGTTGCGGCAGGAGCGGAGCTGGGGGTGTGGGGCAAAGGGTGCAGCTCCGAGTAAGGTATTACATTGCAGCTAAACTCTACAGTATTGCTTTTCTTCCATATTTAGTTGACCATTTCTGCTTCCCATCAAACTCGCTTTCTTTTGTTAAACAGCTGACAAGAGGGTGGGTCACGATACCTCTGACTCCCATGCCAATCTCACCATCATATCAGGGGAGAATGTGTGTGGAGAAAATAGAGTAAATGACGCTAGAAGGCTGTTGAGTACTTTGTACAAAAAACTGCGATCTTCTCAAGGAAGGAAACAGTGTTATCCTTTAAATAAAAAAAAAATCAATTTTGTAAACAAATGGAGAATGACGTAAACCATTGCATTTTTGTAAATGAAGACAAAGACTTTAGCTTACCTGTAATGTGAAATATATCATTTAAATGTATCAGCTGTGGAAAGAAAATATGACAAAAAAACTGATTATACCTTTATCAGGGCAAAATCAAACACCCTCTAGCACGGTCTTGAAATCAATAGGATAATAAAATCATCAAGAAATAATGGAACTATCACTTCTTGACTATAGAAGCCGATTAAGGCAAAAATCAATGACCCTCTGGCGTGGTCTTGAACTCGATAAGACAATAATGATGAAGACGTCACGGAATTCTCACACTCTGACCGCAGAAGTCGACCCGTCAGATATCTGTCTCAGCCCCTAATCCATAAGCAATGAACAAGGAATAGCCGAAGATCAAAGGATTTCAACCCTCTTTACGTCTCTTTCTACCCCATGATTAATGCCCTCTTGTCGTGAAAAAATCCCATAAACCCTTTGTCAACCCATGTAATCGGGCTAGTTACGGTGGAAGCGATATAAAAAAGTGTCAACATGCGGCAGGAGTTTTGACATGCCTTAAGATTGTGAAACCAGACACTGCGTTCCAGTGTGCCTGTCTGGAATGGTGCTTTCCTCGGCTGGAGCTAGAGCTGGAATGCTGGAATGCTCTTCACTCTAATAGTTGTGATTGAACTTAGGCTATCGAAGGGAAGAAAAACTGGAGATCTTTAACACTGGCTCATTTTTCTGGGCGAACTTCGTTCTCGGCACTTGTTATTCGTGTCTATCTAAATGAAGAGACACTAATATATGGGAATATCCCAGAATTAAAAAAAAACCTGCACAAGCATTAATCCATATGGATGACGTTACTGACAGAAAAATATCCTCATCCTTTTAAGTCTCCTTGTGAATCACATTTTTTTCCCCCAGCGTTTCTATGGCATCCCTGCTTGTTGATTGCGTGTTGCTACGTGCAATTCACTGTGTTTTGAGAGCACGAGTCTCCTGTTGATGATGGCGTTTCACGACGTCTAATAATAGTTAATTATGCTTCGGTATATTTTTTTCTATTCTGTGGGGGAACCTTGAGAGTAAGTTTAGATGTAGTCTATCAGCGTGAGGCAAAACTATTGTTACTGGTACGATTTTACTTAAGGTTGTGAAGACAGTCATTTTCAATTGCGAAGACTTTGGCATTGGCTCTTCCTCTGGTCAAACAGTGTGAAAAAAAAATGAAGAAAATTTGCACTTTCGTCTCTTATGTTAACGTAAAGGGAAACTGAGGGACGCTGGCTGTATGACCCTTTTTATTCAAGTCTAGTCAAAGTAACAAATGGAAAATGGTGGAGTGCTTGAAGCTCTCGCAGAACCCTCCTGTTCTATGCCTTATAGGCATTCAGCAGAACAATGTGTCAGACAACTGACTTTCATGGGTGATTTTTTTAAGCTGTAATGACTGGCATCCAAAGAAAATGCAGTGCAGTTAGTTCTCGCGGATTGCTTGTCAACACTACGGTACAGATAACTCCAAATTTAGAGTCTTTCCGTTTCATTACTGAATAATACTGCGGCAAGGACAACTCAGTTTTGTTCACAGCCCTAAGCCCTGTATATTTCCCCTGAAAAGTCTTGATAAATTCAGCTCTCGAAATGAGTACCTCCCCTATCTTGCAGTTATAAAGATCATAATAAAAGGCCATGTACCGGCATGTCTTTCCCCAGAATGTTTAAAGTTTGTAATAGCAATATATTATCGACTCTGCCAGTTTTGACAATCACTCTAGGGGTGTCTTTATCAGGGCACTTGCCGACTGAAGACGTGGGTTCTTATCGTAGAGACGACCCCTGGTCTCGTAAAAGGCAGGAAGCCCTTCTATGGTCTCTGTGTGTTTGTGTGTGTCGTTTATATAACTGGAGATTGGCGATACTTGTGGCAGTTAATTTGTAAACACACACGTATGCATGTCTCCAACGACTTTCGTTAAGGGTGGGACTTCGGAAGGTGTTGATGTTCGGAGTGTTGGATGACCTTCTGGCAGTGTAGACACATTCTGACCTTGTTTTCATTAAATTTGCCTCAGTTAGATATTGGGTATTTAACGCTCCTGAACATGGAGAGAGGGGTTATTAATACAGGGTTGCAGAACGTATTTGTAATAGGTGGAATTCTTGATGATGCTTCAAGCTCAGGTTTCATTTAGCAAATACCTTTGCCTTGTAGAGAATGCTTTCATCTCTAATGTGATTTCATGTTGATGTGCTGGTCAGGTTAACTTGTGAATTTGCCATGAAGACGAATCAAGCAGCATTGGATGCATTACCGAGACGCCATTGTCTCTCCTTATGAGACTGAAGTTAATTCGACAAAACCTCTTTTGCTGAGACTGTGTTTTTCGTTGTGGCTACAACTAGGACACTAAAGATAGAGATAAAGCTATTGTTGAATGCGTTGTCAGCTATCTCGTCAACACAATTAGAATGTCACTAGACAAATATCTTTTGATGTGCATGTGTCTATGTATTTTAGTTGTATGTTTATCGTTCATTCATGAACAAGTGTACCGAGGATAGTTTTGATGTGCATGTTTCTATGTCTTGTAGTTGTAAGCTCATTCATGGACAAGTGTAAACGTGACAACTTCGGGCTTAAGCTGTCCAACTGTGGTTACTTTCTAATCCTGGATCAACAGAGCAGACCAAGTGTTAAGATTTCTGTGCTTGAGATGCACCTTTATCACCTTGACATGCAGGATTCATACTGAGCCACGCACCGCTGAACCTGCATCCACATTCCTGTGGCAAAAAAAAAACAGGCTTTGTCAGGCAGTAAAAAAATGTTTTGCTGAAGCTGCGTTTCTGCTTTTGGATCAAACAGCTCCCCTTTTCAAGTGAAAACAAATTTGCTTAACGGATGTGTGATATTCATCTCTTGTTCCATCGCAGGATCTGTGCCTAACTCCGGATTCACGATATTAAGAACTGGAAACTAGGAAGGAGTATTATTAACAGTGCGCTGTTTGGGAAGTGCTCGCTGTCACAAGTATCTATATTTCGAGGTAAGTTTGTGATGACGCTTTAGCTAAATAGTAGCGTAGATCAAAAGAGGCATAGATTCTCCCTCCTCCCCGTTAGCAACCTCTTCCCTTCCCTGGTTCCAAGCCCCGCCGCCACCTCCCATGATATCTCATTGCTGTATGAGCGCCCCCTCTCCCCTTTCCCCCCATCCCCTTAGCAACCAGTCTGTCCTCTTTCCCACTACATACCTTTTGTATGCCATTGTTAATGAACGGATAAGGATGGTAGACGAGGATATGGGTACAGCACAGTCCAACCAAGCGGCTGACCAGTGGCCATATGCATAATTCATGCGTTAATTAACGTTCTGCGTTAGCTACAGTGAACACTACTAATGTTTTGGGAGTTTCCCGTGGTTATCGCATTGCAACTTAAGAAATACGTAAAGAAAATGTCAAATAACTATTTCACCATTCAGCACAATGAAGCTTTATTCTTTGCAAAATCATCTTAAAAGCACGTGCATCACTCTCCAATATGGCCCACTGTTACAGTTCATTTTAATCACAGTGACTGAACGTGTCAAGCAGAATATCTTCACAACTCGTAGCACTCACTTCCCTCAAAAATTGTTTTTAGTCATACTTTGATCTGGGACTCAAAGTGACCTTACAAGATGCTATAGGATTGGAAAACCAGGGAACAGTAATCTGGGTCCAGATACCAACCAGCTTATTCAGCTTCTTATTTAGCTGGCGTTATTTAGTGTCCCTTTGAGCATCAGGGTCCTAGCCATGAATTAATTACAGGTCTGTATGACCGTAGTGTAACTTGTAACCCTAAGTAAGACCTGAGAGTTCAGCTGCACCTGGTACGTACCCTTCTCTGGCGTGTGGCAGGTGACAGGAATGACACTAGCCTTGACCACCATCAGACTTGTGTTACAAGCTGGCATAATCCTGGCGTGAGGATAAGTTACTACCTGGCATATTTCTATCCTCACTCCCCTCCCCCGCCCCATCCTGTGAAAATAATAGTTTGCTACCTGGCATATTTCTCTTCCCCACTTCTTGCCCTTGGGATGAGGATAAGTTACAACCTGGCATAACCTCCCGGGGCGGGGAGAAATTCATTGTCACGTGAGACAGACCAACAGGCACGAAATATGGCGACATGGAGATCTTTAAAGTGACATGGGACACGATGTATGGCGATATATTATTATACTGAGGGTTGGAAGCTGGAGTGTAGGCGGTTAAGATGCTTAATTACAGGTGAGGGATTGGGGTGGGTGATGGAGAGATCCCATAAAATTCACCGTTTCTCCTCTTCCTATCTGCAAGAGTTTCGAACACCATTAACTTTTTGCCATGTTACTGAAGGACATTTTCATAATAATTTACAACAATGATTGTTGTTCCTCGACTTAGTAGTCCCAGGGCCTTGCTTGGCCATGGTATTATGTTAGGTGCGAGATAGAAGCTACGCCCCTGGAAAAGAGGTAAATACGAGTAAATGGATAGTGTCTCGGTAACAGCGACATCAGTCAAACAAGTTCCCGTAAAGAATGTGTGATCAACACTGTGATGAAGGATTGCATGACAAAACATGGTATGTCAACCAACAGCTATGCCAAAATAATTACATAGTTCTGTGCTATAAAGTGCAAAGCAACGTAGACCAGATGAGAATGAATATATCGGCAAGGAAGCAGCTGTTACCCCAACATAATACTGCACATGCTTTCACGAGAGAGCCGATAGATCTTGGTTAAACTGGCTGTACCGGGAGGTACTCATGTTGTTTTGGAAAATGTTCTCCCCGGTCCACCGTTCTCATAATCGCACTTCAGGGTTTAAATTAGCTTCCCTGATGCATGAAATTCTGAGGGAAATGGAGATGTAAAAAACTGCAGTTTATTCATTATCTTATGGCCGCAAGCTGAATTTTTATTTTCTTGGAGTCCTCAGACTAACCATTGTAGATGATCCGCTCCCAGGGCGTCGTTCGTCAGTTGCAAACTCCTTATATCACGGTCTTCGGTAGTTTTCTTTGTTTGCCATCTTCCTGGAGCCAGAGTGTACTCCCATTTGTGCATATAGGGGCCAGTCCTGAGTCCAGCAGTGCAGCAGCTCTGGTTTAAGGCATAGAGCACATTAGGACAGTACAGAAGAACCTAACAAACTCGAAATCCAGGGAACCAGTTCATAATTTGAGTTTTTCAGGCGCTCCAGTTCGCAAGTAAACTTTAGACAAATATAAAAACATTAACAACAACAACAACAGCAACAACAACAACAACAACAACAAAAAGCACCAGATCATTACAACGACTATGCTGGTTTTCAAGTGCTTCAAGTTCTTGAAATCGTGTTCTGCTTCTTCCTTCTGTACATTGAGCACTGAGCTAGTGAGCTGGCGTTGCCTGGGTCACGAGCGGAAGATGTTCATCTATAGCTGATTTTCTGTTTAGTCAGCCAGTGAGCTTTTTAGCTACTTGTTTGTACGGAATGTCAAACAATGGCAGATACCGCGTTTTGCCGTGGAGGCCTTGACATTGATTGTCCGCCGGATGTAGCGTCTTATCACAGATACCAGGGTCAACTCCGAAAGCCTAAAATAACAGACCAAGGCCTTAATATAGCTCTTGTGGGGTGAGGGGTTTAGTCGGAAGATGATCCTTAACGATAGAAACAGAGAAGGTCGAGGGTGATAGTAACTGTTATTCACGACAGTGGTCTTGTGGTCAGTGTTATTGGGGTTTGTGAGTTTGTCCACGGGAAACTATCAGGTATGCTTTGTGAAGGAGAAAGAGGAAGAAGAAGATTACGTGGAGAAGGTAGAAGAAATTAGAGAGTACATGAGATGGGGAGGAGTTTTATGACATGGATGGTCGCGATTGTCACAACAGTATAGTCTAGGCTGAAATGACGTCGTGATCTTGAGTCGAACCGCGAGTCTTCCAATTTACTCCAGCTTCCTGCACTGTCAGAAATGGCTTGCAAGGAAACTTCATTAGTTATTTTTCTACTCCCCCCTTACAAACTAGAAGTCACACCCTCAACAGGGCTTTTGAAAATGGAAGGGAAAGAGAAAGACAATATTAAAGCCCTTTGATTTTGTCGAATTCACCGGCTTTATGTCTTTGAGAAAGGAGGAAGAAAAGGCTAAACCAATTAAGACAGGGCAGAAAGAAACTATGAGAATGTCTTGTTGTAGAACAACTTGGTGATGAAATTAATAAATATTTGCAATTAAGATCTTTGAAAAAAGGCATAGAAATAACCCTTTATGTTATTTCAAAAGATACTGACATTCCGATTCCTTCAAAAAGGTTACATTGGTCATGAAATGCAGAGGTGTGAGTCTCATGGGTCATAGATAGAGGCATTTAAAAAGATTATTGTGGATTGGATTTATATAAATTGAAAAGAAAATTGATACACATTTTAGAACATATATCGTTCATGTACATCCTAAGATCCTAAGGTAATTTCTGGAGAGATTTTGAATTGCTTAAAGGCAGAATGACCGCAGATGGCGTGTTTCAATTAGAGCTCTATATTTGCATCAAAGTATGAATGCTACAGCGAAGCAAGAAGAGAAACATTCAAACGGAAAGGAAGCTTAGATTATAGAGCAGCCTTCATTTGGCCGTCATTTTCATTGTATGCAGCTGTCGTTAATGACGAAATCTCTGGCCGAAGCCGACAGATGTCAAACAGTTTCATGAATGAGATGGACATGGACACACACTAAAAGCTCATTAATGCCACAAGAGGAACCCAGCATGACCACACACTTGGACAGTGGGTCATTTCATTGTGGACAGTCACATTCTTCACTGGACGCTCACTCAACCTCCAAACGCGATCTAGTCCTTCCTCGTTAGACAGTTACCGGTGTTTGCGTTGATTTGCGGAGACACTCGACCACTGGAGTGGAAAAGTTATCTTCTCGGTCAGTTTGCCTCAGGAGTGTTAAGTTACCCGAATAAGGGCCCTTATGCCGCAACCATGTCGTTCGTTACAGATCAGGGTCTTCTCTGTGAACGGTGGTTTAATTGGAAATTGATGGCCTTTAGATGAGTTGTAATGGCTCTTAGAGCTGGCTCATTGTGTGGGAAATTGAAACTGGTCCAAAGGTTGAATTGGTGTATATGACTTCAGCCGGGTCATTTAAATAGTGTCATCTGTCTCTGTTGTCTATATTGCTAAGGGTCTGGACCATCTTCCCATTGCATTGGCCTTATCTAGTGTAAAAAAAAACAAATCCAAGGGAAATAATTCATCTCTGGTTCTTTCTACTCCGTTTGAGTTGACCCAGGATCCAAGACCCAACTAATGTTTTTCTCAATGTTCTGATGTTCTGATTTGAAGCTTACAGTAATTGGTCATCAGTTCTTTAGAGCAGTACCTTCCGATTAGCTGGAAGAACTAAAGGATATAAATATTGGCGAAAGTTCTCTGACCAGTTCTGGCAACTGCCAGCATACCTTTTGGAGGACATTAAAAAGGAAAACATAATATGGATTTAGGCCTTACTAAGTGCAAAAAACGAACATATAGTGAGATGTTTTAGATTTCAGATCTCGAACGTGAAGTCACAGTTGTAATAACAGGTTTTTCATAAAGTGGAAGTGGTATTAGCAACTGCTAAAAATACATACAACTCACAATACAAAATACATGTTCTCATACACGTACAAAACTAATCACTTTATTATCTCAAAAGAAAAATAAATGACCAGAAGAGCCTCCCCAGTCCACTAATATTATCTGACTGATAGGAGTAAGTGTGCATGAATGCAAAATCAGCAATGCCGAAGGATAAGGTCAGCAACCTAAAGTAAACATGTATGTGAAAATAAAACGAGGACTACACCTCAAAAATCTCTTTCCGACGACCAGTCCACCACATCTCCTTCTCACACTACCAGTGGAATTGGATTTCGAGTCCTTTAGATTCTACCTCACTGTCTTGTCACATCCCTCGTTCTACGGCTTTTGCCCCTTACTTTGACTGTTAATTTGGAATCAGAAGGAGTTTAATCGCAACCCCGTGGAGGTGGAGCACCACTCTAAATAATTGTATTGCTCTCCACTCTTTCCTCCCCAACTTCCTCAGCCCACCGTTAAGGCATCGAGTTGCTATTGTATATCCACAAACACAATTCAAGCCTGATATCTCTTCCTAACAAAGGCGCCACACATAATTACTGGTTTGCTGACGGTTTGTGTGACAGATGGTCTAATGTTCGGCTCATCAGTGTTTGGGTTAGCCCTCCCACACAGTCGGCCCAAAAAGGTCGTTGGAGGATACCTCCCTGCTCAGTTCAGACTATGTTCAGTGCCCTCAAGTGTGTTCATGTCTGAAAACAAGAGCGAATACAAGCTCAATTTGGATTATCTCAGTGTTTGACATAACCATTCCCAACCCTGTCCAAATAGGCAGGTGGATGCCATTTCTTCAAGTACTGCCCAGTGGGCATTCTATAGATATTGTGGATAACAAAAGTTCGCTTGTAATCTGTTTAAGAGTCGACTCTGAGGTTAATGGAGGTCAGTCCAAATGTTAAGCTGTGCTCTTAAGTGTAAATGTAAAGAGAGACCTGGCCTAGACTGGAACAGAACTTAATACTCTACACTGTTATCATTGTCATTCAAAACTTACGGCTGGAGATCAGTGGGAATGAGATTAAATATTAAACAGTGAAGTGCTCCAAACATGTGTTAAATGAAAGAAAAATATTATCGTATTATAATTAGTACTGTTGCAAATCTGAAACTCCGTAGAACAGAGATGTGGCTAGAAGATAAAGTACTTAAAAATGCAATATTTTGAGGTAATACAGTCTCAACATCCACAGCAGGGATAGCAAAAATGACGTCTTCTGACAAAGAAAATAAATCCTGCAGACATACCTTACTGAAAACTTAACGAGCAGAATGACGTCAACAGCTTGTTCTCGTTCTGTTTTTCTGAGAGATTGGTGGATTCGCTGGTTCAAAATTTTCATTAAGATCCATTCTCATCTTTGCATTGGTTGACTAATTAGTTTAGTTGATTGACTAAGTAGTTGGGTAATTGCTAAGCTGATTAATTGGTCGCTGTGTTGAATGAATTAATGAATGATTGAGTGATTGGCGAGTTGGTTGATAGATTAATTGATTGAATTATACAGTACTTCATTGCATGATTGATCGGTCGAGTGACTGATGAGTTGGTTGGTTGGTTGGTTGCTTGCCTGCTTGCTTGCTTTATTCACTGATACATTTTTGTTGTATGTTTAAACTGTCCCGTTATTTGTCAATTTTAAATGAGTGACCAGTAGCTACATTGTGATATGGATTTGTGTTTATTTTTAAACAAACCTTGTAAGACCTTCAACCCTGTTTCTCCGCCAGTGACCTAAGTCTATGTAATCTGAAAAATTAATGAAAACATTTCATGTAGCTTTGTGAATGAAAACCACATGTTGCACTTTGCCTCTTGCCCGTCCCACCTTGTGTGAAAGTTATTGATGCAAAACACTCCTTCGTGCATTGTCTTGGTCTTAAGCTTAATAAATATCATTGACTTGCTCGGTGTACAGAATGAAATTAAAGGCGTAGGCCTAGTCAGTGAAGAATGGAGGGACGTAAACGTCGAATAGGCGGATTCCACAAGCAAAGGGGTGGAAGCCCGGGGGGTGGGGGGAGGGGCAGTTCTTTTGTTCAGTGAGGTTTTGTCAAACCTTGATTTTGAAATCAATGTGACAGAACTTTCATTCAAAACGTCGATGATGTAACTATGAAAATATGTATATTGCAGTGCCTTGGTTTCATCACTAACATTGGCTCCGAACTGAACTCTTCTGTATGTAAAGACTAGGAGTAGTGGGAAGAGGAGGAGGAAGAATGGGCGATGGGGAGGTATCGACGGCCCTGGTCTGAAGTTGTCACCCACGGCGACAGGTTGAAGTGACGTTTATTTAATTTATAGGAATGGGGGGTCAGAGGTCAGAATGACATGTTGTAACCTGAGAACTTCGACTGTGACGAGAGTCAGGAATGTACAGTATTTCAATGGCGTAGAGTAGACTTTCAAATTAGGGCCTAGATCTAGTCTGTAATAGTCTGTTTGGACTGAGTGGTATGTTATCTGCTCCTACACAGTTCTTTTGCCATCGCTAAGGGAATCATGTTATACTACAGGACAAAAAGGTTGGGACTGTACAGAATATAACAGGTACGCTGTTACATCTTCCTTGTACACAAAACGTTATGTGTGTGACTGTTTGATTTGTTGGAGTGACTGATATGTTGGTTGGTGGTTTGGTGGATAAATGGGCTGGTCATAATGGATAGATTGATTGATTGATTGATTGATTGATTGATTGATTGATCGATTGATTGATTGAATGATTGAGTGAGTGAATGAGTGAGTGCGTGAGTGAGTGAGTGAGTGAGTGAGTTAGTGAGTGAGAATGAGTGGGTGAGTGAGTGAGTGAGTGAGTGAGTGAGTGAGTGAGTGAGTGAGTGAGTGAGTGAGTGAGTGAATGTGAGTGAGTGAGTGAGTGAGTGAGTGAATGAGTGAGTGAGTGAGTGAGTGAGTGAGTGAGTGAGTGAGTGANTCATTGCCTCGATTTTATTCTCTTGAAAGAATAGCCAGTATATGCCTTTCTGTACCCGGGTGGAAAGGCATATACAGCATGGTATTCTTTCTTTTATATTTAAGGGGGAGGAAGGTGAGCTTAGTCTGATAATTTTTCAGATGTTACATATTATTTTAAGGAGGTGTGTCACCAGGGATTTTACCAAATTACTGTGAATGATCAGTTTTGAGAAGAAGGGCCGAAAAAATCCTACACTAGAAAATTTCTGTCCCTGCCGGGGATCGAACCAGGGTATCTCAGCTTGCAAGTCTGAACGTGTTACCACTACACTACAGGGACGCTAACTTCACAGCAATTTAATTCTTAAATACCTACTGCCTGAATCGGTCCCTAACTTTCACGTGCGAACCTAGTGTTCACCCGTGACCCCGACACACTTCCCGACTGCTCACAATATGATGAACGTAGGCGCTCAAAATCGAATACAGACAGGACAGACAGGTAAAAATCAAAGTCAGTGAGTTCACTGTCTGTAGTGTTTTAGAGGAATAAAACACCTTTTAAATTAACCTTGGCAGGAAGGTAATAATTATTATTAGAAATCTGTCTCCTCGAGAAAACATAAAAAGCATTAAACCTAAATGCTTCCGGTTTCAATTTCTTTCTAGTTCCGGTGCGGGGCCAACCATTTCCGTTCAAAAATCTCGTTTACTCACGCATTCACTCACGCGCCGATAACAGTTAAGAAACTTCTGTGTGCACGATAGAAAGTAAGCTCCGCAACAGTATCTACCTAATCAGCACCGCAAACACCGACAACGCCATTATCGCAGCTCTAAACATGAAACAAAAATAAACCACGTGTTGCTATGGCTTTTTGCTTTGGTGTTTGAAGTTTGGATCGCACATCAGGGGCGTATACGCGTGCTTTTTTTTTTTTTTTAGGTATGACTGCCTATCAACATAATATCTTAGTCAAAATAAAAAGCTACTGATGATTACTGAAAAGAGAATATGTAGATAGGCGGCTTTCACTCTGAGGAATCAACATATAGTTTATACTACTCTTGCTTGCACACGCACAAAACTCAACACTTAAAAACTTCCGGTGGGTTAGAAGAAGTGCAATCATCAAGAATGCCATTACAGTGTGAAAACACTGTACTTCTCCTGTACAAAATAAAAGTAGCCTATTTTTGGCATTGAACAACGCCTCTCATATAGACTTAGGTACTTACTCGTATAACAGTAATATTCACTCGATAGAAAACGAAATTAGTGTGCTAATTTCGCCAAAATTTAATCTTTTCCCTATCCCCTTTTTCTTTGCTAAAACTCTGACAAATGCTCCTTCACCTACGACGTTTGACTCAGTTAATCAATTATAATGCTGACCACAAGTTGCCGCTTTAAGTTTACGCCTTTTGATAGAAAGCCAAGAAATTTAAGTTAAGCATTCAGTCTAATCTCGCCCTTTTGGGGTGAGGTATCACAGCTCCTACGTTTTCGGTGCGGGGTGCCTTGATATCGTGGGGTGCTGTTGATTACAGGTATGTCTTTGTGAGTAGATTACAAGACAGACGAAAGCTGTAACTCAGCACACAATAAATTCGAAGTTGTGATGGAGTTTATCAGTGTCTTCAGGAAGTTTACAAATTGCTTGTAGACTAGTAGTTTTTGTTTGGCTTCACTTTCCACATTTTCAAAATAACGTCGACTGTGTGCTTAGACGTATATCATATCTATTATTTGCTTAAGTGAAGAACTTTGTATACCGTTTCGGAGGTAAACTGACTTTTAATCTATTGTTCATGACAGATCAACCACGTCGAAGTATCCAAAAGATATTCCACAGAATTGGAATGCAAACATTGGTGTCATTTCTTTCAGGATTTGAAGCGTGTTTTAGTGACATTGCTGGAATTCACGTATTGGCCAAAAAAAAAAAAAAAAGCATAACCCTGAACAAGTTATGAGAGAGTTGGTCAGCTGGTCATGTCAAGCTCACGGACCGATTATTTGTGATCGCATTTTTCTCAAGACCTCCTCATTATAGGATACAACATTACAGATCAACATGGAAACTTTTTAACTTTCTGTCTAATGGTTTCCACGGATTTCTACACCCATTATCAATCTCAACTTATCACTGAACTTTGTTTTCTGGTATGAAGATGCCAATGTTGTTTTTTTTTCATTGTGGGCTTTTTGAGGTTTTATACTCTTCATTAACTTATCCAGGGATCCCATGCTAACATACTTTCCACACATATTGTTTAGCTCTTCGTCCATATTTTGATACATAGAAAAAGTAGGCTACCCACTTATCAATTAGACTTTGAGAACTTTGGCAGTGAATCAGGCTACCTAAAATTGTAAGCTTTTTCAGCAGTAAATATGGTAACTTTACACAATTAACAACAGTTTATATTTGAATGGCAAAACTCCACTTATTCTGAATCTACAAAAGTATTTACATCTATCTAGGCCATTGGAATTCAAATCCAACTCTTTTCCATCCTCCCCATGGCCTGCTTTCTGATTTTATAGTGACTGTTTAAAATTGCATTCCTTTGTGCCAGGTACTGTTGGCATCTTCATACCTATAGAATTGTAATGGGGAATCAAACATGTCAATATGCCCTGTAAATAAATCCACACGTAAACAAAACAACATAACTGCCTGTACATCAAATGAGGAACAACAAACTTTAATGCCGATACAACAGTATATTTCAATGTGTGTAAGGATAACGTTGGGCAGCAGTAGGTATAAGCCCCTCCCCTTACCTGCCCAACCCATCTCCGGTCCTTCCATAAAACCGATGGTTATATCTCCTTGCTCCACATGTGCGGAGAACCGTAAGTCTTTTGGTAACCTACATAAGAAAAGAGTAGGAAAACAAACACAGGTTGAGCAGAATAGACGAGACCGGTTATTTCCAAACTGTGATGCGCATCTCAGTGTAGGTATGCAAGAGTTCTCAAATTAGTCAAATGGAGAAGGCCTGGGGGCTAAAGGACGTTTGGGAGCGAGGGCGTGGACGGGGACGAGGTCGGAGAGGAGATAAAGAAAGGGCGAACATAAACCGCGAAATAGCATGTTTCCATATGTATGTTTATGTATGTATGTATGTATGTATGTATGTATGTATGTATGTATGTATGTATGTATGTATGTATGTATGTATGTACAACTTTGGAAATAAAGAACTTTGATATGTATATAAACTGTTGGTACTTTACTACCACGGCTGAATTTCGATGTCAAAATCTTTTGGGTGTTTTCTATACCAAATCTGATTTTGTGAATGCAAACGTAAAACATTTCATCCACATTGTCAACAATCCTTCAATCTCTGAGTCAGCACATGGTTAGGCAGTGAAAAATTGTCAAAATGCTAATCTTCAGCGGCTTTCCTGAGGGAACTGATAGAAGTATTAAGTTATTTGGACCTCTCTTTTAATCAAAATATTAGGCCGTGCGTTGCTTTGATGATAAATTTATAAATCATGTTAATGAATATACATAGGCCTATATTTAATTCCAATCGGTCTGTTAAAAGTGAACGAATTATGAACAAAACTATTAAAAAATGAATGACGAAGTATACTATCATGATGTGGTTTATCGGGTTATGGGTACTCAAGTCGGGAAAGTGTGAGAGTCCCTGTACTAAGCCAGTATACCATCGTGTAAAGGAATGTTTTGCGGAACTTTGTCGGAAACTATGTTACTATTCGCCCGTCGTAACCCCAGGTGTCAATTTTCACTACACAGATCAAATGATTCTGAGAGTTATTTCTGGCCTTACCTACAGACGGGATACGTCAACAAAGAAAGTTATAAATCAGTATTCGGAGCACCAAAAAAAGATATTTGTTGGAACAGAAAACTGAGTAATGATTTGGAAACCCTTTCCTTATTGTGACGAAAAGAGTCTGTTGTTTTATGCTTTGAATTGTACATTTTAGATTTTTGTCTTTCTTAACAAAGAGCCATTTCATTCAAAGATCAACACTTGCTACACAAATGGCCTCATTTACACTTGTCTAAGACGGTCATAAGGACATCACAGACTGTCTTTCGAACTATCTAAGTAATATACTATTATATCATAATATAATCTCTATGATGGTTGCGGCAGTTGGAAATAATATGCGCCCTATTCAGAATGTACGGCTGTGATGCCAGACAAGCTCGATTTTATGTAGTGGTATACATGGAATTCATGGCTACTGCGGTGGATTTCTGTAAGGGTATATCGTTGAAGTACTCGCAATTCTTTGGGCGAGAATTAATTTAAATATCCCGAAAATTGGGGGAATGGCTTTCCGCAAAGATCTAATTTTCGGGAGCTCCCGGTGATGGATTTCTCTCGAATGTGTTTATGAGAACAAATGACTGGAATAATCCGCAGTGATGTTCCAAGACTGTCTTTGAAATGTATATATGGCAAATCTTCCTCTTCTTGTGAACCTTTATGTACATACTGTACTTGAAGGCCAGGTGAAATCGAAAAGTTATCTTTTCTAGCGCTATCTTAGTGCACTTTGAAAAAAAATATTTGAACAGAACCTCTTTTTGATAAGCAGTAATTTTCGTGAATAAAGCTCAAAACTTAGTTCCTCGAGAAAAGACCAGTTTTATAGAATTTTATAAAGCAGTCAGGTCTTTGGAGTATTCGTCCCACTGACAAGTTTATGATTGGATTCTCCTTTCAGATAAAATCATATCAAGGCATCCACACTATTAGCTTTGGATTGAAGGCTCTGACCATAGTTGGTCAATGCGTCGCGGGGGGAGGGGGGCACGGTTGCTTATTGTGTACATCGCGGCAGTAACAAAAGAGACTTGGGTCTTCCTTAAATTTGTAATTTGCACCACTTCCCAGTCTACACCACAGATCTCTGGGATCCGTACCTACGGCCCTGTTTTGACTATAACTATGTATATAAGGTTACGCTAGGTGATCTAATTTTAGCATAGCCGTCAATTAGTAACGCCGGGAGAGAGGTGTGAGATTACTTAACGAGTCGACTTAACAGACTGTGCTTTCACTCATTAAGCAACCTTTATGGTAGCTCTTGTGATGAATTTGCTGCTGTGTTGATTCTGCTATCGTTGGTGGAGAGATTATGTTCCTTGACGTTGATACGTTGATACTGTATCTGACGGAATTACTGCCACTTACCTGCGAATGTATACATAATATAGTCTAAACTAGGCCTACATGATTTAAGAGCGCAGTAGTTTAAGTACGGGATGTGAGGATAGAGCTGCAAGGCTGGAACATGGGGTTGCCTCTGTACAACAGCTTGGAATAAATTACTGAATCATTTTTAAAATCATCTTCAAATCTTCAAATCATATCGTGGCCGTCAATGTCATCTTAATCATTGCCCATTTCGTGACCTCGATCTTCATTTGTTATCTTTATCGTAGTCCTTATGGAGTGAAATAGAAAGAACATAGGGTCTGAACAAACCAAACATTACTGCACATACAGTTTAAACAGGAGAACAATACATACTACCTTTTTTTGCACAATCATTTCTCGTAAGAGATTCCGGCTTATCGTTTTCAGACCTAATTTCATGTAAGTTTATGAAAAAAAATCAACCGCATAAATTACAGGTTAAAGCTGAAGACAAAAAAGCATGGGATTACTGTTGTCTATTAAGTAAGCGATAACAATAAAGTCAGTCTACGTCAGGGATTAGTGATGTTGATTTATGACTCATTAATGTTTAAGGAAAAGACCATGTTAACATATTTTCGTGAAAAGGCAGCCATAAAGTGAGGGAACAAGATAGAATAGACCTGTTGTGTGGTTTGCCGCATGTGGTTTATAACTTTATAAAGAGTTGTAAATCTGTAGATACAATGGTCCGTTTGAGACAAAACTGCTTTCTGGTATCCCCGTTCTTCTTTTGTTTTCAGTTTTTCAGCCGATCTCCGACCTTGCACCCCCTAAATATTTCAGTTGCCTGTGTGCCCCTCGTGTTCTTTCGTGCTAGACTATGCCTTTGTCTCCAGCTGCGTCCCTGGCCTAATCTCTCCTTTCAAGATCGCATTTGTTGCATGTGTTATCTCTCCTTGTTGTACTCATCATTTTCTTTCATTTTCATTGTACAGCATTATGATATCCTCGATGTGCGGAGCACTCACATTAATTTTGATATCATGTCTTTATAAAAGTCCTGTAGGCCGAAACTTTGGCAAACTGCTGTGTCTTGCTGTTTTCCGTTTTCAGTCTGGATTAGCAAATCTTTTACTGTTATTGTTTGACATTTCTTTGCAAAATTAAATGAAATTGAAGAAGTGACAGCAGCCTCAGTTGTCGCTAATTTCATTTGTCACTGGAGGCACCTCAAGGAAGTTTAGGGGCATTTCGAGCTGTGGATGCTCCTTTTTGTGTATGTTCATCTCCTTTCATCTCNTTCTCTATCCCTCTCACCGGTCTTACTGTTCCTACATGTGAGGTCCATTCACTGTTGTGTCTCCCCGGGTAAGCTGCTGATCACGGTATTGGCAACTGTTCATGTTCATACAGTAAGTGGGAGATCATGAGATTATCTTGGACTAGATGGACTCAAACCTTCCGGGTGGTGAGGCCGATACCTGAATTTTTAGGTATTGTCATGCTCACCCTTCGTGCTCTAAGTATCAAAAGTATCGATTATGTTTCTTTTCAGCTATATAAATAAAAAGTAGGCGTTTCGATTTTGTTTGATACTTTTGGCAAGAGTGTCAAATTTTCGCCGCTCATATCGAAAGTATCGAAAAGGCATCGAAACTCCAGATCTGCACTTTGATAACGATAGCGAAATTGCTGAGTATCGAGATTATGGATATTCGGAGATAAAAAATGTTGCTGAGTATCGAGAGTATGGATATTCAGAGATAAAACACATTGCTGAGCGTCGAACGTATGGATATTGAGAGATAAAATCCTAGCTGGGTATCGAGAGTTTGGCTATTCAGAGACTATAGCTCCCATCACTAATGAAAACCTACCTTCCTATTGTGAAGGAGTTGGGTGGGAGGGGGGAGGAGGTGAGAGATTGTTGGAGTCTGAAGGATGGAGAGAGATAGAGAGAGGAGGAAGGAATGAGGAGTTATAGGCTGGGGGTGAAAAATGTAAATTATAGTTGAAGGAGCAAAAGACACAGTGGGTAAGAAAGTCGAGAATGAGCGATCAGTGGGATCGGAGGGAGAGAGAGAAAAACAGAAAGAGATATGAAAGACAAACTGGAATTGGGAAGGGAAGAGAAAAAGAACAAAAAAAGAAAGAGATGTCGATGGAAATTAAATAAAAAGCAATTAGTCGCCGCACTAAACCAGAGTTTAGAGTACCGTCGACCAGTTACATAAACAAGCACTTAAGTGCAAAGACACCTTGGCGTCACTAACAATGTGAGATGGTAGACTGAGTTAATGACACCAACCACGTGCTTACAGGTGGTACTCTACTCATTACAGTAGATAGAGGGTGGAAGGCACTGGTTCAGGAGCTCCATATATTATATGCGTGTGTTTAGAGGGGATGATGCAGTACCGTGAAAAACATTTTTCGCAAGAGGCTGAATTGATCTTAAGGGTAATGATTGTTGGCAGTATTGACACTGAGAACACCTTTCCACACAACTGGCGTCAAAATGGATCATGGCTGCTGGTACAGACCTTACAGGGCAGTAGTAGTGATGGAAGGTGGGACAACAGTGCTAAAGGGTTTTGTGGAGAAACAGCATGAAAATATCAATGGCGTAGCTATGATTTGGAAAAACGAAGTTTGGATGTATTTCTGTAAAACTTCCCAGCAACTGCCGAAAAAAAATTTTAAAACCTCAAAAGGATTATGAAAATGTAATAACTTGTTGCAGGAGATGGCTAGATCTTCCCAAAATACTCAAGGGAAGTCGAGGGAATGCAATTTCGATCACGTTGGGATGGTATAGGCCTGGGTCCGGGAATCAGGTTGGAAAGACCTCTTGGGAATTTTAAGATAAGAACGGTGTTGTCTGGAAGGTTGCTAGAAAAATGTCTTGATAGATTAATGATGGAGTGGTGATCGAATGGGAAATTCTAATGTTGGAAAGGTATTTGGAGTGGCCGCGTGAAACATCTCTTAGGTCTGGGATGTCTAAGCATAATAGAGATGTTCGGATAATTGATTTCACAGACATTAGACAAAGACTTGGTAGACCTCTGACGATACTCAGCTAGAAGCAAGAAAATGTTAAGGAATAGCTTTTGGATAGATTCGGAGTGTTAGGACGATTGAGAGCTCTTATGCGTAAACAATTTTAGGAAAAACATTCGCAAAACTTACACAGGAGGTTCTTGGTCGAGGAAAAATCTGGCAGATCTTAAAACCATGAGGAAGAGGGTTTGCCAGAAGGGTTTTTACCTATCTCACCTTTTACCTTTCCCGTGATACAGAGAACAGTAGCATGTACTTGTCAAAGGTGAACGATAGAATGAGGAGCATTTTTAGAATGGAATTAAGCTAGAGAAGGAGAAAATATGTAGAGATCTATTGACTTGTCTCACTTTCACCTGCCAGGGGTTTCTTCTTGCTAGCAGTGCCAGTAGTTAATTGTATGTTGAGAACGAGTTTTTAAGAAACCCATCTAAATTTTCGTGTCTTTCAGTGATGGCCCAAAAACAATCACATTTTGTGCGGTTATGTTACAATTTTACGTCCAACAGGCTTACATTCATATTATAACTTTTTTGGGGGGAGTGAGAATACAGTATGTACAAGGATTCCATAACATTTCACCTTGTTAGACTATTCCCCTGACAGAACTTCATGTCTGATACATGGACATGCCGAATGAATGTAGCATCTTTGTCGTAGACAGTCCTGCTTATCATTGTCTGTAGGACTGACGTCGCTGGCGGTGTCGAATGTCATTAACGAACCACTGTTCAGTCACAACTATCTTCTGACAAATGTTCTTTCTCGTCAAGTTCATAAGGAAGTCTAAAACCTCATGCTCTTTTACAGAGACTCCCAAACGTTCCAGTGTTGCATACGCCAGGTAACTCTACAACGAGTCACGTACTTCCTGTCATGTGGTCCTTCGGAGTAAGACGGTCTTACTGATAAAGCTTGCGCCAGCAGCCCGCGATTCTTTAGAAGATGTTGCACATCCCCAGGAAATAATGCAGTCGACTCCGTTTAATGCAATCCATGCAAACGGCACTTGTAATATTTTGTTCTTTACATAAATCACTGCATAATCGCTGTTCCTTATAACGGTAGCTTTTCCTTGCCACCGAGGATTTGCGGTAACACGAAAAAGACTCAACCTACCACACTTTGAGAACCCTTGGCCATGTTTCATTCAGCATCAACCTCTCTGTCATATAATTCCATCGACAGGCCGTCCAACTTTTGAAGTCTTATGTAGACAGTACCTCTATGTCCGAGCCTATCAGCGAGCCGTCTAACTGCAGGTTCCTCTACAGAACCAAAGCTCGGTCTGTCTGGTTCTATTACCAGCCGAGAGGGATGAGAGGAGGTGATAGAGGAGATGAAAGGAGAGATAATGAGAGAGAGATAATCTGAAGAATTCCCATGCTCTTTGTTCATCAGTGGAATGGTAAACAGGCTGGAAGTTGTTCCTGAAGTGGCGAAGTGAAAAGAATAAGAATAAAAATATTAAAAGAAGATGGATTGAGAAGAAAGATGGAAGAAGAAGAAGACAATGGAGAAGAAACTTTTCACCTGTAGTAAGAAAGAGAGCTCATTGAAGAAAACATGTGCATGCTTTGTTTTGCCTTTTTTTCGAGGCAGGAGAAGAGAACAGGGGAACAGGAGAAGAGAATGAAAAATGAAAACGTGCGCTTTACCTGTAAAATGGAGAAGGGGTGAAAGAGAGGGATAAATGCAAAATAACACTGTGGGATATTGATAACATGATCAAATAGTTTCCTGATAACGTTGCCAAATAGGCGTTCCGGACATTTTGACATTTAACAAGTCGCATGCCCACCCTTAACGGAATACAGCGGGTAACAGTAGCTATAATTGAGGAGAGCAATGGCCAACAGCAGAAGAAGAAGAAGAAAAGGGAAAAAAAGAGAAGAGGACGAAGAAAAGGAAGAATAAGAAGAAGAAAAGGAAGAAGAAAAAGAAGAAGAAGAAGAAGAGGAGGAAGAGGAGGTGGAGGAAGAGGAGGAGGAGGAGGAGGAGGAAAAGATAAAAGAAGAGGGAGAAGAAAAAGAAGAAAATGGAAGAAGTAGAAGAAGAAGAGGAGGATGAAGAAGAAGAAGAAGGTAGAGAAGAAGAACTAATTGAGGAGGATGGAAGAGAAGTCTGGCCAGGTGGTGAACATCACAGCTTATACAAAACATGGATTAAACAATATTTAAATACACACATGATGCTGGTTTAAAGAGTAAGGGGCAAAACGATAACGTTATTAAAGAATCACCATACAAAACCTGTGTACACGATAACAAAAGATAAAACCTGTAACGTTTTGCTGCATATAAACACAGTAGGGGTTCTCATGAAGATACTTAACAGTGGTTTCCAGGCATCTGAGATGCACACTGAGCTATCCACTTACAGATTTACAAAAAAGAGGAACAGCCGGGGACAGACGTTCTTTGTAGATATTGCAAAATCTGGGTCATGTCACCGTGCCCTATTATCTGAGTCTGTGGAAAAAGCAAAACTGAGACATTTCTTTCCCCAAAAAAATGAAGGAAGGAAACACTCTATTACAAACTGAAGTTTAAGGGGAAAGTATCTTAGTTTATTTTAACATCGTCTAAAGATCTTTAGATGTATGATTGCAGGTCCACTGCAAAAATTATTTCACTTAGCCCTACGTCTCTTCAGACATGAGAATATTGAAACAGACGTCTTCCGCGGTAGTATAGAATGGCTATGAGTTCTTGTTCTTGTAGGTATACATGGCCAAAAGATAGCTTCAGAATAGTGTGTGTGTGTGTGTGTGTGTGTGTGTGTGTGTGTGTGTGTGTGTGTGTGTGAACGGAAGAGCTACCTACACCCAGTCGCTTGTCCTGCACCACAGGTTTTAAGATCGTTCTCGGACCTCATAAATGACTTCATTTAGTCCCGCTTCCTATCAGAACACGGCATCTCCGGACTGACTTCCTCTGAATATCTCTCGGCCGGAGCAACCCGTCCTTGTTCCTGAGGGCAATAAAGACCTTCCCGTAACTTCGGTATAGCATGAACACGCAAACGGAAATTGCCAAAGAAGTGGAGAGCTTTGAGGCAGAAGTGCTTTAAGTTCAGTCCCAGCGTCCTTGTAATTTAAAAGACAAAAGCTCTGCAAAGAGATAAGTCCAAATGGGAATGACACAAATGTCGCAAAAGTTCTGTAAAGAAGTCCAGCGGTGTTCAACATTTAATTTTGACTGTCCCCTCTGAAATATTTTTCTCCTTCAATTTATGGTAAAAACTAGTATTAAAAAAAACCCCACAATAAACAAACCAAGAAACCCTATATAAAGTAAGAATATTGCCTAGGAATTCTGAAGACTAGGTGCTCAAAGTGAAAACGTGCGTGATGAATGATATTATCTTGGCAGTCCAACAATCAAGAATGTATCCTGAACCTTTTCGCTTTTTGTAGTGGAGTTGGGCATTAAGTCCAGGAACGGAAATGGAAAGGGAAATAAAGTGAAAAGGGAGTTGCTGGTCTTGATTACCTTGATTGATGTTTTATTGTTTTCTCCCCTGGCCTTAGTATCCTCCCCTTAGGCGGTTTTAGACTGTGAGTGAGTGATAGATTAGGCCTGGGGCATGCAGGTAAAAATTACCTACCCGTGTAGACTGCTCACACCAGGAGAACTTCCATGCACGAACAAGCAGTGGGCGCCAGGAACTGCGAAGGGTAAAGTTATTTACAATTCTGACACCAGCTTTTCCCACCTCCTACCACTCTTTTAAAATAGCAAAAGTAGCAATGGCAGATGCACCAACTCGTTTCCTGATAGTCTTCATCTAAGGAAAATATTTTATGGTTTTGGAATTTTTTGAAGTCTCCAAATAAAGCAATAACTCCAGGGACAAATAAACAGGAGGAGAGACAACAGACGCAATGAGAAAGCACCATCATGACGTAGCTATATTGTCTTTTCAGTCCCCATTTCAGTAACCAACTCAGTAGCTGCCAAAAGTGTCCACCTGCCTTCCGCAAACTTTTCGAACTAAAGCAGGTGAAAGGTATACAGTCGTAGTCGTCCTTTATATCAAGATAAGAAAGACATTTATTTTGACATGGCCAGTACTACTGAACTCTTTGCTTTCCACCTCCTCCTTCTCCTGTTTCTTCATTTAGGCAATTGGTTCCTTCCATAATTTATAGTAGTCTATGTATGTGGAGGATTGTGAGTAGAAAAAAAGGGCGTGTGGTTTAGTGATACATACCTTGCTCTTGTTATTTGCCGGAAGAAGCTGCACTGCCCCCCTAGTCTGCAGTTTTTGCTTGGTTAGATGTCTGTAAATTTATCGCTTTAATGATTGTCACGTAATGATTATAATGTCACATCTTGTCTTTGCTTGTTGTGAGAAATGAAGGTGTGTAAACTGGTCCTGTTACTGATGTCTTAAGTAGCTTCAAACCCATTGTTTCAGAAGGGAAGACTGGAACCCTGAACCTTGATATTCGTATTTCGCCGGTCCACAGATAATTATGGTAAAATATGGCCTGTGAATAAGGGTTCGGAGGCTGGGTGTGAACTTCATAGTCCAAACTTGGTCATTCCAGGAAAACAAGTCAGTTCAAAATAAGAAGGGGAAAGGGACGAAAGAGTATGGACTACAGAATGAGATTTTTTAAATTTATTAACAAACCGGAAATTAGCGAAACATTATGTCTTCAAATTAGTTGGCAAATAAGTTCGCAAAAATGACCAGTAAAAAATGCTCATAATATTTTATTTTTAAACTGCTGTAAACTGAAGTATTAAAATCTACTTTTCCATGATGTTCTGACTCCCTGATAACAAAAAGAACAGGTAGTTGCAAGGAGCGTGACTATATGGAGAAAACGTGGCGAGTGAATCATCAAGGTTTAAAATCCGTCTGTATTTAAAATGATTAAAATAAATCACATTTTATTCACAATGAATCAAAAATTCGGTCTCCAGCTCTAGATCTATCATTTCTGAAAGTGAAAAAAGGGAATGGGATTTTGTTTGGCGTGCTGAAAATAGAAAGCAGGATGAAGAAAGATTTTATCTCGATATACTGTTGCTCGTCAGAAATACGAGCAAAAAAACCCTCAGTATTATTGATACCACCTATGTTATTTGTGAATAGCAGATTGACCGAACTCTATTTTTGATACCAGAAGCCAAGAAAAAAAAAAGATAATGAAAAAAAATGAAGTCTAGACTATATAGGGAAAGTATATGGTAGTATATTTTGTGAGGCAATAGTTGTGGGGTCTCTGTCTGTAGCCAGGTGAGAATATAATAAAGGAGACAACAAAAAATATATTTCAGTAGAGCAAATGTGATATAATATTCCAAGATGAACAACGACGATGATACTGGCAGTCACGTGGTCACATCCACCTCTTAATCGGAATACCCGGTCCCCCAGACGGCCCTTTTTGATAGGATCATGTGAGATATCCAAGAAAGGGGAGAGAATAGGAGAGTAAGACCTCAAAAATTCTTATTTCTTGTACTCGAGAATGCTACTTGTTGCAATGCTCTCATGCCAAGTTTCTTACTCTACAGCCCAACCCATTTATAAGATAAGATAAGATAAGATGTATGACTGGTATGGATGTAATTGGAACCCAGTTATAAAGGGCAGTGTCTCAAACTCATTTTCCCTCTCTTCTTTGTTTTTGTTAAATTAATATTTTTTTTAAAGGCACTGGAAAGACGAAAGTCCGGTTGTTATGAAATATTAAAATGATCGACCCTTATATGATTTTTGCATGATTAGGGTGATCTAAACACCGATACGTGAATGAAATCGTCTCGCATAGTGTTTACACGCTGTCTCGTGTTATATAATGTTGACGTCATGTGGATATAGCATTACAAATGCCAAGTCTGCATCTCGATCACACCTGTTGTTTCCATATCCACTATATGGAAACAAAAGAACTCGGAAATAGCGATACTGTTTTGAGAATCCCAATAACCCCGTTATTTCCGAGTTCCACTGTAAATGAAATCGTCATCACGAACTCGAACACCTCACGAAATTCGAAATATTAATTAACCGTTTGGAATTCGAGTTAGCGAGGTTCTGCTGTAAACAGGTGTGGGTAGCTACCTAAAGTCTACAGGTGGGAGCATGCAGGTAGCACAAGAACGATAAATCCGGCCCCTCTTCCTGACATAAACCACGCGGTGCCAGCCAGCTCAGGCACGGTAGTGGACTTTTTCCCACCCGAGTTCTCTCCCGTACCGTACATCACTTGCTTGGCTTCCTTGTCTTCATTATTACCTACCTTGCGGGAAGTTGTGTATGGGAGGCTGCTCTGCCTTGCTTGTACTGGCTGCAATGAAATTTGGAATAAGACAGAACGTGTGAAGATTGAAATATACAATAAATACTGGGAAAAGGAGAAATCTAATTTGATCTGGGAACTCACGAGCAGCGTTTATATTTGAAAGTTTGTGAATGACGATTCTAGCAAATACTGAATCCACTATTGGACACCGTATAGGCCTACACTGCAGCATCCAGATTTCTTTTCCAGGAAACCCGATGAGTTGTTTTGGAATTTAATCTGACCCCGTTTACGTAAGCGTAAGTAGATCTAATTCCTTCCGTGTTTTGAACGTTTAAAGAGAGTGTGTTTGCATGCTTGAAGACCAGCCTAAACCGTTTTCGTATATATTGTTTGTTTTTGTTACTCTCCACTCATCTCAATATTACTTTGATCTCCATCTCACGTTACTTTGTAACGCTGTGCGTGCATGCATCGCGTGCCACAGTAAACATCAGCACATCCTGTGAGGTGTTAAGTTTTTAGTAACGTGTGACACCTGGATAAGTTTTTGGTAAATTATGACACCAGATCTTCTCGAAAAAAAAAAATTGGCCTACAGTGTAAACATCTTGAATTCAGAGTTTTGTCAAGGAAGGAACAGGAAGCCAAATTCCGAAAGGAGGGATCAACATAATATTTTGAGTTCATAAGGTCAGTCTGATCAGCCTATCTTTCGTTCGTCTTTTCCCCCCAATGTTCGGACGTGAACGAGGCACACCGGGCTCTGTGTTTCAAGTCCACCAGTCCACCTGCATTCTGTCAATAGATCTACCTGCATTCTTCGAGCGGAAATACAAGTTAAGCGATGCCAACTTATCGCTACATGGAAGAGAACGGCATTATCTACTATCCATACTATATTTAGATACAGTTCATTTCGTACCCAGTAATGAAATATCTGTTCAGTGGCATTAAAGGCATTACCCAAATAAAAGATTCATGCAACACTAGAACTTTGCCTGATCAGAGGCAGAAAAATTGCAAAACCGTTGAAAATTGTGATGATTTAAGAGGTACCGGTGGCACATAGAATAGTAAGGAAACTTACACTAAGATGGAGGTTAGAAGCGGCAGAATCGATGAGAAGTGAATATGAGATAAGGGCTGAAAAAGAGTAGCTTCAAGTAAGGATTGTTTTTGAGCTGCAGACCGGCCGTTACTTCCACTTCTTGCAAGGCTGAGGGCTTTTACCAGACATGAGTCACGATAAACTCTGCTAAATCTGATGTAAAATTCTCCATTGTAATAATGGCGTATCCGAAACTTTTCAGGAAGGCAGTTTGGATGAGGCAGTCACTATCCCGGCGTGTTGGCAAACGAGTGACTGACAGTAAGAGTTTATTGACAAGACTATACTCAAATGTAAATATCTCCGAGTAACATTAGGATGAGGGTAACCCCTCCCCTTCCCACCGCCTCTTTTTCTGTTGTATCTTGCTGTCTTTGCTTCGGATAATGAAGGGAATGAGCAGGACCGTGACCGGTTTTCTGCATGGCTGCCTTCAGCCATAATTTGGGGGAAGTCCGCTTCCATCCGTTATGGTATAACAGAAACTATAAAGATATGCCTAAATTGGGTTTGAAGAGTGATAAAAAAAAAAAAACACCAAAAAAAACCCCAAAACTCAAAAAAAACCTGATGTTCTTCGGGTTCAGAAAATCATATATTTTTAGGTTGTTTGCAAGTCTCCGAATGAGGCAGACCACTTTAAAGGACTATAATTAATGTCAGCTTATCAACCAACCTCCATTGATCAGCTCCCTCCCTCCTCAGCTTAACTTGTTAGTCTACTTTATTGCAAGAGAGGGGGCGGAGGGCGGTGGGCAAGAAGAGGAGCTTCGGTCCTGTTCAGGGGTAAATTGCCCCCCCCCCCCCTTTTCCTCAAAACTTTTTTTTTGTTGCTTTTTTCATCCAAGCAGTCTATGTTCCGGACAGAGAAACGAGAATGGACCAGTCCTGGCTAATTACGGAGGATAACCTTCTTTCCATGTCAGCTGCGAAAATTAATGGCACTGTCTGTTGTGTTTAGGGTTAACACAGTTTAGTTTTCAGTTTTTGTTTTTTTTTGTTGTTGGCGAGGTGTCAGAACCTTAATTGTTTGTTTAGAAATACGAGACATGTACATAGAGCCGCGGTGTTGATGGAAGATGGTGTGTGGATATGGAGGTCTAGAACGTAGAGAGAAAGAGAGAAGGGTGTGTGTATGAAGTGGGGATCTGGGCATAAGATAGGGACTGAGGTATTGTCAAAAAATGTGTGTGAGGTGGAGAAGTGACAGACAGACATGGAAAGACAAAAAACAGAAACTGATATGTTATGACAGCAGAGCGAGAACGACTGAAAGAAAAAAATGGAGCAGGAGAGCAAATCTGAAAAATGAGATCGAATGGAGAAGGGATGAAAGGATAATGGAAACTTCTTAGGCTAAAGCCCATTTCTGTACCCCAAGATAGTGCCATGTTTGCATATAACGTCGTATTTTTTCACATGTTTTGAAAGAAGTTGGAGGAACAAATATAGGATTGCTTACAACCATTAATCAGCATAATGAAACTCATTAAGATTTCTTATAAATTTGCTCTGTTCTCAAGGTTTTTTTTTTACCTTATACATAAATTCTGATAGAACTGGCCTAAAATTCTGAAGAAAGTGAAACCAAAATTAGAATTTCACCTAAACTGATTTGTAGAATACGACACCTGTATGTTTACGTGGACGATATAATATGAAAAATGTTGTCATGTTGCTTAAATATCCACCACGTTCACTTTTGAGGTCTCCTTGGTCTGACAACGGTAGGCCTAATTTTTCTCCGAGTGCCTCCATTTTCTCAAAAAAAAACAACAAAAAAAAAGGGCTTGTCTTCAGGTCAATCTGATAAAGTACAGACTCATGGGATAACAAAAACCACAAAACGCTAGTTGGCAATTCACTCGCCCTAGATCTAATCAGAATCCCAACCCGCCAACCGACGTGCAAATGGATGAATGAAAAAAGTTTTTTTTTTCATTTTTGAAGAGGACTGTTTTTGTAGCAGGTGGTGGTGGCCTTCAAAGTAGGCGTTGTCTGTCTACCAGTCCCAGAATTGTTTGAATGAAGCCGACAACAGTGCTTAAAACATCAACAAACAAACCAAGCCTGTATCTTTCCATCGGGGCCTGTTCGCACTTTTCGGAGAACTGCTTAGAAATTGGCCCCAGTCCCGAAAGAGGCATCCTCACAGACTAAATAAAGTGGGTCGTTACATAAAGACATTCCAGGTGTCTGCGGCACGGTAAATGTCGAGCAGGGATCAAATCGAGAAATTAACCCCCTCTTACTCAAGATGTCTGAGTACTCAGATCAGGCGTAAGAACCAGGAAGGAAAGGTCAAGAAAACAGCGCGTGGAGTCGCGAAAGAAAAGCTGCGATATCAACAAAAGATGGCGCTATTCATAAACACATCGTGACTTTTGCGTGAAAGTTTCACTCAGTAGGCCTCTTTTTATATCTTGCACAATCAACACGACTTTTTTCGTCTCCGTCTCGTGTCGAGAATGGCACGAGTGCGAGGAAAGGAAAAGAAAATAATGCAGGATGGTGCGTGCAGGAAGAGTAGCAACGTGGTACTGGATCTTGCATCACACTGCTCACCCATTGTGGTACAATAGTTACTTATTTATAGTTGCTGTTTATTCTATACAGAAAGTGACCAAATCAATTTTACCTATTTGCAGGCAATCAGATGGCAAGATTCACTTACACGGTTTTACAGTTATCCTGCAAGGTACATATAATGTTACCTCACGTATTTAATTTATAGCATAAATCTTTCTTTATCGAGAAACCATGTTAAAGGACGCATGTATTATTAAGACATGAACCAATATATCAAGAAGAGTTGGCGTCCATAAATCATTCAGCCAACGTTATCTGACTACTTATGTTGCATGACATGGTACTGTGCCGTACATGGCTCCAAAGCGGTCTTACACTTCCTTGTTTATCGGTAGACCTACTTTTACAGTGGAAAACAAAATTTTCTCAACCAAAGACAAATATCAAATCGTGTTCTCGAAGGACGGGAGCCAGGAGGTGAGAAATGTTGACGCTTAAATTTCCAGGGATAAAGGGGAAAAACAAATCTCTTTCAAGCAGAGACAAACATCAAAACCTGGTTTTGGAGGGATGGGGACCAGGGGGTGAGAAGTGTTAACGCCTGAATTTCCAGAGATGACATAATTGCTAATACAAAGAGCCCTCATGAATTTCAAGTGTCTGGTAATCTTCGAAACCGGATATCCATCCTCACAGTAAAGTGGGACCCTTAATCCCTCCCTTCCCTCTCTCAGTTCCCCTTTCCTTGCCTTGTATGTTTTAACAGAAGTGTATTACATGCGATCTTCGGGGTGGTCTTTTTGTTTTCAATTACAAAGTGGTCTAGTCTACATCAATTTTAAGTTCATCATTTCATCGGGGACCGCCTAGCAAAGAAAGAGTGAAACGGGAATATAATCCAGTTTATGTGCAAGAAAGGACGTATTATTTTTCAAATGTAAGTTTTGCTGTTAATTTTGTGTTTTATTGATTTCACAACATGATCTACGTGTGCTGTGTTTAAAACCTAATATTAGAGAGTGGACAGTCAGAATCGTGAACATTATTTATTACTCTGATTAGGAATTAATGTTTTCTTTAATTTAAAAACACACCATTACATCCACTGCTTTTCTACTCCGCACGTCCAGGCTGGATGTTGTGTGTAGATTCTCCTGAAATTCTCGTGAAATGTGTTCACGTCTTTTTCATTGTCTTGTATTCACGCTCGGGGGACTAATTGTGGTAAAGCTAAACAAAACCTAAGTATCGATTCTTGATTTTTTTCATACAGGCCGATTCAGATTTCTGAGTCGTTTCAAGTTGCGTTCGTGGACCAGTGTTATGATTGGAATGTGAATTAAGAAGCCAGGAGCCCGTTGCTCAGTGCAGGGTTCGAACCTCCTCAAAGATCTCAGTTTTTACCTATGAGGTGCATTAGTTTGATATTTTGAGAAAATAGCATTTAGGTATTTACTGGCTCAAATCTTAGGTGTATATCACAATATAAGAGTGCCTTACTGCCTCAACTACCGTATGCTCATTCCTAATCATTTTGCGAAAGTGGGGATATAACATTAAAATAGCAGCAGCAGCAGCAGCAGCAGCAGCAGCAGCAGCAGCAGCAGCAGCAGCAAATTAAGAGGCATCAATAATAGTAATCCTGGAATCGAATCCATCAAATTTGAAATTGCTTGTATTGCCATAGCCCTCGGTTGGCCGACAAGTGACAACTGATTTGCAAGTCAGACAGGAAGGAAAAAAACAAGACCAAAAAAACATAATTACCGTGAGTATTTTTCACTCGTTGACCAATCAAAATAGTTGAAAATAAGCCAACCCGTGATAGTCACGAGGCTTGACATGATCTAGACTAGCCAAGCAGACGGACGCAGAAAACGTGCAGACGACCGGCCTTTGAGAACCGACAAAGATGGCCACTCTGCTTTTGACAGAAGGACAGTAGACTAGTCTGTTATGGAAGAATATTGCCACCACCTTGTCAGTCGATTCCTTTACTTCGTCAGGACATCGAGATTCAGATAAGTGTCTAGTCTATTAGTTGCCACTGCTGTTACAGAACAAAAATATAATGCCAGTTAGTTAGATTTCTGGGCAGAACCAGTGGTTCTGATTTTGTAAGGTAGCCTAGAACCACGTGTTCACCCTGTTTCGGACAAAGCAGTGTGCCTTCATAACGTTTACCATCTTTATTGTGGGTTTACCCGCGAGAAAAATTGTTTCTGTAGACCTTACCTAGATCTAACTTCCATACAGGCTCTCACCTCAATACTAGACCAGAGTCTAGACGTCTAGCAGTTTCTCTTATTTTGCATTTTGGCAAGCTTTCATAATAATTTAGGGATCCCGCATCTTCGTCTCCGGAAGCCATTATCATGTATGTTGGATGTGTGTGAAAAATCTTTCCTTCATTCTTCTTAATGCAAATAGATCTAGATCTAGCAAGCTCTTACATAATAATAGACACGTAGGGAGCAGAAGTCACAGGTCGAGAGAGCATGGGTTCCAGCCTCCGATCAAAGCATTGAAGACTTTCATAGTCAGCGTTATCAATCATTGTGAGAACGATTGAATTAATTTGTTAAAGTCATTGTAACATTATTAGCTTGATATTAGCTACTGTTAATTAAGGCATTAATCAGTTGCGGCGAATCCATAAATTTATAATACGTTGTAATTTAAACTGTTACATTAACGCAGGTTTTTTGCGTTGTCATATAAAAGAACCTTATTTCTGTGTTGTTTTCTTCCCCTGAGAAAGAAAACGAAAAACCTATACTGCCCTCATTTGACTGCCATTCCTTCTCTGTCAAATGGTGAGTGATTACCCAAGTTTCATCTAGGTACACAATGTCGTAATCTTGAGCACGGTTTTCAAGGACGAGACGCAGGTACCGTTCTTGCTCTTAACAGCTAGTCTACCTGATATGATCTCGCACACAACATAAAATATTCCATTTTTCAGCAGTTTTTTTCTGGAAGTATGTAGTGCCTTTCTTACTCTGTTACTGCCTTCCACAGGGTTGCTTTGGAAGTATATAGTGCTTTCCTTACCTCCGTCCACAGGGTTGATTTGGACACTCTCAGCTGACATTGAATATGATCCTCAAATAATTTTGAAGTATTACAAAGTTCTATATTTTCAAACATTTTATTGATTAACCTCTCCTTTACACCATTGTCGAAATGATCAAATTTCAGCTGTCTGTGAATTTTAGGAAGGGGGTGGGGAAAGAGGATTTCCATATATGTCATCCTACAACATGCTCCTAACTACAGAGGCTAAAGAGGGATGATATTAATGGAGTTAATATAAAAGAGAAGGGTTTTTTTTGTTTGTGGGGATACAAAAAGATAGAAAAGTAGTCTTCAAATCTTACGGCTATGTTTTTCGCTGCATGTTGTAGAATGGCACACATGTGTATGGAATCCTCTCTTTTAGGGGTCCGTTGGTTATACCTCATTTTTCTGAGATTAAACAGTTGGGCGTTCGTCTTGAAATACCAAGTCTTTCTCTCACACTGTCTTTAGGCTGATTCAAGCTATAGTATAAACGATTCGGTATACTTTCTTTGCTGAAATGATTTAGTAGTTTGACAGCCATCTTACCCCCTTTTCCTAGTATGAAATCTGAATTTGAGAGACTAGTCTGTTTTAGGATATCCATATTAGACTTGACCAAACAACGTCTAATATCAGTGGCTGCAAGTGAAACTCACATATTAATCTGCATAATGTGTCAAATGTTTTGGGCCTGGATGGACGATACAGACAACAGGCGTGAATCAGTACTTATTATAAAATCACAAAAGAAATGAAGGCCTTACTTTTGTTGGCTTTCCCCCCCATTATGCCTACTTGTTGGAAAATAATATATATTTTTTATTTATGTTGTAAGACTGAGTAACGGACTTTAATGGGAAAAAATATCGAACTCGTAAAATCACAATGAAGTTACTGGAATTTAAAGGTTGAGATGGGCAGCTAATAACAAAGAATGTACGACGAATGAAAGGAAATGAATTCAATATTTGTAATAAAATGGTTTGAGGCGGCACCGTTAATTCTTTGTACGAAATAAGTATAGACACTTTCTATACTACTGACGACTGGTCACGGTCGCTGATCACACTTTGTTGGCAGCGAGATGGGAAAAAAAATTCGATGAACCAGGCAAAGCAAATAGTGTAACCCACTATTTCGCTGTAATATTTGTTTTCTCTGCATTGCTGTTTTTTTTATAGAAACGGTAAAAGATTTCCAGTATAAGTGATTCCAGAACTTAAAATTATTTTATTTAAGTCGGACCATCAAAAAGTCAGATTCAAATTTCCAGGCGATTCTGTGCGTGTTTGCGAAATTATCGCAGTCGAAAGAGGACAGGCCTGAGTAAACGCAGATTACAGTTTTGTTTTCTTAAACATTCTCTTAGACACCCTTGCATGTGTTCTAATCAGCATTTCCATGAATATCAGTTGAGCTCATAAGCCCAATGCCAATAGGCGCTTAATCCCAGAATAGTCCATTTCTCATAGCAAGGACGCTAGTATGGACGCTAAGGGAACTCTCTAATGTCATCATCCGTGACCTGCTTCACTGGACTGTGATGCCTAATTCAAATGATGGATCCAGCTGTTGGCGCTGTCCTGCGTTGAATTTTCAACAATCAGAAAATATACCACCGTCCTTTTATGTGTTAGGTGTAACACCTCCAACAAATGCCTGTCATTCACAACATGCAATTCCGCACAGCGATAAGTCTTTGGTAGTTACGCTTTCAGTATCTGTAAGTACTTGCACATAGGAGCATTTAGACGTCTGTTGCGTTGACTGAGGACACAGTTTCTCTAAGAAGTAGAAAGAACTGTCCCTCTGATATTGCTTTATGTATCTTAGAAATACCATAGAAATGTGGAGTAGGGACATCCTCCACCTCATTGGCAGCTGCAACTTTGTCACCAATAGTTTTTGTTCTGGTCTACGTCACGTATTGGAGAAAGTATAGACTTGTGGATGGTCAGAGGATGGATTGACAAGGAACAGCTTCATAAATTGAGAAGTTAGACAGGAGCTGATTAACAGAATCATTACAGTTAGTAGTGTTCATGGCCACAAGAGTTCCACTCTTGTCTGCCTCTCTGATCTTTATGGAAGAGTCTTGACTCAGTTCTTTCAGAGTTCTACGTTCATCAGCAGAAAGATTGGGATAGAATTTGCGATCAGATTGAGGGACAAAGGTAGAACATTCTTGTTCAGTTTCTTAGCAACACAAATCCAGGGCAGTATTATAGCCGGAAGAAGGATACCAGTCACTTTTTACATACGGCTTTTTTTCCCTGGACTTTGTCGGCGTCATCATTCTGTACACCTTCAAAGTGGTTCCTTAATCGCAGCTTTCTAGTATAATCCATGGTGTCTATGATGTGTCGATTTGTGTGGTACTTAGCTGGAGTGGGACAGAAGGCTCGTCCATGTCCTAGAACTTTCATCGTGCTGGCAGAGAGAGATTTGAAGAGTTGACCACCCTTGAGTTGGATGTCTGGAGTGGAATATGATATGTGTATTCCGTAGATGTAGAAATGTCCTTTTTCGTGGGGGAGTGGTTTCGATACAGGAGTAACTATGCAGAGGCGTACCCTCTGTGTTTGTCCAGGTCTTACGTGTCTTGAGATGGTATCTATGCTGAGAAAGATGTTTCTTATTGGACATGGGATGGATCGGTTTTGTTGCTATCAGGCTGCCTGTAGAAGCATTCTTAGGAAATTCGGTTCTTTCTGTGAGCGGCGTCTTTGTTGTGGTTCCAGGGCTTTGTGTTGTAGGATCTCCCACAAAACTTTGAGTGTTCCGTTGTAGAAGCCCAAGAAGAAACGTTGGCACTGACCAATAGGTCGGGGTCTGGAAGTATCATCAGAATAAATAGTTGAAATCAACAGTTTTTCTGAGTGGAAAGTCCCACGACAACACTGAGTTGTCGTTTTTCTGGAAGACCTCAGTCTCATATTCGTCAGAATGTTGGGTCTCTCAGGATTATCTTTAGAATGAGTATATTCAAAGCAGAATGGGAGTGGCATAGATCGTGCGTGGTAGATTATGCCGAGTTGTCATCACCACCACCACCACCATCATTTGAAAAATGGAAAAAAGGCGTTCTCTACCAGAAAAGCTTTAATAGAAAAAATAATCCAAATTTTCAGAACTATAGTATGTTCCTTCTTCAGGGACACTGCACAGAATGTAACAAGAATAATAAAGATAAACAACAAATAGGAGAAGGGCGGACAACAACTCAGATCAGAGATGAGAAACGTTTACAAAGGAGACAAATATAGTCACACCACCACCATCATCATCATTATCATCATCACCACCACCATGCACTAGCACCACAATCCTCATCATTGCTAAAACAGCAAACATTTAAAACTCAATTGTCATTCCACAGTAACTTTAATAAAATACTGCGTTATCAAAATTTATTAAAAACAAGCTAAAGTTGTATGTATCATAATGATCATTGAATGAAGAAACTATATATAAAACTTTTCATAGCACTTCAGTAACTACACCACTCTGATCATTGATAATCAGGAAAGATCGGTAGACACCTGGAAAGACAGGTGGCAAATCATTGATAATCAGGAAAGACTGGAAGACACCTGGAGAGACAGGTGGCAGTCGGGAAAGACTGATGGACACATGGGGAGACAAGTGACACTGGAAAAGACAAGAGCCGTCAGCCGTCATGTCGCTACAAGTTCCGAAAGGAAACGAGAAAATGTTCTTGGGATTCATTAAAATGACATGTGTGTGTTGGGTGGAAGGTGGGAGGGGGTNACACTGGCGACTAACAGAACACGTTGGTTGACTACATTGTAGGATTGCATGGCCCGGAGAACCAGGGGCTGAATTCGATATCAGCCCTTCAAGTCATAAACCTTTATGAACGGCTTTGGATTTGCCTTATCGACCTTGGGTCTCAATGGAGTTCTTAATATATTGAGGTTTACGAAGGCTGTTTCTGTGCAATCCACACTGGAAGGAAGTGGAAAGTCATTGCTGCGCTCGACACAGCAAAGGAGGCATTTCAGCTGAAAGAGGTCATCGGCTATATACAAACCAATAGAGGAGGAAATGGCCATGTTGACATCAGATGGTAGTGACGAGGAGCCCCCAGGGAGCGAAAAGACATAGTTATGAGGGAAATCAGAAATACAGAAGATGGAGAAACAAATCTAGAAGGCAGTACAACAGTTTCGGCAAATATGATGAATGACATGGGATAATGCACTGCAGAAATCTGTGACACATGGCATCACTTCGTCTAAGCTTCATCATCAGGTCAGTGTATGATTTCTTACCCACTGGTGCAAACCTCAAGAAATGATAAAAGACCAAAGATGCTGGCTGTCTGCAGTGAAAAGCAAACATTGATGCATGTGATAATTGTCAGTTTGCCAAGTCGCACTAGCAAAAGAGGGAGGTACACATGGCGCCACAATAGAGCCCTGCGGGTTTTAGTTGAGGTCGACAAGGCCATACAAGAAACAAAAATACGTGATAGATGGCCAAAATTTTCCCAAAGTACCTTCTCCGTGAAGGGCAGGCAATCGACAGCAAAGCCATCGCCAAATACAAGTCCTCCAATGCCTACATTGCTAGATAGCGCTGACGACTGGGAAATGGCAGTAGAATTGGCTGGGTTGCATGACGTATCCTGAATCAAATTAAGCTTTCAAAATCAACCACAAGACAGACGCTATTGATTGAACTGACAGTGCCGTTATAACTCAACGCCTTCAAAATGCCAAGTACAGTGATCTTGTTCACGAACTTAGGGGAGCAGGAATAATGGCTAGAGTAATGGCTGTGGAAGAAGAAGAATGAGTCTAGTGAGCACCTTGGTCTGGATCTACTGAACTTGCTCGGAATACAAGATAGGGCATTCTGACGTGGTCTAAAGGAGCGGGCAACTTTCACAGGGACTTAGCGGTGGTAGAGAGGATGTGCAACACGGAATTAAAACTGGAAGTTGCGGGTTTAAATCCCTCCCGAAGCTGAAAAAAAGTCAACAGGAGAACACTTTGGAGACTTTGCCTAAGTGTGACTCACCCTCGTACGAATGTCAGGAAGTCAAATGATAGAAACACTTGCCAAAAGAGGATGCATCTTCTCGGAAGATCTTCTGTTGCCTTAAGGGAGATTATTATCTCCACCATTAAGTATAAAAATCAGGCCATAAACATTCAAAACATGTACAAATGGCAGTTCGGCGAACTTGTAAGTAGTTCTTCTTCAGGATTCAATGAATACATGCACAACCAACAGCTTACGTCACTTTCATCATCATCATCAACACCAGCAGTAGCATCATCGTGTAAAAAATTTGAACTTAAGAACCTCAGAACAGACATAAACATTTGTTTTCACAGAAAAATATTATGAAACAGGTTTAATATCGTAAATTTTCCATCCTAGGAGGTCATATTGAGGCATATGATTTTTCAGAGTAACACACTGGACTGGTAAAACTTCTTATAGGTAATGATAAAGAATCTACCAGCATCGTAATTTTCAGTACCAATTCCCTAAGCCTTGAATCGTAGGACTATCAGTAATGTCTTGGGAATCTTCGGGAATCTTCGGCAATCTTCGGCAATCTTCGGCAATCCTTCTTTGTTGTCTTGGGACACTGCTGTAATGTTCTTTCCATATTTCCTTCCCTTCCCTCTGTCTGCCTTCAGAGTAGCAAAAGAAGGTAGCAGAAGGCAGGATGAAACATGCAATGCTTTTCATGTTCCACGAGTTAGGATAAAAATCATATATTATACTGTGCATGCACATGCAAATACACATACTATCATGCAGACACCTACATCACTCCACACACGCATATTTTAGAACAAACATGCGGTCAGACATTCAGGTGTAATGTTTGCACTCATGCATCACACATGCACATAAACACACACGCACCTGACCACATGCATTCATCTGTGTTAACTTACACGTACATACACACATGGGACAAACATGTAATCAGACATCTCGACTTCACAAATTGCGACACAAACAAGAAGCAGGCATACCCCCATACAATACACGCTTTGTTCCAGAATACACCCATATCATGCACTGCCTCACTCATTCATTCGCTCGCTCACACACTCACTCACTCGCTCACTCCACTCACGCACTCCACTCACACACTCCACTCACCACTCTTAATTACGCACTCCATACGTACTCCATTCACGCATTACATTCACGCACTCCGTTCACGCACTCCACTCTCGCACTCCACTCACGCACTCCACTCACCCACTCCACTCACCCACTCGACACACGCACGCACTCCATGACGACGCACGCACTCCATGACGACGCACGCACGCACTCCATGACGACGCACGCACTTGACGCACGCACGCACGGATGCATGCAAGCAGGCAGGTAGGCAGGCAAGAGCGAGCGCTCGCATTCACGCATGCAGGCACCCACGCAGGCACCCACGCAGGCACCCACGCACCCACGCACCCACGCACAAGCAGACACACGCATACATGGGACAAACAGGCGAAGAGACATCAGACAGATAGACGATGGCTTGCTGCATTCGGGCCTATAGTCCAGATAGCTGGACTGCATTCCAGTTTAGCGTTAACCTTTTCTTAACCCTAACCCAAGTATTTGAAGTTTTTCTTAAAATTCATCTCTAACTCCTGATCAGCACGGTCTGCGAACGAAATCATGGTGTCAGCAACTTCGGAATTTATTAATAGAAGAAATTAATCATGCTAAAGGTTTGCATTGTTTTTTGTTTTTTTAATTTCAGACGTTAATTTAGTCGTAATTCCAGTTCTAGATCAACTTTTCACTTTTCCACATCTTTATTAAGTAGTCTATTTATATACGGCATTTCGCGCACCGTTCTGATCTCGTGGGTTTAGAATCACAAGGTTCTGTCTGTGCCAAACTTTGTTTTGGACAAGAAAGGTCTCGAAACAAAGATTGAGGCATGGTTAATGCAAGAAGGCGACAAGATCTTTAGTCAGTAAATATTTGCCGAAAACTATCTTTCCATACAGATCCATTTCTTTTCACTGTATTAGGAAGTTTACTCATGGGTGAGAAAAAAAAATTGGGGGTGGGGGGTGGGGGTCAGTCTGTCAACAGAACCTTGAAATTCTCAACTTACGACCAGTAACAAACTTAGCTCTTAATTGTGTATGAATCTGAAGAGCGTCTTTGCAAAACTTACGAAATCCACTTCCGTCAAATGTTAAGTGTTCTTAAGTGTTCTTTCTCTAGTAATTGATTCACAAAAAAATTAAGGTTAAAATTTGGGGTCCCAAAAATTTTTAAGTAAGCAAATATGTGTTTGTTTAGATCCATTCATTCATTATTTCCCATTTGTTTCAAAAGTTTCCAGAGTGGAAATTCTGCGTTTTGGAATACGCTATTCAGTTAGGCCAACTAAGAGTTGAGCTCTCTTAAAAACTAACTTCTCGTTTCTCTAAAATTGTTAGTAACAGCAACTAACACCATTAAAGTAGTGCAAGAAAAAGAGCCCGAGTAATTTGTAATTCTTGCTCAGCGGTGACAGAGAGTTTGGGAGTAGGGGATGTCAACTGGAACATTCGAGGGCCTTGCGATCAGTTATGCAACGACATCTACCGGTAGCAAACATCAGATTCCAGGGAGTTGGGGGAGTGGGCAGCTAGCCACCAACCCATGCTACCTATGAGGGTGCTGTCCTGCCAGATCTTCCTCACCTTGCCGTGGGAGGATCTTGGACACTGCAAGCTGGACTATGTCGGGAACAGTTCCCCGCGTGGTCTTTGTGTCTGTACTCGGTACAATGCTGGCGATACGCTTCATCTAAAAGTAGTCTGGATCAGTAGTTGGGAGACTAATTTACTGAGCTCTTGGCTAAGTGATCAGTTCTTGATATATGATGCCACAGATTTCTATTTATCAGCCCGCATTTCCATCAGAAGTAGCCGGACAAGTATTTTGATGAACCGGAAGAGAAATAATTAACTCTGTCAAGGAGTCTTAAGGTCGATCCAACCAGGCGTACTGCTAAGAAACTGTTTGTATCCTCGCTTGCGTTATATGAAATTGAATGAGATAATTTCATTTCTCAGGGTGGATTTAGTAGTAACTGTTACAAGAGAACACATAACCGTCGAGCTCTTGGTCAAAAATAGAGTAATGACAGTGGTATTAAAAACATGTAATGAGAGAAATTCAGGGATGCGGGGCACTGATACAGTGGTACATGTTATTCGCATCTGAGCATTGCTATATGGCTCTGGATTAAGAGGAAAGTATATTGTGTTAAAATGACACAGGAATCTCATTGCAGAATAATACCTATGCAATAATACGACTGAAGTAACGCAATGAAATTCATAGGATAGATCTACTGACAATAGAGCAGTTTTGAGAAAGTCCGTTTCCATCGTGCAACGTGGTGACAACGCTGATTCCTCATGAGGCCCTGTGTCCAGCTTAAAGCTGATGGCCCTAATAAGAGTGTCAAAAAGCTTCTAAAGAATGAAGCATTCTATGTGAATAACAGAAGGCAATGGCCCAAGTCAGCAGATATTTTGCGCATAATATAAAAAAATATCCGTACTCTGCGCCGCTAGATGATGGTTTGGCAGCTGGGGTATGAGAAAAGTTATGCACTCCGACTTTGAGGGCCACCAAATTTATGATCATCGCACAGCTGTGACCAAGACCGCTCCATACATTATACTGTACTCACAAGAATTAAGTGAGGAATGTCTTTGAGCGTTTACCGGCATGTTGTATAAAGGCGACGGCATTTTGTACCTACCTAAACAGGTGAATGCACGATTCGTTTATACTTTCCTTATCGCATTTTGCTAAAGTCACAGCACGAAGGAATGGCTGGTGCTCGTGGTCATGTTGCCGGGAACGGGATTAGGGCTCCGCATGTTTCACTAAGTTAAAGTCATCTGTTTTCACGAGCACCTAACAAGCAGTCACATTGCTGCAATCCCTACCATTTCAGCCTCATAATGGCTGAGCAATATGCACGTATCTTTGCTCGGATTTCTTATAAAAACAAGAGATGGGATGCTCGCTAGCCAGAAAACGAAACACATTCTTAAGAATAACATTTGGATAGATCTAACCCCGAATTTCAATGAAATTTTAATATTTATATCTGCACTTCGCTGAGATGTAAAATATACTGTACTGAGCTATGCTTGGCGGGCAGTCCATTCACACATGGCCTTTTCTGTGCCAGTCGCTAGAGTACATTCATGAAAGCGCCTTGCAGAGATTTATTTTGGGCCACTGCCATTATACGCTGATCCCTAACCAAGAAAAGACTAAATTTCTTCCCCAACCACTGATCTGACTACTTTCATTTGGAGCTTGTCGCTGGCATTGAATCGAGCGCAGACACAGATCACTTGGTGACCTGTTCCCGGCATAGTTCAACTTGCAGTCTCCAAGGCTCTCCCATGGCGACGTGGGGAAGTTGCTGGTAGGGCACCACCCATAAGGGTAGTATGGCTTGATGGCTGGCACTCCTCCCTCGCTTTCTGGGGTCTGGTGTTTGTGGTAGGTAGATGTCGAGGCATTTCTGATTGGGGGCTTCGAGTGTGCCAGTGTGGTCATCTCTACCTACTGCTCTGTCTGAGTCGATGAATGATAATGTGGCCATCAGACGGTATTATTGTCTCAAGCATTGTGTGTCCATTCCGTTACAACGCATTTCACTTAATCGCCACCTTTAATATTCCACATTTACACATCATGAGTGTTGTATGTTTCATCCATTCCTCTTCCTGTGGCGATCTGATAGGAGCGAGACTGGGCACTTCAAAGCAAAGTTGAGTCACATGTTACTTAGGATTCTGTTTTTAGGCTTGTTCAACTTATTATAAAAATAAATGATTTCAGTCGTACAGATAGTTGAAACTTATGAGTTGCCCAATTTCGATCCTGTTAGGTCATGCTGCAGTTGCTGCTTCTGCCGCTGTAATCTTCCCAAGTCACTTTCTTGAGATCATTTTCTTGAGCCGCTTCTTGGGATCATTTCCTTGCCGCTCTCTTGAGACCATTCTGCTGTGTCATTTTCTTCAGATCATTTTCCTGCGTCGTTTTTTTTAGATCGTTACCTGTGTCAATATTTTCAGATCATTTTTTTGTATCACTTTCTGCAGTTCATTTTCCTGCCTTCCCTTTTTTCAGATAATTTTCCTGCGTCGCTTTCTTGTGATCATTGTCATGCGTCGCTTTCTTGAAATCATTTTCTCACGTCTCTGTGTTCAGCTCATTTTTTGGCGTGGCCTCCATCAGATCATTTTCCTGCGTCGCTCTTAAAGTAACTTTAATGCGTCGCTGTTTATATAACTTTCCAAGTCGCTTTCTTAAGACAGTTCTCCCGTGTCGCTTTCTTGAAATCATTCTGTTCAGCTCATTCTTCTGCGTCGCTCTCTTGAAATTATTCTCCGGAGTCGCTTTCTTCGGCTCATTCTTCTGCGTCGCTTTCTTGAAATCATTCTCCGGAGTCGCTTTCTTCAGCTCATTCTTCTGCGTCTCTTTTTTGAGACATTCTCATGCTTTGCTTCCTTTCCGGCGTCATGCGTCTTCAGCTCATCTTGCGTCACTTTTTTCAGTTCAGTGTCAAGCGTCGCTTTCTTCAGATCATTCTCTTGCGGTGGTATCTTGAGATTATTCTCCTGCCTTGGCGGTCTTCAGATCATTCTCGCGGGTTTCTTTCCTGAAATCATTCTCCTGCTTCGCTTTCTTCATTTCCTTCTCTTTTGCGTAGATTTTATAAATAATTCTTATGTGTCGCTTCCTTCAACCACTTCTTTTAAAGTATGCACATGCACTATACATTTATACATTTATACATACAGAAGCAAACATCCTAATATCCTGCGAATCTCACGATCAGACAGGTTGTTACAAAAATATGATATACAGATGAGTTTTTATGAAATCCATTGCTCCCACTTTCAGTTGGACTGATGTTTTTTTTCTTCTTTCTTTGGGTATTCATTCATCAGATATATTTATGCTTGTTTAGCTGAACTGAGCAGGTTCTAGATCTAGATAAGACTTCCCATGGGGCGTGTTATGGTGAAAACAGCTGTCAGCTTGCTGCTTTTAAATAAAGTTTAATCACACAGTGGTTTCTAAATTTTTTTTTCAAATGAAAGGAATTTGTGGATTTTTTTTAATCAAAAAAGTAAACTATGAAGATCGCTATTCTGCCTGCCGCAGTGGTTGTTTTGAGATTGGTTCGATGCTGCACCTTTGTTCCAGTAGGCAGTCTAGTTTTTGGACTTTTTAGAAAAGCGATCTGATCCCACGTGCATGCAAGAGTGAAACAATTATTGCCAGGAGACGTGAACAAGATAAATGTGATGTACTGTTTTTAAGTATTCTACAAACAAGTCTTCTTAATCTCTTTCAGGGTGGTTCATGAAAATGTTGCCATTTTTTTGTGGTGCCACTAAAAAGTTCTTTCTCCTGCTTGTCTCACTCCTTCTTGGTTCATTTATCTGAAATGTGTAGTTCGTACCAAAGAAAGTATAGAGGTATCTTGCCAGTGGTCTAAACTGAAATATATCTGACACCTGTTGTTGTGCCTGGAAAACACCACATACTATTAGTTTCGTTTTTCGCTTGTTTTGAAAACTATAGTTTCGCCTTATCTTGCCCATAGACTGGAATCACCGTTTTCTGACGTCTCCAGCTGTTGGTAGTCTAAGTGAAATGGTCGTAGTTGTAAGCGTAAGAAACCTTGTTCATACCTTGATGTTGGGGCTTCTGATGTAGCTCATGGTGTTATGAAGTAGAGCTTTGATCATATTTTAATATATAATTGCTGATGCAAATTTCTTACTTTGCATGGTTCTTACCAAGTGCAGTGTCTGATTTGCTCAGATGGATAGAGGAAACATCATGGTAGCTTATGGTTGCTTGGGAGGTGGGTCGGGTGGGCAGAACCAGGTGGTAGTGAAAAGTCTTTTAAATTTTCGTCTGTGTTTATCCTTGAACATCATATCTGTCAGCAATTGCCAGATTGTAAAGCCAATTTAAACTTTTGTCTACCCATGGAAGTGAAGTAGACTTTACTAGCTATATTGCATCATAGTGTCTTTGGGTCTTTTGTAGGTACTGACATTCTCCTTCAGCGTTACGGTCGTTGGTGGCATATCTCCACTTTTCGGTGCGTCTTTCAGATGCTACTGCTCGTCCCTCCCCTTTCTGTTAATCTTTATTTTGTTGAGTGCAAGTGACCATAATCACATCTCAAGAGCCATCTTAGCGAGAATGGAAACTCTTTACGTTACGCACACTAGCTGAGAAGTGAAATCATTTGACGAGTTATACAGCAGGTGCTCGTCTGTACTGAAAGATAGAGTGGGAAGCTCTTCAGTTCGCCTAAAAAAATATAGGATGTGTTTGGCTGTCTGAAAAAAAAAATGAGCAAGGCAAAGGTGAGGCACTTTATTGCACCTAAAATCAGGAAGGAGTTTTGGCTGAAAGGAATTGGGTTTATGAATGTTTTAATGGAAACACTTGATTATGTTGGATTGATTATGTCGAAAACGCACGGGAGGGCACGCTTTTATGGAGAGTAACGTAGACTATGCCGAATGGCAGTGTATCTGCCCAATTTATACCGACACAGCACATACAAATAGTGCAAAAATATAGGGCTACATCGTGAAAGCGCCGAGTAAAAAAGTGCATGCCAGAACAGCGCATTGTGAAAATGGGTTTTTTCGTCAGCCGGTTTTTTTTTTTTTTAAAGTAGGCTCCATGTAGATCTGTCAAAAAAAAATGTGTTGCCCCTTGCCCACCGTAGAGTAGGTTGAAATAGGATTTTGAAGAAGATATAGTTATGGAGTTGGTTTTGATGGCAATAAAAATGGTAAAATTCTTCAGTTACATAAATTATCATTAACACAAACTTGCAATTAATTGCATTTGGAGCGTGTTTCCATTGCTTGCTGTCATAATAATTCTGCTCGACTTCGATGATGAAATTTATCTCAAGTAACACTGAGATTTCAGAAGGTATCCTTTCCCCTGTTCTATAAGCTACACAATACCAATGTGCTGGTTTGGTATAAATATCTTGCGTTGTTTTGGTAGGTGGCTTAAATCCCCCGATGTGCTACTTTGGTCACATGCCCTTTGCCCGAAGCTAATAATATACAGTAGGTGTGAGTATATATTCAGAGAGCACTTAAAAGTGTGTTCAGTCAAGAAGAGGAATTAGTCCTTATGAGTCATAAAATTATAACCTAAACTACACAATCAATTTTTCAAACAGAAAAGATCACTAGGCCAAAGTTTGTTGCTGTCAAAGATTTCCTTTGCTAAAGTGGATAAACTAGAAATAACTCTTAAAACAACCCGGCCACTTGACTAGACAGACGCCCAGCACTTGTTTAAAGGCTGCTCACATGTTACCGACCTGGGGCTGTAGGCATGCACGCCACATTTTATCAGCCGCTCGCATTGTTAAGACACCACTTCTGGATGCCTGTACTTGCCACGGGAATTGCCGGGAATGAAATCATTATTTCTGCCCACTTGGAGTTCACCCATCTTATGTCTTTGAACTTTAGGTAGCAAATCTATCAGAACTTACTCAATGTCCTCATTTATCAATATTAAAGACACATGTTGAAGAATATTGTAGTTATACTGTAAGTGTAACACTATATTTATACAGTGCTTTATACAGTTTTGCGCAGTCAAGACTTTGGAAGCAGGCACTGGATTAGCGAAGATATAAGTGCTCAGTAGTCACTCTGAATTTGGGACCAAAAAAGGGGGAAGATAAGGAAAAGAATGGAAAAGAACCCGTCGGGCTTGCAGGATTCCTTTAATCATGTGCAGACTATATTGACCAATTCTGTTCGCCACATGTCTACCATGTGACCTCAGACGCCTTTTGAATTCAGATTTAACTGATTAATGAACTCATTTGATTGCTTTGCACGATAGCAGGGGAAGCCAGAAAACTCAACACTTTCACCATCTGTCTTCAAGGTGGGAAAGATTACCTTTCGCGTGCCATACCCACGTTACATTTATTAATTCTCCAACTGGCGAATGCTTTGTCAAACGCGAATGTTTACCTGATCCGCCCCACATGGGTTAAGCTCCTGACCGAGCCATCCCAGAGGGGGTTAATGCCCCGGATATTATCTCCCCCTGACCGGTAATGTTGACTTTTCGTTCAGAAAATCGGCATGCTGGCTACCACTTGCTACCACCATGAATGCATGTGATGGAGGAGTTGGTTGGCTGAAAGGTCGAGGGTCAAGTTCTCACAATTAAGGTCACCGCAATGAGGGTCATAGGTCAGTTCCGGTCTCCTTTGGGGGTTAGAAGGGGTCGAGGTAAAGTTAAGGTCAGCGTGTCAGAAATCGCCATGTTGAGATTTGCAGATGTTCATGTTCCGTCCATATGGACATTGCAGTGGAAAAGGCCAGCATACGTTCGACCATCTTGTGTCTGGGCACGTTTAGAGAGGTATCTTAGGCTTCTTTGCCAAGGGATTTAGAGTTGATGCTGTAGAGGGCTTGTCAAACATTGAGAACTTGCGCACCATGATAAGAATTACACGTGCATCAGTGCAAAATGAGCCCATAGTAGCGTTAAACATGCAGAATTAATGCATGTGGTAAGAGATCCCATCGTGAATGCGCAAGCTAGCTCTAAAATATCATTAGCTTTCGAACCTCAGAAGCACAGCTGTGTCCAAAACGGAGACAGCAAAAGAGGAGGAGGAGAGAGAAAGAGAGAGAGAGAGAGAGAGAGAGAGAGAGAGAGAAAGAAAGAGAGAGAAAGAGAGAGAGAGAAAGAGAGAAAAAAAAGAAAGGGAAAGAGAATGTGAACACAGAGGAGTTTGCTTGCTTCTAGGTGGT
>JAWQUT010000121.1:765040-790582 GCA_033807755.1 Ellobium chinense
TAGGCGAAAAGGGGGGGGGGATGATTTGACAAAACTTCGGTGAGGGAGCGAAGGGGAAGGGATTTGTTTTGACCAAAACTTTATGCGAGGTTTTTTTTGTTGTTTCACGAAATGTGACCACAAAGTGGGTCACACTGTTCGAGGTAGGTAGCGCCTGGATAGAACAATAAGAGACGATCCTGCAGGCTTACGTCGGATGACATAGGTGTTCACGGGTCACGGAATAAAATTAAAACGATAAAAAAATGGAAGGGAAACAGAATCACTCATGCATGACTCCTCGTGCTTGCTTCATCTTCTAGATAGTCCAACACGTGGCAGGACAGCATGCAAAACAAGGTAAATCCATTAAATACTAATGTTGTTTTTTTTCAAACCACCGGTTTTTTAGATATCGTTTTCGCTATCTTAAGAAACAGAGCCTTACGTTCGGATATACAGTATATTGCATTTGGCATAACTCGTTTAATAATGTTATTGTATCCGGGCAGACGTTATCTCCTTCTCACCTTATCTCTTATGGAGGCCAAAACCTATAATGGTCTTTGATCTGGGCCCTCATCCCAAGGCAGAACTGCGACGTTACCCTCAGTCTGTCTTTGGGCATACTATGGTTACATTAGGTGCTTTCAGGATAAAATATTTGTCTTCATCTTTCATCACAAACGATGTTCAAGCTGTAATGGACACCTGTCAGCTATTATGCACATTCTTATGCATAGCGTCCTGAGCAAACTACTGTAGTGTTATTTTCCGTAACGCAGAGGATTGGTAACTCTGCTTGAACACTCTTATTTAAAGAAGGATCCATGTTCATCAACTGGCAGGTGGCATATATCCCGTTTTGCTCCAGGAAGCCGTCACATGACATCATCAACTCGAAATTTACTACCTATTGTATAATAATAGACGAGACCAGCTGCGAGGGCTTTCTTGTCCTCTAGTGCTAAAATAGGTATGACCTGTGTCGATGGTCGATGAAGTGCTCTAATTTAGCATCACATGAATAAAACTTAACACGTCGTGTGTGGGTATTTTCGCGCGTTGAGAAAGGAAGCCCTGGTTATAACACGAAAATACTTGACGTGGGTGTTATTCATTAGCTACCTTCTGTGCATATTGAAGTGAGGTAAAAGTGCAGACTGTTGTGAAAATGTTGTAATGTTCGTGTATAGCAATTCATCACTGGATGGAATAACAGTTCTTATTTCGTGTGTGACTTCTTTTCAATGTCATCTGCAAGCTGTATTTCTTTTGGGTAAGTTAGATGTAAGTTAGAACAGACTTTTTTTTGGTCAGNGGGGGGGGGGGGGGAGGGGGAGTAGGGAATGGGAAGAAGGCGAGCCTGTAATTTGCTATATCGATTATGTACTCTTAGACTCTAGACACACAGTTACTAGTCTAGACTAGGGCTTGACGTGTGCTGACATGTATTTTCGTGGGTGATGTCAGTCACTGCTAGGCTTCGTCTTCATAAATCTCGAGTCTTTAGACAATGGGTCTCCATTCTGATGTGTTTAGATCTATGTGTCACCTACCCTCTGCAACTCTACTTCGCCTTGAGTGAGAGTGTGTTTGTCAGTGTATAAGCAAAGGAATAGGAATAGGGAAGGGATTAAATTACGCGAAACCGAGCAAACCGGGCTACCCTTATCTGTCGCCTTTTCGTGTTCCTCTTCCTTGAAGACTCAAAGCTGTACGATTTTGACCTCATCAGAACCTCCAGGCATTTGCTCGCGTAAGAATTTCAGAAAGCCGGCAGTGTCACAAAATACAAAAATCTTCGTGCCACTGGGCGTTTTCAGGATGTACTCGTGACTTCCTGCCTTCAGAAATCTGAGCATATTGTTATGCTCACGGGAAGTTTAAACAAAGTTGCGCTATTTCCGTTGCATGACATCTGTCAGAAAAGGCCTTGAAAACGTGCCCTTTTCCTCGCTGGCACCACCTGTGGAGCGGCTTATTGTATATCTTTGGTAGGGAATGTTGATTTTAAACATCACAGAGAAAGATAACGCGCATTTGTTTTCTTACGTGCTTCAAGACAGTAGACGTGTCAGGTTAATAGGATGAAGTGTTCGTCTGTTTGTCATAAAGCATGATATATATACATACATTTTGCGCCGTATACGCAAAGGACCATGACGCGGAATGAGTTAATACGCAATCTAGACCCGATCTAGGCTGTCATAGTATAATTATGTCATACCCCGTATTAGGATGGTCTTGTAACCCTTTGAGTTAGCAGCGCGCTGCTTACAGTACAGTACTCTAGAACCATGAATTTCTATCACAGTCTTGAGCTATATACACTAGTCTAGCTATACTGGGTGTATCGGTGATACTTAGATATTGAAATTTCATACTTAGGAAACAAGAAACGTTTAAGCCTTATTTTTTGTTGTTCAGCTTCCTTGCTGACTGTGTGGAGATCTCATAAACTTAAAGTGTTCTACTTGTTGAGATCCTGGGGCTGGTCACAAGGTGTGCTTGAGCTTGGGATAGGGGTAAGGGCACAGTATTGTATCATATAGTATCGTATCGTATAGGAGCAAGGTTAGGGAAGAGAGAGAGCAAGGAATCCCGCAAGCCAAGCACGAAAACTAACCCAAGATTACCTTGCGAGAATCCGAGGATTTTACCAAACGGTGCCGATCGCCTCAGTTTACAAGTGATCTGTCTCGTTGTTATAATAATGGCAGAGTATAGAGATACATCAAGATTCATGCTGCATCCTGTCCACATGAGCATGGCACGGGAAATGGAAACCTAACGTCCTCCCCCAATTCTCCAGTTGTGACCTTGGCATGACTAATGGAATCGCCGAGTCTCCACCCCTTCGCTTCCTCTTCTGAGGAGCTCAACAAAAAAAAAATGAAAGCCCTGCCCCAAATACTTGAATATCATTATGCATTCTTATGTCTAAGCCTGACGAGTGCCACTTCCTTGTAGAATAATGAATACTGTATACTTTGTCACTCGGTTTCATTTAGCAAATGTCGGCAGGATGTCTCATCAGGGCCCTTCGGGGAAACTGTAGAGTGAAAGTCTAGCTGTAGTTCATGGTATGCGCCACGGAAGTGATAACACTTCACTATAGCGATGATCGTTATAAGAGATCGGAAACGAAATGTCCATACAGTTGAATCATATCAGGATATAGCGAAAGTTCATAGGTTATCAAAAACTGGCGCATTAATAGCCCGTCTTGTAGATTTGAGGAATGAAGAGGCTTGATAACTACTTAAAATAAAACACAAATCACTTCAGTGCGAACTAGACTAGATAACATAAATGTGCGCCTAACTTTAGACACCTCGGGGTTGATTGCCTTGTGCTGGCTTATCCTCTTTATTCGCCGAGTTACAAAGACTGGAGTCATTTGAAATTTACAGGGGCAGTATTTTTTTTTTGTTGAATGGTCTGTATGTATTATTCTGACCGACGTGGATTTCCTAGCAGATTTGTAGCCCTTAGGAGAGCGAAATGGATACCAAACGCCATTGTTTCCGTTTGATGGACTGATCCCATCCGACCTTTAGACCAGAGCACCCATACCAATTATTGCCCCGGTCTTTCCCGAAGATGGGATCATCCGTCAGACAGAGAAACACTGATGAGCATTCCCATTCTCACTTAGTAACATAATTATAGAGGAAACACTATTTATTTGTAGTTATGTATTTAGATTTTGTCAGTTCATTTTATTTTGACACGGGCAGTCATCCATGCTGTCCATGAATACCATGGCGCCCGATGAATCTTTTACTTATCAGTGTAAACATTGTGTGTTTTCAAACTTTAAAGCTCCTTAATGCACCACTCTTGAACGTATGTAAATCGGATATTCCCAGTGATTTTATACTTAACCATGGTAAGTAATTACGAACAGTTGCCTGTTGGTGCGTATTCAGTAAAAACGCCTTGGATGTGGGTAATTTCTGACCACTTGAAGTGACGTAAGTTTTTGGACAGGAAAGAAATGACGTAGTTTGGTTGACATGGGATATGGACTTCCTTTCAGGCATCTCATGCCTTGGTTGGTTAAGCCAGACATCTCACGTTAAAAATAGGTTGCTGAAATGAGAAGGATATTTTCTAGAGCGATCTGGATGAGAGCTAGACACTTTAGCTCCGTTATCTTATGCGTAGAGGAGACAGGCACATTTATGTTGTTCTGTAACCCGTTTAGCCTAGATTTTGATTGATGGGCAAACAGCTTTAATAGTTGTAATAATATCATACTGTGAATGACGAGACGGCACTAAGGTAAACGAGCTCCCAAGGCTCCATTTGCTAAGGGTTAAGGTAGCAATAATGAGTGGGGTATCTTCAGAACTACAGGGCAAAACGCCAGGGTAAACGACCTGGCCAGTTGTAAGGGAGGGTAGAGAGAGTACTCGTGTTAAGACCCTGCTCACATTGACCACTTGGCATGTGTGATTGATGGTTGTGCTGGAGGAATATATCTGTTTGGGCTTGTGGTTGGCTATGGTAGTGGTGGAAGAGGAGGGGAGAGGGCAAGTGAAGAGTCGTCACTGTCAGAGATGAAGAGATGATCAGTGGGTATTTAAGTGCCGGGAAAACAAATTATCTGCCTCTTTAAAAGTTCCATTAAGAGAGGAAAGGTAGAAGGCAGTGTAGTGGAGGGAGACGAAGAATAAGAGAAAAAAATGCATAACAAAGGTGTGGAGGGGGCAAGGCAGGTCAAGATAAAAAGATATACGAGGCACTGATTGTTTCAAGGTTACTTAGGTGGAAGGAAATGTGTAGATGTATGGAATTTCGCCGGTCAGGGATAGATGTAGCTTTTATGTAAAACACGAGGTAGAATGAAGGAGGGAGTGAAAGAGGGAGAGGAGAGAGAGGGGAGAGAGAGAGAAAGAGAGAAAGAGAAATTGCAAGATAGATTATAGATCTCGCACTTCTGAAACCTTTCGCTTTTCATGCAGAGCAGGACTTGAAATCAGTGAAATGAGAGGAGGGGGGGCGGGGTCGACAAGAGAGGGAGAGAAGAATCGAGAGAGCGAGAAAGTGGGAACGAGTGAAAGAGAAGGATCGAGAGAGCGAGAAAGTCTGAACGAAAGAGAGAAAGTGCAAGATAACAAGATCAGCTACTTATGAGCATTACCCAGCATGCATCATCCACAAGAGATAGGAGATAACACTAATAATCTGACGGAAAAGGAGCGTGAAAGGCGAAAGCCCAAATGTACACAAGAAATAAACAAATAAACAAACAATAACAAAAGAAATGACGCAAAGGCATTATAAATGTTATTTTAGCTTGACAAGGACAGAGTGGATGTCACTGCGAAACCTTTGTTCAGCATGAAACCTCAGACCCACCCTCTTCTTCCCAAATCCTCCTAGATACATCTAGTATTTTGTTTCCTGCACACTGACTTCACCCCAAGCAGCATAAAAAACATGCGTCTGTTAAAAGGCTTGAAACCTGTGCCTTAAACAGGTTCCATTTAAGCGCAGTCGCATGAATTCACGGCTTCTCTTTAATCACAGTATATTTCAGCAAACTGAATACGATACTCTCGTTTCCACCGGTAATCATACAAATAATATCCTTTTTATCCACTGTTCCTATGAGTTGTCGTTAACCGGAATTGTGTGCGAGTCGGTGTGTAAAGTAGGTATGAGAGAGATTGGAGAGAAAGAAACAAAGAAAAAAAAATGGAAAGAACAAGAAAAAAAAGAAAGAGAGAGAGAGGAAGATGAGAGAGAATATGAGGAGTTTTGACATAGGCGAGCAATCAAAACCTCAAATCCGCGTGTTTAAAATTCATTACCTTTTCTCTCAGTAACTTCCATCGCTTGGATGTGAAAACGGATCAACACTAAACCATTGCTCGAATGAAGAGCCGTGCTTGGAAAGCCTCGGATTCATGTTTACTCGAAAACTTGAAATTCCCCATGCATCGGCTAATTAGCATAAAAACACAGGTGCTCAAGAGAGTTTCCTTGCAGACACCACCTGCCCTTTAAAAACTGAAAATACGTGTTTTTGTATGATGGCACAGTACATAGGGATGTAATCGCATGGTCTGCCGCAAGGTTGGAAGTACGTGTATGAAATAATATTTTAATTTTTTTTTTCATTTCTCAGAGCAGCCTACATAGCCTTGTAATGTTTGTTGTATTTCTGGCCAAAGCGAGTATTCAAGGCTGCTGTATTTTAAATTTTTTTTTTAGAAGGACACAAGGTTGGGATGACTTTTGAGATAGGGTGAGACTGAGAATTTATGGGTAGACCGAGCACAGGATGTGTCTGACATGCCATGAAATTTATGAAATGTGTGTGTAAAGTTTCTTTTTTGTGTGTGTGAATTGACTCGGCGCCAGATAGTTTACAAATATGCATTTCAGAACGTCGCAAAAATTAAAAGGCGCCTTTGACATTTCATGCCTGTTTATCTTGATTCCCTCCTTTCTCCTCGCTTAAATAATACATGTAATATGTGGCGCTTGCTTGTATGTGGTTTTTCTTGTTTGTTTGTATATGAGCGTGTATATTGTTTGTGTGTAAATAAAGCAGGAATGAGAACAGGTTAGAATCAGTCTTCCAAAATAAAAGAAAAATGCTACCTGTCTCTGCTGAGAGCTTCCCCCCCCTCCCAACAGCCCCCTTCACTCCGCTGCTACCCGATGGCTCCGCCTTTGGAGTCGGGTATAATTTCATTTTCAGTCCACCAGTTTACACAAGCAGTTATTTTACGGCAGTTTATTGTAATACACACTATCAACGTCGCAGATCTCTGAATATAAACCCACGCTGCGTAGCGGAGTGTAATGTGGCTCCCTCAACAGGTAGCTTCACCGGAAATTGAATGTAAAGCGCGTTGCGTGTATGGAGCATAGACCAAGGACCAAAGAAGAGAACCAAGGAAGAAAATTCATGTCAACGTTTTTCATAAATTTGTACCTTCTTCTTTTTCCAGTGTTCTAGGTCACCATGTGTGGATGTCGATTCGAAGATGAGTATGTCTTGGCCTCGCCTTAACAGATGCTGACCATGGAGGGCTGAGGATTTACGAGCGTTCAGGTGTGAAGGTGCTGGAAGACCGGGCGGAACCATGTCGCATGCAGAAGATGACTATGCTGCACTGCATTCTTACATTCAACTGGTAGAGGTAAGAGCTTTTTTTTTTTTTTGGAGGTATAGAGTAGTGACCATTCTACCGTCTCATCCTGATAGACTTTCATGATAATGATCTTCTAGATTGTTGCCACCCTATTGCGGCAGACTGCTATGGCAGTATTATCTAGAGTAGATGTCATCATTTTGTAACAGAGTTCTAGAATGGTGACCATCCTGTTGTCCTTCTTTGACATACCTTAATGATAATGTTCTGTATAGTGACAGACCATCGTTGTAATATCCCTGAGCAGTGACCAGCATATTTATTGTGACAAAGTTGTCACTGTAGAGAGACTATAGTGACTGACCTACTGTCCTACTACGACAGATCACAGTTAATTGTAATGACCTTCAGTCTATTGCTCTTCATGACAGTCAGACAACGTTTTAAAAAGTGACGATATTTGTGTTCTTCATTTAAAGTAAATTATTGATATTTTATGTGCTTATTTACAACAAGATTATTATAGATGTAGACCAGTGTGTTGGCAAAATCAAACCTCTGGTCTCTTTCGGGCTGTAAAGTTTGCACAATTCATGTTGTCACATTATGGTAGTTTTGATCACTGCCAGTTTTACAAAACATGAATGACTTTCGTTCGTAGTGTAGATCTATCAACTGACCATGTCAGGATGTTTAGTGTAGACGAAGGTATCTTCTTCTGAAGATCTTCTGTTGCCGCGCTCTCCGATTAAGAGAGTTTCCCATCTATTTTTTGTAGCATGCTTCCATCAGTTATCATCACGGCTGTCATCATGTCGTCAGTTTCTTACTGTGTTGATCTATTCTGTCTCTCCCAGCTCTTTAGTTTCATTCATAGTTGTAACGTAATTGTTCACTTCATCCACTCCCCGCTCCTCCAGCTCCTCTCTCCCGTCCCAGCTCCCATATTCCCGTGAGACAACTTCTTTGCAGAATCAGCTTGCGTCTGTGCCTGTTTTTATTCAACCAGTGAAGTTGATTGTTTTAGGCATCGAAGTTAAAGTCAGGAAGCAAAAAAAAAAAGCCACATTTTCCCCAGAAATTCTAGATTACCGTTATGTCAAAAGAGTATTGTATTCATTTAAATGAGCTGAATTCACTGTAAGTCATGGTCTGAAAAACTTCCATTCTTTCATTATTATGTATGCCCCAATTCATGAGAGTTCATGCTGGTGTCTCTTGATCAAATATATTTCAATGGCTCAAACTGTGCCAGTGTACTGAACTGAAGTAGACCTAGTAAGAATTGTCAAAGCAGCAAATTATGACAAACCTTGCTACAAACTGACGTTGGAGTTTTTGTGACTGAGGCACAGCTGGCGGTAGCGCCTTCACAAACCTTGCAGTGCGATAGTACTGTGCATCATAAATTTTGTGTGATAATTCATGCATGAAAAGGCCGACACTGCTGTGTCAGACTAAATGAAATGGCGTGTGGTGAAAAGTCTTTTGTTTAAGTTGTATGGAATGATACGCTATGAAGCTTACAAGTATGGGAATACTGTTTTATTGCTCTTGCTAAATTTGTGAGGAACAGAAGATGACTCTTTTAATCGTGAACGTGCCCTTGGAAGACAGGTGTGTGAGGAAGAGGGGAAAGGGTAGTGGGGTGGTCTGTTTTTTTTTGAAAGACTGAAGCCTGCAATTTAAGACTTTTATCAACCCCAACTCCCGTGTTCTTAGCCATATACATCTGGGAAATATGGCTAGCCTAGCGGATGTAGTGCAGATTCATTGATTGCGCAGGATAAGACTTCAGCAACAATCAGTGTCTACTGTATAAAGTCATCAATACTTAATAAATAGTGAAACCTCCTCTTATCCTAACCTGTAACGTTTTCACACAATTAGTGTACTTTTGTCACTGAATATACGTGTGAGACAACTGGCTAATGCAAATAGTGACAGCAATACGGGCATTAATAAGAGGGTGGGTGAGTGGGCTGGAGAATGGAGGAGGAGGCTGTCAGACATATTCAGACTTTCAACACCATGTATACTGAAAAAGGAAGAGAAACCTCCTTTTTGTTTTCCCTTGGTGGATCCGTCGACGCTTAATTCAAAACTGCTGGTTTATAAGATGTTGCAGGCTTCTGGTACTTCATGTTCCAGTGTCATTCTCAGTGTATGAAACTCTGGAAAATCGTCTTAGTGATCTCCAGCATTTGTCATGCTTTTTTGTAACAATAACTTCATTGTTTACATTCTCCACAGCACGAAATTGATGAGGTCATTGCTGGCGGCGGGTCGCGGCCACAGAACATATCACCAGCTAGGGGTTCGTCCACGAGAAGCAAAGATGACGGCCTGCCTCCCGTGGAAAAGCAGAGAAGAAAAAGTGGAGGGAAGTCGACTTCAGCAGCGAAGAAATCTTCACGGAGGGAAAAGGAACAAGACGCCTCCTCTAAAGAGCGTGAGGATTTCGAGAGGAGGAAGGCAGCGATTTGCTTTGGCGTAGGTGCAAAAGGAAAAGTGTTGGATGATTCTAATGTGGTTCGAGCACAGGAGGCAAAGTCAGGCCGTGGGACAAGGAGAGAAGAAAAAAGATCTAAAGGTAAAGAAGATGGACAGTGGCATATCAGCGAGCTGGAGGATCTAAACATCAGTGAAAGTGCGGAGGACAGAGATATCCTGCTGGAGAGAATACTGAGTAAAGAATCAAGAAGTGGAAGTCTTGATCAAGGGATTTCAAGAGTGAATGGCAGCTCCAGCCCTGCATCACGAGATGTTAGGGGAAGCTATCCGATGCTGTTGACAAAGCCAGGTAGAAGAGATGAATATAAAGCTGATCTTCAGAAACTGCTTGATTCTGATAGAAACGTTTTACTCTTGGGCTGTAATTTTGACGGCAATGTCAGGAAAGAACCTTCAGGTGAAAGAACTCGAGCTGTTTCTAGTGATTATGGAAAGAGAGAGAAATCTGAATTGGGATCAAACTCTTCTCGTCAGTTTCATCATCCTGAACATCACCACAAGCATCGCCATCACCATCGCCACCATCACCACCACCACCACCATCGTCATGACCAATCAGGAGAGGCGCCATCGTCGTACAAGAAAGAAACTCAGCCTCCTTCCCAGCTCATTCACAAAGGAAGTCATCCCGTGAAGGACCCACTGGACGAAATGCGGAAGAAGAAACGAGCTGAACTGCTCGCTCAGATCTACGAGGATGTCAAGCGGGTCACTCGACCACTTTCTCCTGAACGACCTCTTTCACCACGGGCATTACAAGCCCCACTTACGCCGGACACTCCTTTGTATTCACCTGCTCACTTCCGCCATCGTGGATTCAGCGATTCCGATGCCCCTTCGACTGGTAACACACTAGAAAGGCACCGGAGAATCAGCGGACCTGACATACCAATCACTGATGGACTCGGTCAGGACTTTTCCTTGGAGAGTTCTGACAACTCTGTTAACAAGCGTAGCAACAACATCACCAGAAGTACGCCTCTCTCCAGGAAGAGTTACCCTAGCCACGACAGTCTCATCATCTCACCACCGCCTGGTTTCGGCGGCTACAGCAGCGACGAAGAACAATGGCTGAACGTGAGACTGGTCACTTTGACCCAGGACGATCCCAGCCAGTGGCTGGACATCGCTGACTGGGCGCCGTCATCGAATCCAGTGGCCTCACTGGAAAGCTCTGTCCAGTACTATGCCGTGCCTCTTGAGTTCGAAGCGGCACCATCGTCAAGCTGGGATGGCAGTGTGCCGGATGGGGAATTTTACGTGCTGACACAGTTTCCTCCCAGCGACGGGCAGTTCGGTGAAGTTCGTAGCACCAAGGCATTTGATGATTCTGAGAAAGACAAGAAGGGAGAAGACTTGGCAACACTGGATTTTGATAACACCGACGCAGCACTGGATTTAGCTGGTACCTATGAAGGTTCAAGCAGCGATGGCCAAGATGAGGGGCATCCTTTAAAATTGGATATAGCCGATCAGGACCAGGACAAGAGAGCAGGAAAGTCCCAGGTGAGCACTGCCTGTAGTTAAAGGGGAGGGATAATGTTTTTATATCATTGAATCACAATCCGCTTTTTTTTTAATGGGAAAGGTTTTTAAAGACAACAGTATATTTTTGCTCTCCCAGTCTCTACCTGGTCCTAGGACCGGAGCCACAGGAGTTATGGCATTCCCATAACTGTTTCACTAGTGACATGTCTGGGTACTTGTGGTCCCAGTGATGTGCTGGTTTGTAATCCTCCTTTCCTTTGCCATCTTCGTCGACGTCCATCCTATTCCTTTCTTGAATGATTTTAGCATTTTACTGACTCCCCCATCATCCCCCCAACACTTGCTCAATCAGTTGTTAACAGCGGCACGATTTTTTGCTTGACCCAGACTAAAAGTTTGATCTTACAGAGTTGCGAGCAAGGTGGGATTTTCTTGTTTATGAAACATGGGCCAAGTTCTTCTTTTAGGTGAATCATTTTCCATTCTGACGGTTTCTATTTCTCTGCTGAAGCAACTTAACAGGCTCAAGAGGCGCCAAACGCTCAGCCTTCTTGTGCTCAGCCTTCTTACGCTCATTACTATAAACTGAAAAATAAAAAAAAAATATTTACGTTCACATGTTGACGAGGATTTGGAGTGTCAAGTTTCCGTTTTTGCATTTCTATCTTTCTAGTTGGCATTGAATAATCAGTGGCTTGTCTTGGTTAGGGGAAAAAAACCTGTGCCGACAGATTTTTCCCAAACCCTTTTAATGAGGAGGATTTTCTTATTTAGTCTAGACCTAGTCTACCTCCTGCCGATAAACGTGGGAAGAACAAACTTAAGTCAATGGCTACACAGTCTACAGAGGTACGCTGTCTCTAAAATGTATTTGTTTTGCTTTTAGCATGGGAATGTTTTGGGAAGTGGGGGCATGGGAATACTCACAGCAGTACACATGATTCATTCAGCCACTGTGCAGCAACCACTTTCATCACAGACCCTCGATGCTAATCAGAAAGTGCTTCCTGTAAGGGGCGATAACCTGCCGTGTGTGATTACAGAGGAGAAAGATAAGTCTTGGGAAATGAGCAGATTCCCGGCCGCATGGAATAAAGGGATAAATTTGCCTCTTCTTAACTGGGACTGTTAGGGAATTTCCTTTAGCTTTCCTTACCCATATTTTTTTTAAAATCTATGACAATGTGCTCTCTGTGATTCTGTGCCAAGGTTGTTGGTGTTTTGCGACGCGCATGCACACTGTTTGGTGATGATAACATTAACTAAGACTGGGATTTATTGCACCGTATATCAGGACATTCCGTTCTCAAAGTCCAGCTAGTCAGGCCAATATTTTGAAATTATGAAATATTCTAGGGGTAAAATTTAATTCAGAAAGTTAATGTAACGGACTAAGGACCTATGGCCAATGCGTAATCCTTACATTAGTTATCGCACTGCGGTAACCACGGGAAACTCCCAAAACATCAGTAGTATTCACTGCAGTTAACACAGTATGTTAATTAACGTATGGATCATGTATACGACCGCAGGACACTGAAACGAGTATGCGGGTGTTTCGAATTATCAGAGATTCGAGATCGTGAGGTCCTTTTATAATTCTATGGACATCTTCTTTCGTAAGCGGAGTAGTACATGCCGTAGTGACAATAATCATGCGTTTCGCCTATTTTAACTATGATGTTTCCCTCTGTCTCTATATCCCTCTCTTTCTTCACTCATCTACCATTTCTGGCCAATTTGGATGGCAAGAAGATTTAAGGTACAAAAGCAGCATTGAATCAAAAACTGCCAAATGCATGTTTTCATTCAGTTTCTTTGTCTCTTTCCAGGTTCTCTCTCTTTCCAGGTTTTCTCTGTCTTTTATCTCTCGTGTATATACTCTCTCTCTTTCTTTCTTTCTTCCTCTCTCTCTTGTAAATTGTCTCCTTTCCTCTCCCCGCCCCCTTCTAGATAGTCTTCTCCGCATTGTATTATGCCTTCGATATAGCATATCTGTCATCACTGCTAAGGCTTAATGTAGATCTCCCCCCCCCCTCCCCCACAAGATGCTGACACCACGTAATGAACGGATGACATATTGTTCCCCTCACGGTTCGTTCAGCCCCATTTAGCTTAATGAAGCGAGACAAGCACTTGCCACTTGCCAGCAGTACGACCGGGTTTGTCACATCTAACCTCACACTAGTACTATATAGTACTAGTATAGTACAGTTGTGCTGATAGATTGTCTGTTTTCGTTAGTGAGTAGCAGTAAATTAGTGATGTATTGTCTCAGCTTCCTTGCACAACATTATGCATGACATCCTTCCACTGCCCAGCCTCTTCCCTACAAAAAGCTTAGGGGTCTTCTGTAGGTCACGTACGCTCAAAGTGCTGTAAAGGGGAGAGGGGGGGGGTGGGTGAGTTGCTCTTATCGAAGGAAAAAGTGAACAGAATCGTGGGCGGAGGAGGGAGTGGGGACAAGGTTGCCAACGAACTCATGAAAAAAAAATTAAAAAATGGGGAGAGGGATTTAGAAGCTTAATGGACTACACATTGCCTTCATCATTCTTTTATTTTGTTTGATAACATTCGACAACAGGGTGTACTTTTATGGTACCAGATTGCGTTTTAAATTCAATTCAATTTAAAGGTTTCATTAGGCCATAGGCAAACATCATAGAGTACAATAAAAAATACAATATTTCATGAGTACAATCCACTGCTAAGACGCATACATAATTAATATTCCTCATGCACACTATTTCCACTCATCTACCACTTTCTCATCTAGCTGACAACCCAGTCTTTCGAGAATTAGACCAACGCTCAAATCATGACATTACTGCTGTGATCGCTCACTCTCTCACATCACGCTTCCTACTAAACGAGGCCTGGCGTACAGAAAGCGTACATACTCCAAAAATCATTCTATTTGAGGCAGTAAAATGAGTAAGCCATAGCCAGAGGGTCCATTCCATCCCTACCCTTTCCACCCGCACACCCTCTTTCTAACTTAAGTGAACGCCGTGGTTAGATATTGGAAGTCGTGTCCTTTCTCTTCTTTCGCCCGCCCACTCAACGATTTGTCATCTCAGTGCGTCATCAACTTTGCCCCTCATGCTGATTTTCAGGCGGACACGCCCCTGATAATATGCCGTGACTAATTTAGTGAGTGAGTGAGTGAGTGAGTGAGAGACAGACTAACTCTTGCTTTAACCACCGATTCAGAAAATCCCGCAGAGATAAACGCAGTAAAGTTGAGCCGGAAGTGACTAAAGAGGGGTAAATGCAGACACTGCACCATTGCCGCACAGGCTCAGCATTGTCATTATTGATGAGTACAGCGGTGCAGGGGTTCTGAAATTGAGGTAAACGATCCCTAGAAGTAGTGGAAAGGGAACAGTGGGATCATATGGAAAACACAAGTACTTATATCTGAAGGCAGACATATCATGGTCGTTTAGATTTTCAAGTACCCTCACTAACAGACACATTTTTAATGGCAGAGGATGAATAACGGCTTGCTATCGAACGATTGGGGATCTCCAATTAGCCGAAGTTTTTGAACCTTTGCCACTGTGAAGTCTTCTGGGGATTGTATTGGTCATGTCCACAACTTATAGCGTGAACTCTAGATACATTCACTTTATTTTCGGAGCCTTCGAGTGCATCGTTTTTCTTGTCGGTAAAGTATGAATTTGAACGTGTATGTTTCCTTTGTACAGTATATATTTTACTGCAATTTGTTCCCCTCTGCCTCTCATTAGTCCTTTTTCTTCTCCCCTCTTCTCCTGTGTTTCGCCCTCCTCATCGTTTTCCATGCCCATCCCTTCTTTTCTTGATTCTCCTTGAAGCTCTGCCTAAGTCAGGCAGTTAGATATTGCATTAATGATTGCGAACAGAGACGATCAGCTGCTCGCTTGAATTGTTATTGAGCTTGCTTATCAAAACATAATTCTTCTTCAAGCTCCATTTTTTTTTTTTTATGCATAGACTAGATTTAGTTTCTGTGCTTTTTCGTCAAAACTTCGTCTGATACCTTTCTTGTTCCTTCTTCTCCTTATCTTCTCCGTATAGCTACACCTGCCTGGTTGCCAGTGAGATAACACAGAGGTAGAGCGCTTGTTGCATGGAAGCTACGGGTTTCTCGTTAGCTATGTTTTGTGGTGTTTTAAAGACACCCTTTTGTCAACGACCTGAGGGTTTTCAAGCTTTCTCACTGATATAATCCTAACTATGCTGAAAAGAGACGTTAAAACCTATTACAAACAAGCAAACATAATCCTGTACGGCCATTCTTGCATTTTCTGCACCATAAAAATTATCAATAAGGGATTTTCTACAAATGACATATTCCTAGGATGGAGGAATCGAGTGGCTGGCATTGTTTGAAATTAGCACAAGAGATGGGGAGCAGAGGCAGATCAATCATTCCCGAGGAGAAGGGATTTAAAAGAAAAGTAAATAAAAGTAAGCAACAACCACCACCACCACCACCACTACTACTAATACTTCGAAATACGCTCGTACAGGTCAAGGAGGAGGGCGGGGTTGGATTAGGGAAAGGGATAAGAATTGGACCTGGACGTACAAGAAGCGTTATCAAGAACTAGCGAAAGGGCGCACATCTATAATCGCGAAAATTGACGAGCTAGTGTAACTAGTGGACGGCCCGCTTATCATATCGTAGAGGTACCTGTTATAGCAGGTGGCATAGCACATCAGTGTTCATTAGCGATAATGAAACGTTACGTTTACGTAACCTTTCTGCTCTTTGACTGCGCTCACCACCCAGGCATACGCTGCTAATGGTGAGTACCGTACCGCCTCCAACTATTACTCACCTGCTTTTACTTACGCCTGAACACGACGGAAACATGTGGTGCCTCTGGGCCAGTCAGTTTCCGCGGGTCTTTTGATAGAAATCGGGAAATATTTCTACCAACGAGTGTTGTTGTGGGCCTGGTGTTAGTATTCTGTAAATAAAAGTGTGTTTGGAGTTCTTGCTTACAGTGGATGTTCACCCTGTTTGACTTTTAGACTTTTAAGACTTCCGTCTGTAGTACTTTAGGTTCAGCTAGGCATGTGGTGCACCGCCATCGGTAAGAGAATAAGTAGGAAGAACACAAATGGATGACGTCATTGTTTATTAAAGAAATTACGAACTGATTCGAGAGTATTAGAATTAGAAAGTCTGTGACAACTTTTCTTGTGTTTTGCTGTGGACAATAGTCTGCTGACCAATCAAGAAAAAAAAATATTAGTAAGTGCTGTTGTAGACCCGGTGTTCGGAATTTGTTACTAATGATGATTATGTTTGGGCGTCTTGCTTATGTTGGAAGATTCACTCGTGTGACTTTTAGACTGTCGATCGTAGATTGAAGCAGATTGTCTGTCATTTTGTCAGTGCATCGGTTAGAAGATAACAAATCGATGACGTCACTGTTAAAAAACATGCTGCAAAAGGTTAGGGGGATTTGAAACGGAAAGCCTATAAAAATATATTGTTTTTCCAATGAGTCTTGTAGGCCCGATGTTACCTGTTAGGAATCTGTGAATAAAAGTTTGATTGGAGACTTTGCTTGGAAGTAACTCCTGCCCGACCTTTGAACTCTCGTAGTTGGTTAAACTAAGCTTACTGTTCCCGCGGTTTTGTCAGGCGAGAAGACGTCACTGTTTAAAGAAAATTCGATCTACTCATAGAGGGTTTGAAGCTTGTGAAATATTTTCTGTGTGTCAGTTGTGGACTAAGCTCTATGCCAGTGTTAGGAATCTGTTAAATGAAAGTGTCTGGACTTCTTGCATAATTCAGAACTTGCGTATTATCGATGGGATTTCTTATCGTCGTAAGAATTATCGTCCTTGGTTGCGACGATGGTTCTCAAACGTTGGTTAAGCGAGGAAAAGCCTCTTTTAATCAGACGAGCGAGTATATATCTAGAAAGGTTTTTGATAGAGCCAGGGTGACGTCATATTAGTCTAGTTTCAGACAGAGCCAAGATTGCGTCAAATTACGTCAAATTACGTCAAATTAATTCAGTTGCTGGTGGATCAAAGATAGCGTCACACCAGTTAGTACAAATCCATGTAGAACCAAGATGACATTGCAGTAAATTGAGTAGACCCAAAATGACATCATAGTAGTTGAGTGTTATAAATTAATAACTTGATAATCAAATGATTAGTGCTGTTGGTTTCCAGTATAAATGCACCCGTAGTTTTCTCAAGAAATTCTCTTGGTATGTAGGACAGAATGGAACACTGACCCATTTGCGTTAAGGCTGTGTGGCATTCCCGTTCTTATACAAAAAGTGGGCCAAGAACGACTCTCGTAGAAAGACACGTGCAGAAAACAAGCCCCATTGAAATGCTATACTCTCTGCTAGATCTAGATCAGCTCAGAAATTATAACTATTTTTTAGCATGAAGAGGAATTTGTGTTGAAATTAAAGCTGTTTTAAATGCAATTTATTTTTTAACGTAATCGTATTAGATCTGCATGTATATGACTCGAATGAAAATTGCTCGAAGCTATACAGGCTTAGTTCTGAATTGTGGCAGGTGCGATGTTATAATACAACTGTTTTCGTGCCCGATTCTGGAGATGAAAAGAGAAAAGTCAGTAAATCAGACTACTAAGGAGCGTAATAAAGTGTTAACTGCAAGTATAAATGGAGAATGTATCGCGGAATTCCTTTAAAAACAGCGAAGTCAGCAGAGAATAGTAAACCGTATTTATGTCTCAGAGCTTTGGTAGGCTTTACTTGATACCTGACATTTATAACTGTCCCCGTGCTTGGTTTTAAGACGGGTCTGTCTTTCTCTTGCCGTTCTTTTCCAGTATCATTCGCTCTTCCCATTAAGAGAAGTGACCATAATGTAATGAGTCTAAGTTATACTACAAATTTCCCTTTTGCTTCTCTTCCCTTTTTCGACCACTCAGTTTCTATAGTCCATCTGCAAACCCTCAACCCTTCTTTGTTTGCATTTCTCTTGCATCCTCCATCCACCCCCCTGGAGAGCGTCCGTCCTTCACCTTGTTGGCAAGCGCCCATATCTCGTCCCCATCTGCCCTCTCTTCTGTTAAGCACCCTGAGCCACATACTTCCCACTATATCCCCATCTATCCTAACAAAACGGGGCGCCTGGACGCACATAAACCTCTGCCGCTCTGAAGTAGAGTAGGTGGGCCATAACTGACCTCTCTGGCCGATTTTTATTTTTCATTTTTTTTTCTCTTGTTGATTTTTCTCCCGTTTCGCTCACTTGACCACTTAACGGTAGGTCTTAAACCCTGCCTAGCATACCTGTTGCAAGTGGGTTAATCCAGCGCAATCCCGAACCCCCATTGTGGATGCCCTTTCCAAATCCTTGGTAACTACATACAACCTCTACTGACTTCCCCCCTTTTGGGGGGGGGGGGGGGGGGNGGGGAGGGTTGTTTTTTCGCTTTTTTTCACTGGTGGATATGCTTCACGATGCCGAGATACAACAGATAGTGACAGTGTGCAATCAGATGTACGGAACACGGGCATACAGATATCATCCCACAGTTCTACCCCATCCCCCTTCTCCGACCTCTTTTACTTCCACCTGCCAACCTCTTCCTCTCCCGACCCATCAGATGGTGGTCTTTAGCTTTGCTCCCTCTCCACCATCTCTCTCGTAAGGTAGTGACCAGCATTGTGACAGTTTGTGTGTGTGTGTGTATGTGTGTGTATGTGTGTGTGTGTGTGTGTGTGTGTGTGTGTGTGTGTGTGTGTGTTTGTGTTTTGAAATAAGTAGCACAAAATATTCGGTAAGTGGGACAATGTTTCCGCCATCGTCTTACGGCGGGTTTTGGCGAAAGCTCTGAGAAGGCAATTTTACCGTACTTAACCCAACTTTATTATATATATTCTCTCAAGTGGTAAATTTGTTTTGTTATTCCATATCTCTGCCAGTACCTCTCTCCATTTCACCACAATGTCATTGGTTTGTATGCCTAAGAGCCAGAAACATGTCAAAGTAAACACCGTATGTTGCAATCCCCACTTTCCCAGAAATGCCTTTCCTACATTCCCCCAGTCTCCTGTAGTTAGGGAAAACTGAATTTCCTGAATAAAAAAAAACAACACGAATCTAGCCTTTCCATCGAAACCCTGATCATTTCTACTTGACACGTTTAAAACCATAGTTACACCCAGCTTGGACTTCAATATGAGGTCGGTGTCTCTTACTCCCAAACATCATCATCGTTCCGTCCATCCAGATCTCCACAAATGGGTTGCCTTCTTCCCCCCTCCCTTTTACCTTTTCCAAAACCATTAAACCAAATTTCGACTTCACCAGGGGTCGGTGTGAAACTCAGGTCATCAGATATAGTCTACGTGGTCATTCATAACATGAAAACGGGTCACTGCGTTCTTGTCTAGATAGTTTATAATATTCCCTCGGTGGTTGTGGACATTTGTATCCAACGTTAATATTACTGTGATACAAAATATTTCAGGATACCAGGTTTGAAATCGTGTGTCGGTCTACAGTGTGGATATACTAGTGGATTATACGATAAAATAATGTAATTATTATGACTTTGCAGTATTAAGGTATGAAGATCGCAGATGTATTTTTCACTGTTGGCTGTAGTGTTGTAATGAGTCAAAATATTTTATACAGGTATTCTTTCACTCTTCATCAAAATTTGGACACACAGAAACATCTAAGACTAACTAGACTGGAATTTTCAGGGCAGGACAAAGGTGACATAAAAACTTTAAAACACAGTGGCCTCACAATAACAGCCCTAGCAACAACCAGAATTTTCATTAAATAAGTGGTAAAACTACCATAATCTAATTCTTCTTAACCGTTCAGGGCCCTGTTGAATGGAATTAAAGACTATTCCAAATTGCATACCATTGTGTCAGATACATTTAGCATCTTCATACCTTATATCAAAGCTTGGAATAACCCGCAACGAAATTTTCACACATAAAATACAATGAATGTTAGAGTAAAATCATGCTGAAGGGGAACTGATTGAGATTTTTATTAATTGATTTTTGTATTTCAGATGAAAAGTTATTAAATGTGACATCTTCTCCATCTAATTTGTAAATTAAGAAAACTTTCATTGAGTTGAACTTCCCGGTACACCAGAATAGCGAGTTGATGGCGCATGCTCTAGTGAGCCGCATCACTGTATTCATGGCACGTAACTTGTTCCTGGAAGTAGCCACTTTGTCTTCCTGGTCCTCCTCATGCCTCTTCCGTTGACAGCTACCAGACCTCTTCTGGTCTTCTTTTTTAAGCTTCTGTATATGTTTTGTTAGCTGCTGTATATGTCTAGAAAATTAGATTTGGCTTTTTGGGGAGAGGTAGTTGAATTACGATATAAAAACGCACAACCTTGTAGATTTTCTCGCATTTTAATTTGGCCATGTCGCGGTGACCGTCCTGTTTTTTCGATTTGTGGCAGCCAAATCTAGATCTTTGTTCAGTATGGGGTTGAACACTTTAATCGATGCAAATTTTCTGTGATTAATTTTATTTTACAATTGATTGCTGGATTTTTTGTTTGACATAATGATGTAGAAGTATAATTCCCTAAATACATCTTTAGGCCAATATGCGAATATAAAAGAGCGATTACTTTATCATATTAACTTTCGTCGCAGGAATAATGTTCAGTGACAATCTGAATTTCAGAACTACATAAAAGGCGTGGGGGAAATCGCTCTCTTCAGCTTTGCTTTTATTTCAGTTCTTTTCAGCCGTCTTAAAGCTGAACCATTCTGGGGCATACAGTTTAGTAAAACTAGAAGTTATCAGTTTTATATTCCATCCTTTGCATACGGTGTTGTTCATAATATTAAATCTGTGTTCAAGCCTCAGTAACATTTGCGTCTAACTGCATATTTGTTTACCATATGGAAGCAAGGTTATAATATATAGTGATGCAAACCAAAATTATTAGCATTGTTAGTATTATTATTAATTGTATTTGCCAAGTCACCTCAACCGTTTTTACTTCATTGTAGGAAGTCACAGTTACCCCACAGACCGGCCATTCACTTTGACACACTTACCTGACGCCGGCAGTAGACCGTGGAACCCTAACTATCTTAGGAATGCGATTGTGTCCCTTTGCTGGGGGTCTGTAGGTCTTTAACAAGTCCCAGGCTGGTCAAGGCGAAATGGCGATATGTGGACTAAGATTTACACGGCTGCTAGAGCATCTGTGCGCAAAGAAAATGACCGATGACCAGGCCATTGTGGGTGTCTTAGCATAGAGAAGTCCAGCAGAAAGTAACATAATGGACGAGAAGCTGGGATTTGCTGACCTGCTGAAGGCAGTGTTGAAACACTGCACGCTTAAATACATCAGCTAGTGTTGTTACAGTTGTCCGGTCGGCAAAAGGTTGCGTCGACATCTCTTATTGTTATACAAGTTAAAAGCATAACAGGGATAATGGCTGATTCCGAGTCCTCTTAATGTGACTACTTGTATTCATTGAGTAATCAAAACAATAGCGTTACTCGCAATAATATTTTTACATGCCAGATGTGATATTATGATTGTCCCCTTTGCAGAGAGTAGGTTTGTTTCAGATATAAAAAAAAAAAAGGACCCTCGTAATGTCACTGGAAATCTTTAGATCACATTATCCCTTCTGTAGGTCTTGTTGCAAATGGCGGTAAACAGTAACGCGTAAAGGCTGCTTTTGTTTAGCCTCTTTGGCTGCGGGAAGACGCGATCCTTTTATTGAGTGGGCAGTCCAAGGCGTTGATTAAAAAGTTCCACTAACAAATTTGACACCATTGATGGAGGTTAGCGTTTTGCCGAGCTCGCACTATCGGTCTTCGCAAAAGACGTCAAATTTCTAATTTGGGCACACTTCCTCACAGTGACTGGCGCGCACCAACCAGAAGCACACCACAGTTACTAATAGTCTACATAGTACAAGGCCATCACTGGAATCATGCTTGTCGGTGCAGAAGACCGGTAACGATCCGAGACAGTGTGGAGCAATACTGTGGAATGTCTACGGCACTGGACTCAGGGTCAGACTATTGTGAGTTCTAGTCTTGTGATCATCATGTCGTACATGCGGTGTAAAATGCTACTTTTGGATTTATAGGCTAAGAAATACATTTTGTCAGAATGCTAGTGCTCAGCATCTGGAAAATGGCAGTGGCACTGTACATTCCTCGGGGAAGATAAGAATGTTACTGAATTATCTAGTCTGCTTGGGATAAATAACAGTGTGAAGTCGCGTGAGCGGGCATTTGTCGTGAATACAACTTAAAAATCCGAAGTTGAACCTTACGTTGGACCCATGTATTCAGTTTGACTATACAATATTTACCGGCACTGCCAATAATACTTTATCATTTCGGTTGCCTGATGCCTATTTCTGGCCGTCAAAAAATTCTTTGTGATTAATTCTCCGCTGCTCCTCTAAGCTACCTCTTCCTCATTAGGGAAAAAATGTCGTTGGGAGGTTCGCAAAAATAATTGTTGGCGGCGGAGTGGCGCAGACAAGACATGTGATCACTTAGGAGAGAGAGGGAGCGCGGGAGAGGGACGAGAGAAAGAAAGAGAGAAATAGAAAGAAAGAAAGAAAGAAAGAAAGAAAGAAAGAAAGAAAGAAAGAAAGAAAGAAAGCGGCGAACAAAAATTACAAAGAACGCGTGCGGCAATGAAGATATCATGCCATGCCATTAGAGGTATCAGTCTAGTCCCTTCGCAGGTCGTTTGCATTCGCTTACCATTGAAATCGCAGCGCGGTCGTTTGAAAAGCCGTAAATTTTCATTTGCCAGCGATCAAATTCCTTTCTTTGCATTGGCACCACGTAACCTGTAAGAACAAAAGACTACAAGAAGACATTGTCTTTACCATGAGAGAGTTCACAAATTCGCTGATACTGAAAATTTCAATGAAAGCTTTTAGGGTCAACACGGCAGTGCAGTGGCTTGTGTGAGATTATCATAGATAGTACAAGGCTGAAAATATTGGCCAAAGTGAGCGTAGTTCATTGGTGTCTGATCTGGTGTCATGCAGTCACATATTTATTTTTTCTACGACGCGTTCACCATACTGCTGGAGTCCGTTCTCGTACAGTAATCTGTCCGAATCTCACGGATAGACATTGCTTAACGACGTCGTTGAAGATTATCGAGAAAAGTGTCTTTAATGCATTCGCTTCTGAAGGCATTGGAAATAAAGTATGTCTTGTTGAGTCCAGTTACTTGCATCGTTTTCTCTTTCTTCCCCTGCTTCTCTGTTCTTTCTTTTCATTTGTCCATCTCTGATCAGGCCCTATTCGGGACTCCTAGCTCATTTTTCCGATACGAGACAGAGTTAGCGATTTCTTTTTATTGTTCGGCGTATTCTCGACCTTCACCTCTTGCCTTGATGATATCTTGGCCAGTGACCCCCAAAATGAGTTTTGGGTAGTGATTTAGATATCAGATTAGATTTAGACCGCATTCCTACCTTTACTGGATAATCTCTGTGTCCAGCAAAAGAAGCTCAGGTTTGGCTACTGTTGCTTGCCAAGACGCCTATCTTCAAGCTGTCATCTCGATTACAGAGATCGACATGAAATGGCGTCTTATTTTTCCCAGTTTGCATTCTTTGCGTATAATATAATACTTCTAGGGGTAAATTCAACCACATCTTGATGCCTGCCGTCCATACATAGCATTGTTTGCCTTTATAACCAAAGAACCCTCAATACTTTAATCCCGCTTTTGTTCGAGAATGTTTCAATGCCATTTGACATGTATGGCAAGTTCCATTCTTCAGCGTCTCTGCAAACTCTTACCTGCCTGTAAGTTGTTGGTAAACTAACTCTGTACTCCTTCGATCATGCACGTAAAACAATACATTTCAAAGGCATTCATTTCGGTTTCCAAAATTTTGCCTGATAGTCTGGTAGATGTCTCTGCCTCGTATGACAGAATTGAACAGAACTTTAGAATGCTAAAGTTTGTATTACAGATTCCCTGTATTCCCATAGGAGTCCCCGCTGTTGACTGTGATTGTGAAGGCGTCTATCAGTATAAGAAGAAGAACATTTTCTCTCGTTCATTATCCTATAAAACGATCCAGACCCCATAAACACAATCGGCTGACCCTGAATGTCGTCGAGGCCAGATCAAATCAGATCATATCACACATCTGGACATGCCAGGCCAACGACAAAAACCTTGGGTGTGCATATAGCAGGTTGTGGTCAGTAACGGCTCTCGGGATCGCTTCATTAAATACAGAATAATATTAGACAGGGAACAATCTCGTGGATTACTTTTACTGCCAGCATAGTGATCAGTGAAAATATCAGACTCATTGTCCACCGTCCAGTATGGCATGTCATTGCCTCAGCGTTATTTTTACGGCTGGCTGATAGATATGTCTGGCAGCAGGTAAAATGAAGCTTATGCCACTAGACACAAGCCCTGTGGCCATATATGCATGATTCTTACGTTAGATGACGCACAGCTGTAATCAGGGGAAACTTTCAGAACGTTAGTAGTGTTTACTGTAGTTAACACAGTGCGGAAAGCAACGTATGGATTATGCATACAGCCACGGAGATATCAAAATTCAGAAGGTGATCTGGGTCTTGCGATTAACGAAGTTTTTTTTTTGTTTGGGGGGGGGGNGGGGGGAATTGAAAGTGGAATGGTTTCTGCCCAGAAAATACAAAGCTTACGAAGTGTAAAGTATTAGCAAATAAATTTGAAATTTCTAGAAAATGTTATAAATAAATAAAATATTGTTTAATCTTGATTTTCTCAAAAGTGGAATGTTTGCCACTGCTCAGGGATGATCCCCCAGCCTGCTCAGAGTGTTATATCTTTGGCCAGAAAAATACTAACTCGAATATTTTTCAAGCTGATGAAAATAATAAACTTTTATGTGATATAATATAATACCAGTAATTTGATATGTCAAAGAGCGACATAAGCTGCAGTTTGACTAGCTACAAGAGATATGCTCCCCTCCGCCTTGATCAAACCAAATATTACCACAGCTGCAGGCGATGCTTTCTTCCCACTGATGATTTTCTTACAGTTTTTCCTCACGTGTTTATGTAACAGCGCTTTGCTCTCTTACTTTTCTGCTAATTGGGAAGTCAGTTATCATCAGCCATGCTGACAAAGTGATGCTGAAGAAGTGACATCAGCCAAAAGTAGATGCGCAGAAGCATCTGGAGCATGCGATCTCAGTGGCGTCGGGCATTTTCCGTACAGACACTACGACGCTTTAGGTTGAGATTCTCCTTTTGCTGGTCATCTAACTTCTGTACACCACTGAAACACTGCCAGGCATTACAGTAATGCCATTATCGTACCTTAAACAAGCGTTTAGTAAAATCGTTATGATCTGCTGATAATGATGGAGAAAGAAGGAATTAATATTGGCATTCGATACAACGGAAAAAGGAGGGTTGGTGAGTGTGTGTG
>JAWQUT010000121.1:790587-803087 GCA_033807755.1 Ellobium chinense
GGGGGGGGGGGGGGGGGGGGGATTGGAGAGTTGTGTTTGTGATGATTCAATCATCGATGCTCAGACGTTTGTTTTCAACGATGGCTCAGGTATCCTTCGTAAAACGGACAGTCTGGCCAAGCTCAGACCCAGATATGCTCACTTAGCATGAATTTGGTGTCCCAGGGATCGTGTGGTGCACAAACCTGGAACTAATTGGTTTTTCACGCCGGTCTGGAGTCGGCTGTGATCTTGGTGTCCGGTTGTGTACGTTACATCCGATCCGCTGTCGGCCGGAACTTAGACCCAATCCTGATAGCAATAATTGAGTTCCGTATGGTGGGAGGGCTGTGTTCTTTAGCGGCGTCTGCGATTCAGGGTTATAAGGAAGTAGACTGTGTTATGATTGTTTGTTTTGACTGTCTATGTGGGTCGATTTGATTGTTGTTGCTTTGCGTAGTGTTGTACTAAGGCGTCTGACTGAATTTCTGTACGATGTTATGATAATCTATGTTGACTTTGTTGAGCGCATCATCCATTGATGGTCTTGGCAGCAGTGGTCATTATCAGAGATAACTGGAGCAGTCATTGCTAATATAAAATGATTTTGAATATTGTGATACTATATCATAATTGTACCGCCCACAGATAAATTTTAATGCTTCCATGCTTCACCTGGGAGTTAGCGTTATCGTAGCTTCATGTACAATCCTGAAAGAGTTTGCAAGCGTTCAGTTCTGTAAAGCCGTATGCCCACCTGTATATTATTATGTAGGTTCATGTTTGTTGAACTGGATACTCTGGCCCCTTAGCAGTGCTTTTCTCTACCTGATGCACGGGCATTGCTTTGACCGTGGTCTGTGATGGTGACACTGTGAGCGGCTGAGCGCATTGCTCGGTGCTTGGGTTCAATAATATGAAACAGCGCGCATTGCTGTTCAGCTCATCTGACACTGTGACAGGTTTCGGCATTGTCCAGTGTATATGACTGACGATAGTAAGTTGTCAATGCTTTCCAGTACAGTAGAGCGGTCATTGGTGTTCAGCTGTCAGCAGAGGCGAATCGTGATGGTTTAGAGCAGTAGCGTTGACATTAACCCGGGGGCTCACCAGGTATTCCATTTGTGAAGGGGAAGACACAGTCACGCATTAGTGAGAAAGAAACTTCCAGCAAAAAATATTTCTTCAAGATTTCACTGTTACGGAAATGATTAAAATTAATCAAAAGGTTCTTTTCAAGATTCAACACTTTGACAACTGTGACAACTATACTTGGCTCAAGGTTGACTTTAACTCAGTAGGTTATATTTATCGTCTAGCACAATGCGTCGACTATACTTTGTGAAGGTCGAAATAGAGGAGGGAGGTCTATTGAGAGGGTGCGATAATTAGAGCGAATTAATCGTAACTGTGTAATATATTACAAACTATCATCTAGTCTAGATCTAGTTAAAAATTAGCTTTGTTGCGTGAAAGTGAAAAATTTTGTCAAATCTCTGACAGAGAGTCTAGATAGCTTTTTAAGTTCGAATTGTCCTATGCATCTCATCCGGCTGAAATGAATTACAACGACATATTCTTTTTTAAAAAATGTTGTTTGGAGAAAAACCTGGAATTGCTTGCTATCTTTCCATAGGCATAAGGAGAACTAACCTCTCAAAAATGTTTGTAATGGTTCCTAATTATATTCCTAAGTTTTGGAGATCATGTGTTAGGTTAACTGATACGCTAATCTCAGCTAGTTTAAAAATCTAAATGAACTTGGACTCAAGATAGATATTTTTGGTTACGTTTACTTGCTCAAGAGATTATCGCCCAAACATTGGTTTCATTTACATGCTCTGTACATGTATGGCTGCTCGCCATTTATCAAGAGAAACCCGGCATACGCAGAGCATGTAAACAAATGAACTTGTGAACGACAATCCCATTGTCGCGTTACGTAACAGAGAATACCTAGACCTAATTAGCATTTGACCTAATTTCTGGAATGCGACCTCATACGTAATAGTGAATAGTGTTCGATCAGTACATCAGCTGTCAGTCGCTTTTGCACAACTTTTGGGTTTACCGTTCGTGTTCTTCCGATTAAATGTGTTGTCTTGTCCTTTTCTTGGCACTCAATTTAAATGCTCATCCAGTCGTCTTCTTCGATGTGTTGAAAACAAAAACCAAACTGAGATTTAAATTTAAGCGCCAAGTCTGTTGCGCCCCGTGTTTTAACTGTGGCCAAAGTGTTCTGTGCAGACAGGTGAGACAGTGGTCCCCCGTCCGATGTCAGCCAGAACGTATTTCCCTCCGGTCTAGATTAGCTTTGACCCTAGTGAACTGTTTGGGTTTTCTACTGTCATTTGTGGTCAACAGGTGATACCGTACTTACTCCTTTAACTGGCCTATACATTCGCAAGGTATAGACTTTGTCAGCGTACTGGGGAAGACCAAACATACTACTACTACTACTACAACAACTACAACTACAATTTCTAATACTAATTGCGGTTTATAAGTCTCGTATGGAGGGTAATGCCCTCTCACACAACTGTACACTATTATCATCCCGGCAGGCCTGTTCCCTCTAGAACTTTCTCCACTCCCTCAGAACATATAGTTCTGCGGTCATTTACGGGCGCGGATCACAAGCATTCTGACAATATCTTCCACAGCCTATATCCAGGTACCCATTGCACAGTCGGGGTGGTCCGACAATATGTGAATATATTGCAGTTACAACACGACCGTCGTTGGGAATCGAACCCACAACCTTTAAATTAGGAGTCCAACTCTGTAAGCAATAGGCCACGCTGCTCCACAAGGGAGACAAATTTTAATCATAATGTGTTTCTTTAATAATAAGCTGAGTGAGGATCCTGAATCTTGACTTGTAGCCATCCACTTTTGGAAAGGCGGCGATCAATGAGCTACAGTGTCAGGGCCATTCTCGGGATTTTCCTAGCTTGAGCAGGACCGCCCCCAGAAACGTATTCTGCTTTACAAGAAGTGGTTAAGCTGTATAGTGTTTGTGTGCATGTGACATTTCCTGTTAATCCATTATTGTCTTTCGTCTCTCTAAATTTCCACTATTCATCCTCAAAGGCATGTATTTCTCAACTTCTCTCTTAATCCTACGCCTGACTGTCTCCACTTTTATGTTGCACTCTTTAGTAATCTTTTTCCTTTCTGTCTAAGGTTAATAGATACAAGCAGGCAGGACGCAGATTTACTATCTCTTACCTTGATCGCTTTGCACTGTGAAACATGCCTTTAAGACGAATGTTTTTAATGCTGAACGCCATTAGAAGAAGCCAGTATTTCTTTGATGAACACTTAAGAACAGAAGAAGCATCATCTATATCTCATCCCTTCGTGCACAGCCATCAAAATATATTTATCATCATTATCGTTAGCATCATCATCAACACTACCATTATCACCACTAACATCATCACCACCGTCACCGTTAGAACATGTGGTTTTCCGGATACTTTCTGATGACGTTCAGTATTCTGTAGTTTATGATTGTCTGCTATTGATCCAACCCATCCTCTTTATTTACGATAGTCTAAGATATCGTAGGTCCTTTTTTTTTTTTTTTAAATAAAGCAACAGACCTGATTCGACCCTGTAGCCCGTGACGTTTATTATGAGAGGTCCGGTAACCTGGTGGACAGGATGTTTAGGGACGAAGTCAACAAACCGTCCGTCCCTCTCGGCCTAGGAATTTGTCAACAAATCACTGTGCACCGACTTGCCGGTTGGACGCTTTCCATGTCTGGCCTACTCTCACACCCTAATACCCGTGTCTCTGTAGTGTAGAGGTTATCAGAAGCATTGATATGAATACATGGCTGAGAAAATTTGACAGTTTATCAAGTTATTGAGGATTGGTCTTCTATGGGCATCTCTTCATTCAGAAGATTACATTAAATTTGAGAATACTCTTGAGGCTAGTCGCGTTTCCGTTTTACGCCAAAGTTAGGTCCAGGTTGAATTAACAGGTCTGGCATTTGGTTTGTGTCCCGGAGAAGGACCTGGCCAAATCGCTGGTATTGCCGTAAGGGCCTGTAGTAAAACGGTAGTACGGTACTTTGTGTACAATAGTGCAGTTCACTGAAAGGGGCCCTGTGAATGTGTTCAATGGTTGGACAGAAAGCGGTACGAGGGGACGTCTAGCCCTTGCTGTGACGAGTCGTGGTGTAAAATTTCACGTGCTGTTAACTTGTGTTAAGCTTGTTTTTCTGCCTGGTCGCACCGGCGCATTGTGCAGTGGCAATATTACCTTACTGTGTTTTGGTTGCCCTTAATGGTTTTAAGACATGCCTTGAGATTCCTTCCCTGCGATTTCTCTGTGACAAGAGAATGTCGTTAAGTTACAGGTGAAATGTGAAATCCTTGTTTACGTTTTCTTAACTGTTGCTGTAGTGAAGCGAGGAACAAGGTCGCATTCCTTCGTCACTCGTTCATTCCTTGCGCGTTCATTGTTCATCCGTCGTGCCAAGGACTAGATACTGTGTAATGAAATAAATGTAAACAGCATGAAACCACGCTGGTAACGGATGAAATTTCTTAAGTATGTTGCCATAATTTCATTCCCATAGTCATCCATTCGGTAGAATTATGTAGGTTAAGCTTAAATTTACTACAGTCCTTAGGATTACTTTCGGGATTACGTGATGCTATTCAGCCTGTTTCGCTCTCCACTGTCACCCGAACAAGGGAATTTTATCTTCATCTGACACGAAGATGGAAGAAGTCCTTGCCCGCTGAATTCCTTACTCCTAAGCTATTAGGGTGACCTATTGTCGGTTATATTACTGGGGGCTTCTTTCAAGCACAGCTGTTTTCAAGACAGCCGAGTGATGTTTCATTACAGCACTTTAACATTATTTTTAGCGTTTCTTTCATGCATAATTACAGGTTAATGTACAAGGATGCAGGTAGGCGTTTTGTGCAGTGTTCCAAACCGTTTAACGTTTTGTGTAGCCAATGGAGTAATGTTTTTCTAGTAGTTGTGTTGAGTGAAATAGCAAGAACTCTGTTAAAGAGACGATTATCGTGATTCTATTCTTAATGCTGTGTTATTCTGTTCTAATTCCTAAAGTTAATGTATACTTCTTCGTATAACTGAGTAGGTTTATTTTTCAAGTCAATTCCGTTTGGGAATGGAGTCGTGCCAAAAGCAATCACAAACTGAGATTTGAAAGAAACTCCCAAATTTACAGTAAGTATGCTTGGGAAAGCAGTTAAAATGATAATTCCTGTGACATTGTTACTGGAAGCTGTAATGGACAGTGTTTTAATAAAAGGTTTATCACGACTTTTCACCTTTTGTTGATCCGTGACGTTGTTCGTTGACGGTTCCTCTTGAGGAAATCTGATTTCGTGAGATAATTCCTTGTTTAATCAGACGGACGACTTTTTTCTTTTTTTTGAATGAAGATTAAGCAAGCAGATAAATATCCTAGGTACACTTTACAGGCGCTACATATTTATGCTAATGTGTTTTATTTCGGGGAGTTTACGGAGATAAAAATAATTTTTATCCCGATGTTGTGTACTTAGACAGCTCTTTGACGTCAGATATTGCTTACACTATGTTTCAGAATATGATACGATAGAAATGACGTTCTTTCAACAACCGCTGGTAAATCATGAGATGTGTAAATTGTGGTCTTCTTCCAGGGAATAGGTATACATTTTCGACACGTTTCACGTATTTGTTTAGATAATGATATTTGTGTACGCAGGCTTTTGACGTTGTGAAAAGTCGTTCGTTCAATGTTCGTGAAGTTGTTATCATCAGAAACGACTTTGCCAGCTTCCAAATCCTTGTGAATTTTTAATGTCTTTTGATGTAGAGAAGTTTTTTTTTTTTTTCGTAATAGATGGAAATTTGCCAAATCGGTGAGTCATGTTAAAGCCATATAAGACATTCTCTGGCAGAATAACATAAAATGTTTCGTTCCAATTGCTTTTGAAACTTTAAAGCCGCTTTTTCTTTGGTTTGTCTTCATTGCGTATAACGAGGCACCAATATGATGCAGGATGTTAGCCATCACTTACTTCCATCGGACAGACTGAAATTTTTAGCAGGTAGTTGTAATGATGTTTCGACAGCTAGTGAAAGGTCAAAAGGAGACAAATCCACAGCTTGAATGTAATTATTTAGCTTTTGACACTGCCTTAAGTTGTTCCAGTCTCGTATTGAAGGATGTAATGAAACAGCTGGCTTCTCTCAGTGACTAATGTTAGCTGTGATGATTTTACTTCATTTGCATAATTTGAGTATAGCGCTAGACTAGTTTTAATTTTTTCTTAGCGTTTTCTGAGCGTCATCGCGTGTGCACTATCTTTCCGATCATGTTATACTGTGATGGTATGTGGATGCAAAACGCTTGAATTTAGCGACAAGTAATCCTTCGTTAAATACTGTTCCACGATGGAACACTCCCTATTCCCAGTCTACAAATTTAGGGTTTGAAACTGTCGTGATATGTTTAGTCGACAGATGAAAATGTGACATTGTGTTGTTTTATGTGGATTCTTCAATAATATAAGTTTATAAGCTAACACACTGTATCAAATAGTTCATTGTTGTTCTTTTCTTGGAAGGATGCACAGATTTAGGGGTACAGTACATAGATAATCTGTGAAAGTTGCAACTTTGATTTAGACTTTTGATTTGAATAATCGACAAGGTTGTTTTCTTTCCACTGTGGGACAAATATTGTTCGACATTGTTGGAAATTGGATCTTCACAACTGCTTTTTCTATTATTTGCGTGGATATTCTCTCCTGTTGAGTGGCCTTCTTCAGCATGTGAAGATACTATTGCCAGTGGGATTACATCATGTTTGGTCAGCATGACTGGAGCCTGTCACTGTTGGATTATGCCATATTGTAGAGAGTGTGAAGTTCACAAATGCAGCAGGTTGGTATTCAGATTTTTTTACTTTGTTCTAGTTACATGCAGCGAAAAAAAAACAACGAAAAAAAAAAGCGCCAGTAAGGTCAGCATCAGTAGCACTTTATACAAACATCGTTCTGTCTTTAACTTAAGTTCTGTTTTGTGAAAAAACGTGCGTATCGAGCTTTCGACGGCATTTTGAAATGACCCGCAGTCCATGACCATATCCAACTTTTCGACTTGCTTTTGATAAAAATGGTGCCGGATGTTCTTGCGAAATGAAAAGATTTGAAAAAAAAAAGGCTTTGCGCTGATTAAATCAAATATGTGACCAAATCTCCTCGCCAAACCATCTAACATGCCCATGGGAATCTAAGCTGCCGTCGATTATGTCTTTGTAGCTAGATTCTTGATGGCTGGTGAAAAATGCGTATAGAATGTGTATAAGTAATGTTATTGGTAGTTAGAAGATGCTACCAGATTTAGAGAATAGAATGATTATGTATTACTGCAGAAGCACACTAGATTCAGAACCACTCTAGGTACAGAACCACTGTGATGAAGGTCAGTCTTCTGATGACACCAGAGGAAAGCGGATCTGTTTCGCTTTCATTATGAAAAAGGCCTTCATAAAAGTGACATTAATTTTTTTGTGTAGAAATCGACTCACAGGGTCGCCACTGAAAGCTATTCATGATGCATGATGGCTCGTCGTTAAGAGATGCTCATATAAAGTGAAGTTCGAGCTTAGCTCCTAACTAGTCTAATATTCGCCGAGGCGTTTTTAGCCAGGTAGCGTTACAGCGTCAAGTTGGTTTTTTTTTTTGTTTTTGATAAAGTTAGCCTCATTCTTACCCCATGCTTGGCCAAACTTAATTTTTTAAATTGGAGATGAACGACTCCAAGCGAGAAAAATAAAGACAACAACAAAAACCTGCAATTTACACTCACGCTCATGCATGACGAAACGCCTTCTGTACACCCTTTGCGTTGGAAACCGATTTTTATATCCCAGTCTAATTGGAGGAAGCGATACAGAAAGGATCTCCAACTTTCTCTCTATTTTACTTTTTATTTTCTTCTACACTGAGATTTCAGTGTCGTCTTGCCCTTCGCATGGTGCCGCATTGCCCGTGTCAAGGTGCCTTGATGATAATGAAGGCAGGCTCACTGTAACTGGTAGTGGGCCAATACTTCGGTGTTAAGGTATCGCGATACTCACCCTAAATGCTGTAGATATCAAGAGTATCCATTCAATTTTGATTGTGTTAATCAGTAAATGTCGAGCATTCTAATTCGTTTTGATAATCTTTTTCGATACTTGTTGATGTTTTTAAAACCTTTGGTACGTAGGTCGGAGAAACTGGCGCCGCTATATCGAACTTATCGAAATGGATTCGTAAACTTCAGAGCCTGGATTTTGATACAGACATCGAAATCACTGAGTATTCATGAACAATACCACCCGCCACCAGCTGTAACCCTATACCCCAATGCTAACAGTTTACAGTATCTTAAGAGCTTGAGAACGGAAACCTGATAGTGGTTTGTACATTATGGGGTATGAGCACGGCTCTGCTCCGTAACTCCAGAATTGGACACCACCTTCCCCGATTCTTCTAGTTTCTCCTTCAGCAACACAGAAACAGAGCTCTCCTCCCCCTTTCCCTGGGCTTCTTCTCCCTCTCCCCCCGGCAAAAAAATATGTTAAAGGACAGTCAATAACCCTTTTAACATGACATTCTTGCATTCTGGAGGGTGAAGGAAATGAAGCGAAGCAAAACTGTTTGAAGAGTGTTTTTCCAAGACTCAGTAAGTGCACTTTAGGTGAGAAATGAGTTTTAGTATTATGTGCAGAGATGCATGTCTATATAAATTCACTTAAACTAAAACTGAGCTTGGAATCTGGTTTCTGTAAAAGTTAATGTGAGAAAAAAAAAAGATGGAAATATTTATGTGAACAGGAATTACCCCTACATTATTTCATGTAATTTCAAAAACACTGAGAGTGCACGCACTTAGATTTGGAAAAACCGCTCTTCAGTTTCGATTCCGATAGAGCATTTTTAAATCAAAGAGTGTTCACGCAAATCGGGATATCTGGCTCTGGTCTCGTGTAGATAATTTATCTTTTGTCGATCATTTCTTGTTGTGTTTGTTTCGTTGAGTCCCGCTCTACACCCCTCCCAAGTTGTTCCGAGATTTTGCATTACATAAGAGTACATCGTTTACACTGTAGCACTGTAGCGCTAAGAGTATGTTATGTCCGCGTATTTTGGACGCACTCCAGCCAACTGCTGAGAGAAGTTGGCGGCGTCGTCAAAAACCTGGGGAGAAACAGTTTTGACGGATCTCTTTTCCAGCCAACGAAGGCGCCTCACACGGTTCGTCAGACCAAAAACAAGGAAACTGTGTTAAGATGTTACGTGGATCTCATTTGTTATTCCAGTGGTTCTCCTATGTCATGAACGTGATTGACCCTATATTGTGTTCTTTTTTTGTTGTCATCTTCTCGGTTACTTCTTGTCGTACCCGTGTTGTTTGATTGGCCAACACAAATAACACAAACTTTTATTTTTTTTTTTGGAGAGCTTTCCCTTTTATCTTGCTGTTTGTGCAATCCACGACAAGATTTGCATTTGCTTTATCCTAGGAGAAGGAAATAATCCTGCTTTAAGAGCAGCTATGATTTTTATTCTTTTTTTTTTTTCATCATATGTGAGTTAAAATTGTGGGCTTGACATACTTATCACATCACTGAGATTTGAAAGTGAGATCTAGAGGTAACTGAAAAATAACAGTTACTCTTCAAAGTAATTGTAACCGTTTATAAAAATAAACGTATCAGTTACCAATTTTAAGAGTTACTCTTATTAAGTGATACATACTGGTCCTTACTTGTCACAAGCCACAGCAAAAAAGATGAGTAAGTGATAATGCTTTGAGAAAAATAATCGCTTAGTATAATGGCATATAATTTGATAGAAGTGGAGTCTTGTATTGGTAATTGCGTAAACACAATCATTCCCTGTACCGTATATTCAGTATTAACAAACTCCATCCCTCCCACCCCCTCCTCGTCATTTTTCTTTTTAAATGTTAATGAAATTGCGCGCTTAACAATCATCTCTGATTCTTATTTGATAGAGCGTTTTAAAACTTCACTTTCGCTGATTCCATCCTGGCTTTCAGTTTATCTTTCTCTGCTTCCAGTTGTTGCTCGCTACACCAATACTTCACTGTCATTAACTGCACTTCCACTTTCACCACCATAATTTGATTTCATCTTTTTATTGAAAAAAGTGCAATACTGTGTTATTTGCATTTAAAAGAATTTTCGGTTAGGATCAAGTGGCTTGCTATTAAGCTGAACCAACTGTAATAGCATGGGTTTAGACCATGGCCTTTGTTCAGATCAACACAATATCTCCTCCTGCACCCTCACACAGTAACCACATGGTCTACTTGCACAAAGTTTGCGACACTGTTCAACGCTAAGACATCCCCAATCCATTACACTCTGTGTGGGGGCAGATTTACAACCCATTCTTCTTAGACCTACTGACTGCTTCTGTGCACTGAACAGTACACTGCACCCACCTCCTACCTAGGGGCGCTACCGGGAGAAAGAGTCAAGGAGAATACACCCACTCTCATGATTGTGAAAATTATGATGTATAGGGTTGCATAAAAAGTTTTACACCCTAGAAAACTATACTTGTCAGTGCAGTAAATGCTAAAAAAAAAGAAATGTTTGTTTTGTAAATTTTTTTTACGCATGAGGTCTTGTACTAGAAACTAGGTCATGTAATGCAATCATTGTAGGATCCGTTTCGTTCACAGTTTCGTTCAAAATTTCATGGCCTGTTCTGATAAAAATATGTAATGTCATGGTCGAACTCGAAAACCTAAGGCCGGAAACATTTTGTACGGAAATGGTTCTCCTCGAGAGGAAGAACAGAAACCGGAAAAGAAAAATCATTCACTTTTCGTCACACGTCTTTGTCACACGTCTTTGTCACACGTCTTTGTCATACGTCTTTGTTGTTGAAAACGCCAATGTACATCAGCACAGACTGTGAAACCAGACTACCACAATAGTTCACACTGATAACAGGGTTATCAACATGGCCTCCAAATTCTTCAAATTTGGCTGTTACAGAGTGCGACTGACGTCACCCAAAAAAAAAAAGTTTGGCGTTTTGAGTTTTCCGTTATTTTCTACAAGTATTTTTTTTTCGTTTACTTACTATTGATATGTCTGAACACAGTAAGTAATTAATGTTAAGAAAACTAGTTCATATAATCGGTCAAGCTTTGGAGATCATAATCCACTGAAAAGGCTTCAAGATCTTTTAATGTTGCAAAGTAGCCTATATTATGCACCAGCGTCTATGCTAATGTACAGCTGTGTTCATGGTGAAGCAAGTCTAACCTAGCATTACAAGAACGAGTATTACGTAAAGAGCTATTTGACGTGTGGGTTTTTCTGGCTTTTTTTGAATGTATGTTTGCATTTTTTATCCCAAGTTGTTATCTGCCACTCCTGACAGATAGTTCTTGCAAAACCAACCACCCACATTAAACAGCCTCTCCTATGACAATGTCTGAGTCTCAGTGAGATCACTGCTGTCATTGCCTTGCGACATACCTCTCTCCCCGCCACATCCATTCCCCATGTTATGTTATTGTTTACTCCCCACTCCTTATCCAGCCCAAGCTAAACACTCACTCACTCCTCTGTCTTCTCTTTGTCTCCCACAATCCCCATGTCCGTTAACAAGACAACATAAATGCACAGGGTAAAGAAAGAAAATCGAAACGGAATTGCTATAGGGTCAACACTACTTAATCGCTGTCCGGAAAATCGCAGCCTGCGCCTAATCGCAACATTTTTGACTAGAGCAAAATGATATAGACTATTATTTCTTTATAACAGGGACTTGGTAACCGGAATTTCTTTTAATTGCAACTTTATTGTACTCCCGAAGAGTTGCAACTAAGCATAATTGATTGTACAATCAACAGAGACATGCCCTTGAAAAACATCCCTTTGTCCCCTCTCACTTTCCCCTCTCGAGCCTAGATCAAGTGCGATTAAAATGGTGAACTCATTCTGGGGAATTGCCAGAAGAATTGTGTTGAGATTTCAAGCTTAAATCCTGGTTTTGAATGAACTCGTCCTCAAAAAAAAAAAAAATTAAGTCAGGAGAAAGCTACTTCGGTCTTGTCAAGTAACATTTTATGGTTTCCAGGGAAATCACATTAGATGGCTTTGCCACTATCTTCCAAAGTCAACCCAGTTGAACCCTTTCCCCAAACCAACAAACTCAGCACTCTACCCATTCACCGTTTTCTCGAAAAAAAAAAAACCGTTTCGAAGGCTAAATGAAATCTTCCTTTAAGTGTCCAAAATAAAATACCCCTCCAGTGTCTGTGCAAGAGTTCGTGAAGAATTTTGCTGGGTGGTCCAGGGATTTGGTGTATCAGTGTGGCGTAATATGCCTTTGGAATTGATTGTACGCCCCCTGTTTGCCAAGATTTATTTGCTGTTCTTAGATTTCCATACAGCTCAATTTCACTTTGAACTTACCTTGTATCGTTCCATTTTTTTTTT
>JAWQUT010000121.1:815830-831373 GCA_033807755.1 Ellobium chinense
CCCCCTTCCCCCCAAACCCCTGAGCACTATGATGAACAAGGGAGACTGTAAAGTAGATGAAGGCCCATGGCCCTAGGAATTCATGAAGAGTTGTGGAAAAGGAATAGCAGGATGTCATGTGCAGTCCTCAATGTTCATGCTCGTGCTCACACTTATTATACTCCAGCATAGCATGTGTAAACTTTGTATTCTCTTAGAGTGGCCGGTGTGTTGTCATCACTGTCTTCACTGAATGATACAAAGAAAAGAATGGACCTTTTGTTGTTGTTGAATTAAGATTTTAAGGGGAGGTTTCAGTAACATGATAAAATTCCTTTGTTTTTGACATTCGAAAAGATTTTTTAAAATACGTCATAGATATAATATATGTATGCACTTAGATCCATGCCATCATGAGAGTCACAAATGTGCGCTGAAAAATTGTTTTGTTTAATCTTTTGTATAATAATGCACTGTGTCACCATGGTAACACACGATATTGTCAAGATGTAAAAATTACTGCACCTGTCGCTTTCAAACTTACTAGGCATAACATTTCCGGTGGTTAGAAGGCTATATACTAGAATAACTCAGTTCCATGAAAACATACACATTTTGGATTTTTTCTCATAAATCACTATATTCCGGATAACAGTCTGGGGTGGGGGAGGGGAGAGGAACAGGGGGCACATTCATATGCAGATCATTCTAGTAAAAAAAACAGAACTAGGCTTGCAGCATTTCAAAGTAACATGTCAAGTAGTTTTCAAGATATCTTGACACGTAAACCTTATAGATCGAGTGCACTGCAACCTGCCCTTTATCAAGTTCTCAACTGGAAAAAAAAAGATTTTGAGATTTTTTAAATTAAAAAAAACAAAACCAAAAAATCTTTGACACTTGATTTAACAAATCTCTGTGCGATTTTCAGTGTGCACGTAGGTCTTTATGTAATTAGATCTCCAACATTAAAAGGGGAAGGCAGGCGTTTGGCATGGCGCATGCACGTGATTTTAAGATTACAGAGGGAAAGAAATAATTTATGTTACAGGACAGGGAGGAAAAGCACTTTTATGAAATAACTAGTGCACTTTTATTGGGTATTATATTACAGAGAACATATTATTTCTCTTTTGAGCTTTTAATACCCCAGACATCCATCTGGAGACATGACAAGAGACATCTTTATGCGATTATCCTAGTCTAAATACGCCATATCTTGTTACACAAAAGTTATATATTACACAAAGGTTACGTAGGACAAAATTGCACGAAAAGGAGGATTAGGGAATGGGAGAATGGCATTTCAGAAACAGTTAGTATGAAGTCTGCATGTCAGTTCATATAGTTCTTGATGCTCCGAACAAACATTGCAAGTTCGTAAAACATATATTTTCGATATTTTCGACTCTCCTTAATCGCATTCCGGATAATCGCAACTTCCACACAACCGCAACGTTGTCTACAAAACAAACCACGTACTAGACTACATCTTTATATAAAAGTCACTGAGTGATCGCAAAATCTTTTTAAGTCTCAACATTTTCTATTTCTCTAAGGAATTGCAATTAAGAGGCGTTGACTGCACACGGGCCAGGATTCAAAGAACGCCAACCTGACGTCATAACACACACGACATTCCATCCCTACACAGACATATTCCACCCCCTTAGCCTAAGAAACAAAACACGTGACCTCTAGATATTCTACTGCGCAAAATCTTAACAACGTCATTCATGTGAACAGCTGTATCCGTTTCTTTTCCCCGTGACCGCGTCAGAGACATTTTATTGTTGCCATAGTTCTTAACGTTTAATCCCTGGGTTGCCATCTTTTCTTTTTCATTCCTCTGACAACTATTTTGGTAGAGCAGGTCTTAAAATTTTAAATTCCACTGTCAGTGTATTACATTTTTTTCGCTACAACAGTTTCGTTAGCAGCGTCTTGCTGCTTTTAATGTTGTTGAGCCATTAAATTGTATCTTATTTTACAACCACTTAGTAGGAAGACTGCTGATTTTAAAATGCGTAGATCAAGAGAGTGCGCCTGCCAGGCCAGGTGAAATGTTTGCGGGACATAATGAGACTGGTTTGTCAGTACATGGCTGACAAGAGGTAGACGTAATCTTGCGTTTACTTCGCAAATTTCTGTACGCATTATGACTGAGGAGATGAACCCCATTAACATAAAGCATTCTCTCTCTTCCTCTCTTATCCCTCTCTCATTCCCTCTCTCTCTCTCTCCCTCCCCCCGTCTCCCTTCCTCCCTCTCTCTCTTTCTCTCTCTTTCTCCATCTCTCTCTCTCGCTTTGACCCCTTCTCCATGCCTGCGGCCCTATACCATACTTAAAATGTTTTCAAAACCAGTCTTATAATGCTGTGTTGATGCGCAGAGCATATCGGTATGCTCCTGCTGTAAAACCATTCCTCTGAACTCGGGTCCTTTAGCCTGTTGTGCATTTTAAAGCGCAGTTTGTCTTTAAAACCACTCCGTAAGCACATTCTGATCCCAGTGGCTTAATCTCGACTATTGAAAACGAGAAGTTTTACTGCTACAGCGTGTGTGTGTGTGTGTGCATAACCTTTAATCTTTAGCCTCTCAAGCCAGTCCTGTGCATTTTTTTATACTTCCAGTATGAAAAGGTTCTTTAGCTACTGTGCCTGCTGAATTCCTTCTTCCTCCCACTCAACATACGAATAATGTCCTGTGGCTCCTACGGACGCCGGAAACACTGCAATGTTGGGCAGAGTTTTATAGAAATAACTCCCAGATTTACACTTTGTGGTTACGACATATCGATTTTTCACATTCACTTTGTCGATCCTCAGTTTTTGTTCGACATCGAGACTGCGGTTTGTCGAAGGTGTGGCAATGCCAGACTGTGCAACGGTGGGCAATCGCAATGACGGGCTTAGCTGGGTAAGAGTATCGTAATATTTAACTTTCATGCTGGGTACCGATTCCACTTCAGTTCTGATATTCGCTTCAAAATAGGTCTCAAAATCATAACAGTTCTGATAATATAATTTAATCGCACAACTGGACCAGGGACCGAGAAATGGAAATTTCTGTCGCTGCTGGCATTAAAACCATCTAAACATGATAGTCTGAATAAGACCGATATGATATCGCAATTCCAGAGCCAGATATTTGCTGCTGATATCGAAACTTGTGAGTATCAGAAGTCTCAGTGCTATAACATCATTTTGCCCATCACTGCAGCAAAGCCGTTCTCCTGATGTGTACGCTCAGTCAGGTTTAACATGTTTGTATGGTCTGATTCTTGGTTTCACCCGACACCCACGCTGCCTTACAGAGGATCCTTATCGCTATACCGGGACACACTGTCTAAAATCTACCATGTTTCCTTGCTTCCATTGAGACCGCACAATGTTATAAACTTATACGAGACTTGCCGTACACTGAGTAACTTGGGTCTGTGTATCACTGACTTTTCATTCATAATAAATGATGACGACATAAAATTCATAAGAGTGAAGTCTTACCCTATAATTCTGTTAACAACAGTGCCATGCTTATTTGAACTAGTAATAGATGGATCTTTACTGATTTAGCATCTAGTGGGTGTAAGCCCTACGGCTTAGTGTCATGTCATAGAATGTACTAGGTTTTTTTTTGTTCCAGATGGATAAATAACACTTCAAAGCCAATTACAGGATTGTCAATATGGAACACGACAATAAATAAAATATCTAATTAGGCATCAGGTTACCAGCCGAAATTAGTAAAGCCTTATACTGTAAATAAGATAAGAAGTCAGAGGGCATGAAGGCTTGTTCAGGATGGTTAAGCTTTAAACCTCATTTTTTTACTTACGTGATGGCAATCAGGGATGTCATGTTAAAGGGACAGACCTAATTATTTGTTTCACAGCCTAATAAGTCCACATCATTTTTTTTTCTTCAAGAAATTTAAACCGCTTATATTTTTCATTTTGTCTGACAGTTTCTGAGAAAACACCGCCATTAATCGCGCCGCGTGACGTCAAAAATGAGATAGGCTAGCAAACGATGAGTCCACTCAGTCCAGACAGTTTGCGTATGTATCAGTCGATTGCGAGCTTTTCTTTTCTTGCTTTATGACATCACGCAGCACAAGAAATGATGGCATACAAAGGGTGAAAATTCCGATATTCTAGCGGTCTTTTCTCACAAATGGGCATTCTGAAGGAAAATGTACGTGGTGTAAAGTTAATGAAAAAATAATATAGACTTATTAGACTTTAAAACAAATAGCAGCCCTGTCTCTTTAAACGGCTTTCTCTACTCCCGTGACGGCGATCAGGGATATCATGTTAAGAATCCGTAATTCAGACCAGTGTCGGTGCCCGTTTGTCTGGAGGTTTCACCCTGTTATCATTTTTTGGCGCGCCTTACCGCCAACACTTGTCTGTAACGCGAGGACATTCAGAGAGTACGTCGGGCTTTATCGTGAACGAGCCAACTCGAGGCAACTAATTACGTGCGGTCACCAACGTCTGATGAATGACGTACTGCTAAATTTTACGTCGACCGAGATACACTCATCTTGGCCGAGGTTCGTATTAGCTATTACAATCAAAGGTGGTCGATCCCTCGTTTTGAAAAGTCGGTTCGGGTCGATCTTTGCCATGTCAAGGATCGCATAGATCGACTAAAGCTCGAGGATCACGATCTTCAGGCTCGATCCTGACTCGCTGAGTCGATTACTCGAGCAGCACCACAAGATCGGCTTGGCTGGATGTTTGAGCCGAGCTGCCCAATACCTAACCACTATACGAGATACTGTGATTGTACTCACATTCCTCGATTTTGTCCTTCGTCTGTATAAAACCGTTACGAAAATCGCTAAATTTGCTAATACTGCTATGCTCCGCCAGGCGAAATCTGATCAGATTATGATCATAGTAGTATCAGCGATAGGGAAGACAAAGGCAGACGGAAGTTGCAGTGGAAATTTATAATCTCGAGTTTGATTACATTATCAATGTCGTCGCGTGTCACTATGTTATGTGTACATGAGCGTTACAGACTCGTGCCTCCTTGTGACAACACTAGCAGAGAGAGAGAGAGAGAGAGAGAGAGAGAGAGAGAGAGAGAGAGAGAGAGAGAGAGAGAGAGAGAGAGAGAGAGAATAAAGTGTACTTGAGTGTCGGTAAGGTCACTACCATTAAAGTACTATAAAACACACCATACTAAGATAACCCGTACGACACAATATATCCTATTAAAAGGACATTGACACATAATTTATAACCGTAAGTACACCCTCGTAACTTCTTACCAGCACTATAGTACCATAACGGGTACCGGTTCTCGCTGTTATCTGGCGCCATTACGGCTGATACGATAACTCAAGGTTGAATAGACCAGCGATCGTGGGTGGTTAGTTTTCACCGGTCTTAATTCATATTTTCAAGTATTAGGTCAATGGCGCCTTAACCATTTTCACTGACACTGGAAATAGTGCTTTCATGGCGTTCCCAATTTACTATTCGAACACTTTTAGAAGCCTGGAGCAGTCCCCTGCCTTACTGAGAAAGGGCACGATCATTAACTGCTGGCCTTAGTGTAGAGACGAACGTCCACCCTCGTTTAAAGACTTTGAAGTTCAAATCATGAGTGACAACAAACAAATGTTCATGTGAAGATATTTAAAAATAAAAAAAGTGTAGATCTAGACTAGTTTTGTATAGTTTAGCAGAACCTTTTTTTTATTCCGTTGTTAACTCAAAATTTTACTGGCCTTTATTGAGAGTGCAAGTTGCCTGTTGGTTCATTTCTTTGGGTGAACATTTTCATATATGGTCGATATCCTAAGGAACGACAGTTCGAAACAATCAACCAAGCATGCAAGTTATATCTGTAATAAACTCATGAAACGGCAAGTTGATGGCTCTCTCAGGATATAAAAGGAGAGAAGAAGCATGATGGGACAGTTCACTTATTTGTATTTAGTCCCACGCTTTCCATCGAAGTGCCCTTGTTTTTCCCTCGAATTTCACGATTTCATCCTCCATAGAAACTTAGCAGATCGCTAGTTTACTGTCCCTCCGATCGTTGTCGCAAAGAAAACTGATATATAAACGTTTAGTATTTGAAATATGAAAGCAAATCCATCTAAGTCTAGGCAGTATCCACGGCCATAACTTTGTAGACGTTTACGATCAGATGGTGCAACTTTAAAAGGCCGTGGTTCAGCATTAGCTAAGCAAAAAAAAGTATTGACCTCAAGACACCTAATGGTTACAGTTAGATAAAAGATGAACCAGAACAGGAATTTACAACTTTATTTACGTGAGGTCAGTCACAGTCGGAAAATTTGTAGGCCAGTGTTTGTTTATGAATTGATTTGAGTGGTTTTTGTTCAGTGTGCAACTTTACGTTACCGCTAATTACATCTGACCCAGAATGCGTCGTACAACAAAGATATCTACTGTTACAGTTAGATAATGGAGACCTTTTTTGGTGAATGGCCGCATGCTTCGCTTCACGTTCGTAAATATTTTGTCACCTGTGATGTTCTTAGTTTGATGTTAAAAACTGGCAGATGTGCACACCAAAATTGTTTATGCCCATAATATTAATCCAGGAGGGAGGGGGGAAGGGGGAAAAAGAGAACAGCAGCGAAAAAAGTAATTTCATTAGCATTCCCAGCATCACTATCATCAACAGCGGCACATCTGTTGCATAACCATTACCAGTGCCGCCATCAGTATGACCACTCCCACCGCCCCCCACCATCACTCTCATCATCAACATCAACATCACGACGACCATCATCATCCTTATTGGAGAGCGGAGGTTTACATTGTCTCATTCCTTAAGAAATTCATGACAAACGTACGCCTAAACTGAATGGTGCACGTAAAGTAACTTCTTTGTTGCGACATCCATCGGTTGTCACCACTTGTTTATAGATGCGGACCATAGTCTGATTTATGATGATCGTGAAATCTAGATCTAAATTTCGATTACAGAGTCGTTGCACGAAGCACTACCATCATGGTCTGTAACTTACATTAGAGCCTTCGAACTACGCACAGTTCTGATGATAATCAGTGGTATTAATAACCTGATCACGACGCAAAAGAGTCGTGATTCAAAGTAAGGGTGCCCGCCCACAGAACACGAACATTTTACGTCGTGAAAAGTTCCGTCAGAAGCTGTCTGTTTCCGTGCGTAATTGTAAACCCACAGGGGCCGGAAAAAAATCAGTGCTGGTAAGCCAACAAGATGGCGCTTAGTAGGAAACAAAAAATATTCTTGTGGTGGTGATACAAGAGAAAAGAACTGCAAAAGCAGATTTTGGATCCACCACATTTTTGAACAACGTGGATCATCAGGCGAGTGTCGCTTGATAGATGAAGTGCTTGCAGATGTGTACGTGAAATATTCACGAAGCATGGTCATGACATGATAAAGCTAGGTTAAGTTACATTAGATTAAGCCCGCGCTAAAGTGGGAATAGGATCAGACGTGGATTAGAGAGAGTATATTTCAAGTTTTAAAGTCTTAACAAATGAAAATAACCATGGGTATACAGTCGCTGTTCATGCTATCTAATACAGACAGGATGAGCCCGGTGCGAATATTCAATGAAAATTATGCAAGCGCATCTACCAGACCTTAACAAACTCTCTGCATCGTCATTCTATCAAAATGCCGACACTGTTACTATGGTGTAAGCGAGTATTGAACACTTTGGTCATCCTCAGTTGTCCGGGAACCTGTACTTTGTCAAGGGAAGTAACGCGCTATGCCTTAGGTTCAAAAGACTTTTACCTTGATTCCTCCCCTTCACACAAGTAACCCGAACATCCCACTCTTTCCGCGTGTCGGTGAATATAAAGCTGGTCCGTTTGTCATGCTCGCACAGTGTTTTTTTCTAAATATAGAATCTGGATCTAGTCTAGGTACATGTAGGCAACACAAAATACACTCGTCAGATTCCCCTTTCCACCGCTTTGCAAAAAGAAAAAGGAGGAGAAGGAGAAGGAGAGCAGCAGCAATAAGTACAGAAATATTGTAGTGTAGAGTGTCCTCCACTTTTTATTTCAAAGTGTAAATGTTACATTCGTGGGCTAACCATCTCGAACAAAATAATATCTCCAGTATATTATATTCCTTCTTTATCATACATTTTCCGCAGTCGAAATGAGCTTCCAGAGCGGAAGGGCGGGCTCTTTGAGAAGAAGAAAAAAAAATTTGCCATGAGGTGGTCACTTCCTTGATTATGAGCCTTTCACATGGCCATACGCTTGCCAGTCAAGTAGTCATTGTTACCGCTGGACGTGATTGTAATTTTTACCTTCTTGGCCAGTCTTGTGCGAGGGTCCAGGGCTCGAGTGGCTCTAATGGCCACTTCAGACTCATTCTCCACCGGAGATGGCTTGTGTAATGATGAAAACAAACGTTTTTTGTCCTTTGCCCGTCTGTCCCCAATTAACATGTTCACTGTAACCGCCATAGACCATAATGCATGTTTGTGCATGTATAATGTTATGATCATTGTTACTCGAAACTTATTATGCAGGGAAACATAAAACAGTACGGCAGGAACATTGACCTCATTCATAAGGCTTATTTAACATGATAGTATTAATTCTGTCTGCAAACTTTCTAAAAAGAAGAAAGTTTACCGAAAACAAACAGCGCCACGTATTCGCACTCTCCACTTAAAAAAAACCACCAACCTTTTCCCCCTGGTCAGTGAAGTTGCACTCACACGGCTTCAGGTGTATTTTAGTATTTCGTTTGGCAAGTGCACGGGACAGTACATTTTCAGATTTCACCTCTGGCATGCCGAATGAATGTTTGTACTCATATCTCACATAACACCACACTATTAGTGTTTTGTCTTGCATACCAACCTGTCGTTTTAGACCTTGCAAAACAGCCAAGATTTGAGGGGGCATGGGCAGTGGGAACTGATACGTGGAAAGTTAGTTCTCTCTTGACCCAGATATACGACAGTCGTTTTAGATTTCTTCTACGATAAGAATAGCAACGCCTTTCACAAGTTTGTTTGCTTAGCCAGTGTCCATTAAAGCTCTGGCTACTTCTTCAAGTGTATCTTGACAGTATTATTATTCTGGACACCTTGTCCAAAGTCATGACCAAGTCATTATGCTATGATGGTGGGTCGATACGACTTTTCAATTGAAGTGATACTTGGCCTTTGAGCTCAATCTATCGAAAGTTTCGATTCTATTCCGATTCTGATACATTCCATTTGTACTGATACTTGCCGATACTTGCCACGTGAAGCAGCGTGGCCTAATGGTTACGGCGTTGGACTCAAGATCTGAAGGTCGTGAGTTCGATTCCCGACCACGGTCATGTTGTAAGTGCCTTGGGAAAGCATTTCATTCTCATTTTCCTCAGTCCACCCGTCTGTAAAATGGGTACCTGGCTATAGGCAGTGGAAGATATTGTCAGAATGCAAGTGATCAGCGCCTATAAATGGCAGCGGCACTGTATGCTCCCCAGGGAGTCGAGAAAGTTCTAGAGTGATCAGGCCTGCTGGGGTAATGATAGTGTGAAGTCGCGTGAGCGGGCATTAGCCTGGATACGAGACTTATAAACCGCATTATTATTATTATTATACTTTCAGTATTTTCGATTCTTTTGATAATGCCAGATTTTCCACTCAGGAGTTTTGGTGGCTGGTTTGTTACGGAGGATCGGACAGAGGAGACCAATGTAAACGGAAAATATCACTGAGTAGTGGGGTTGGTACTGAGGATGGGAAACTCCAGAGTTTTGAGTTTCGATACTGAATCGGAATTCCTAAAATAATATCGAAAGAATCCATAATGAAAACCGATACTTCCCACCATTATCATGCCCTAAGACTGTCAACAAAATCTCGAAACTTGAAAGCTGAGCGATCCAGGTGTCCACCTTGAATTGTGATGTTTGTACGACTAGGTGACAACTTATGCAACGGTTTTCACAATAATTGTGATCTATCCATTTTATGACTTTGTACTGGCCATAGGCTGAAACCAGCCCGTTTAGAGAGAGGCAGAGTGTAAAAGAGAGCACACGAACATTGGTTTGAATTTAAATAATTCATCATGAAGTTCTCGTTTTTATTCGTGCATTAACGAGATGTGAACTGCTGGTGAAAGAATTGTGTCTTACATTGCGGAAGGAATTTTTTTTTCCATATTTGCCCAACTGAGGCTGGCCGTCTCATTTTATTTGCATTGCTTTGGATCTATGTATTATTTAAGCATTGTGTATCTTGCATATTAATATGTGCCGTCTTGGAACACTCGTAAATGACTGAACATATGAATGATACAACAGGCATCCTATATATAGAAGAATACCAAGCAGATGCAATATTTCTTACCCTAGTCCATTGTATTTTTTTTTTAATTTTTTTTTTTCATTTTAAAATAACATACCGTTTCTTTCTTTTGTCTTTCCTTCTAGGGCTCCATGACCCTTTGCGCCACCAAGGCTGATGTCTTGCCCCCTATAATTGGGAATGAGGCGGATACATCGAGGACTAAGACATCAGGATTCCTCCCTCCAGCCAATTCGAGGAGGATGAAGTCTGGCATCACAGGTCAAGGGCTGGCATCTACCAGTAAAGGTCAGGACAGTGGTCAGCCATTATCACGACCGCAGTTTGACCGATCCAACGACGCCCCCATAATAAGTCGGGGTGGTAGTTCCCGTAGCGATGTGCTGCCGTCATCGAAAAAACCAACTGGTACTGGTGTAAAAAATTCAGAGGATAACATCTCGAATACCGACCCTGACTTAGAAGACTTGTTACTGAGTTTGGAAGAGAGCGGAAGTGATGTCATCGAGATAGGTATTACCACCACCACCAGTGCCATCACCAGAGACGACAACAAGAATAACAATAACAACAACAATAATAATGAAAGCATATGTCTTTCCACCGACTGCAAGCATATGCACACTAAGAGAAGTCAGACAGAGTCGAATACCGTTTCCCAGCCGCACTCGAGCAACCAGGGAACTGGCGTAAGTCAGAATGGTGAGGTATTGGTTGAGAAACTCTCTACAATATCTGTAGACAGTCATACAGAGCCTTCAGGTGTTCACATCAGTAGTGATAGTGCATTAGTCCATGGGTCACATGTGGAAAGTGGTTCAAGTATTACCTGCACCAGAACTACTGGTAAAAAATCGGACAGCAAAAGAGAAACACAGTCTGGGTCTGATAGTCATAGTTCATCAGATGCTATAAAAGACAGTGAAATGATAGGGCAACAGAGTGCAGAGACCGACAGTGTGGATATTGTTGCCGAGCAAAGCAGCTCTGAAGAAGAGAAAATGAAGAGAACCAAATTAAAAGACACAGCAATACAGACATCTTTGGAGATTGAGGGTTACACAGTGGATATTTCTGACAGTGTTGCCAGTCAAGGCGGAACTGTGAGAAGGTTTAGTGTGGACAGAGCAAGTGAGGCTAAAGAAAAGGTCAAGAATGAGGATCGATGCAGAAGCGATTCGAAACATGAAAACACTGAAGATTCTGTGAGAGGAAGTGATAGTAATGGCAAAGATAGAGATGTGGAAGAAACAGAGGAAAGTAGCACAGACATTGAAAACCAAAAACAGAATAAGGACAGTGGTACAGTTCAGAGAGAGTCCAAACCTGTGGAGACACAAAGATTTAAATCTCGGGCACAGTCGAAGGCGTCTTATCATCGATCCAAGTCCCTACATGGGGGCCAGGAAGAAGCCGAGGGGAAGAACCTGAAACCTGAAGCGCCCAGCCTGAGTGGCAGTCTGAGAGAACTCAGTCACTTAAACATCGACGTGAGCCAGAAGCTGGTGGACGGCGAGCAACGGTTTGTGGTAGCCAATGGATCTCCGGAGATGCAAGTGATCGTCAACGCCCTCACTCCTGTCCTGTCCAGAAGGAGCCGAGCCAGGAACATGCGGAGACATGGACACCAAGAACAGACAACAGATGCATCAAACTCCGCAGTAATCACATCTGATGGAGTCAGTGGCGGCTCTTCTGTTACTGACCAAGTCGGTAGTCCAGGCAGTGGCAGTGACAGATCTGCACCTTTGACAAGTTCTAATGAGCAAGGAGATCACGAGACATTGCCAATCTACGCAAGAATTCTCAGCCACGACGGTTCTTATCACAGAGTCGGCAGCGGAGATCCGAACAGCCCCAAAGAAGTTTTAAATAACAAAAGAAGGAAAGAAATATATCAGATATCCGAAAAACTTAGCGAATTGTCCAAACCGCCTGAGCATAGGAAGTCGGACGCCCCTCATACTAGTAGGAGTCTGAAGTCCGGCCTCCACCTTGATCTAGCCACGGGCCACGACGACCTCTCCGAAGAACTGGAGAAGAGCAGGAAGAGTTTATTCCTGAGTCCCAAACTGGCACACACATGGCACGGCGCGTCAGATAGTACCGCTCACCGTCCCGCTCCTCGGATGGGCGTTGGGATGATGTTTGGCGACGGAAGATTTCTATGCGCACCGGACGCCAACGGACATTTTCGTCCGGTTGCACTGTCACCCAACTCATTTTCATCGTCTTCATCATCGTCGTCATCGCCGCATTATCACCACCACGCCCAGACATTACCTGTGATCTCCCGCACTCTTCTCGACGCCATGCATAAACGCTACTGCGCCCATCAGTATTCTAATCAGTATCAAACCCTCCAGCCATATCCCATACTCAGGCTCGACCCCGTTTCCGCTTCACGCAACCAGCCAATCACAGCCTGGTGCGTGGATCCTCGGCACGCCAGAGATCACGAGGTCCGCGCTGCCCCTCCTTCCCCGCAGTTCATAGCCCGTTTCCGGAAGTTGAATTCCGACGGTGAATCAGATACTACAAGCTCTGCAACGGACAGCGTCCAATCATCGCCGAGACAGCCTCATCATCTTGAGCAATCGCCCCGCCCATCCCGTCACGAGCTGTGTGGGCAAGACCAAGCATCTCAGCAGTCGTCATCTGGAGAACAGTCTGGTCATCTTGATTCTCCTCCCATGCCACATCGTGTTCAACATTTGGATGTCCGGCCTAAACACGTGACTCCGGACTCATCGCCAAGTCTTCGAGAGGTGAGTTTTTAAGAGATAGTGTGGCTATGTGGCTGTGTGGCTGAGTGTACCCGCAGAAAAATATAGAGAACAACAGTAAGTGGGAGGGGGGGAGGGGGAGATAGGGAAAGGGGCTGAATGCAAACAAGAGTTCAGTAAAAGTCGTCTGAAACATGAAGCAGAGACCCTTTCAAAAGGACATTATTGTCATCAGACATCACACGCCACCAGCATCAGCGCTTCGGCTGTCAACGTTATCATCATCATCATCAACATAACCGTGTTATTATCATCATCAACAACAACATTATTTATTGCTCCTGTAAAGTCGTTGTCGGTGCTGCTACTACTAAGATCATTGCCATTATCGTCACTAAGACTTTATCAAACACCTCCAACATCGGCATGGCCATTATCATCCTTGCTATTCTCATCATATTAATACAACTATCGTAGTCACTCTCCGTCACCATCCGTCAGTATAATCAGAGTAGACAACCACAGCAAAGATTTCCAATAGTCGAATATGATAATAATAGGAATCTTCCTGAACGAATTTTCAAATTACTCCACATTTGAATTACTTCTAGTTGCACGAAGCGCCTCGGGTTCAGTCTCCCGTTGGCTTGGCGACCATTGTTTTAATAACCGTTGCACATGTTGTATGCCGGTTGATAAGCTGGCATGGGGCTGCAAAATTCGACCGTCATCTCAAACGGTTGCGGCTGGCATGCGAGTTTATTTCACTGTAGTGCCTAAAGTATTGGAGTGAAGATCAGAACTAGTTCTACCGTAGCGTCACAAAGGTTAAGTCACTATAGTTTCCAATCCCTGCATCTTCAGAAAACCAAGGTCATTCACATCATTCCCTCAGCCAACCCCGTCGTCGCCATGATCTTACCCAATACTGCAAACACCGTGAGAAGTGAGAATACTCCGCAGCTGACCCCTGGAAATCTCCGTTCATGTCCAACGGGCAAATCCTGATGTTGTCATACGACATAATCTTGTTTGCATGACGCGTTAAGCTGCAAATGGTCATGTTGCTTGTTAGGCTGAGATTCATGGATCCGCGCGGAGACAGGTTATGGCCGGCATGGTCAAAATGTTCCCGAGGCAGATTCGGTAATGTCAAGATTTGTACATCCATCTGTCTTTATTGGGACGTAAACATGACTTTATGATACATTGACAAATTTAATTTATATTACCTTGATGTTCTATTACTTCACCACGCCGTGCCGTTCTTGATAAATCTAAGATTTGGCCTGTTTTGATAGGAGTGTATTTGTCCCAAGGAAACAGCATGTGGGAACACCAAAGAGGAAAGAAAAGGACAGAAGAAGGGAATAGAAAAGCGAGATAGAAGGGACAGATAAGAAAATTATAGAACGGATAAAGGAATCAGGGCGTAGGGAAGAGGGAGGGAGAGAGAAAAAAATGTGAAAGAGAGAAAGATAGAGCAGAAAGGAGCATGAAGAGCCAGGAAAAACATTAGTGCAGGGAGAAGAGAGAACTATGGTGGAAAACTTAGGTAGGAAAGCTAGAAAATTAAAATTAGGGCAGTAGGATAAGAAAAGGAGAGAAAAAAATAAATAAGAAGATAAAAAGAGTAATAAGATATAGCACAGAATACAGAAACAACGCGAAACGGAATTTAAAGAAAGTGCGCAGAGAACCCACAGATGAGATTAACGACAAGTTGGAGAACTCAGACGATGGTGTAAGGAGGTAAACAGTTACGCAGTTCCATGATATGAGTGTAATTTGTGACATTTACTATCACATCAATGACATGTAACCGACTTTTAAATCCTGGTTCGCTGTCAGTGGGAGACATATATCACTAGAAATCAAAGTCAGAGCTCTCAGTTCACAAATATTTGTCTAGACTAGACCACTCGTGCGATAGCTTATTTTGAGGAGGACGATTCTGTTGGCCTGGGGTTGGGGCAAAGAACAAGCGAGGACCAGCCTTTGGAATTAAAAGTTGTGTCATATTGGGCATACGATGTTGCTTGCGAGTTGTTATTGTGTGTGTGTGTGTGTGTGTGTGTGTGTGTGTGTGTGAGTGGGTGGATGCATGGGTGAGTGAGTGAGGTGTGTCCAGCTTGCAAACTGTACCAGCATAGTCCTTCACTTCCCGCTGGCCAGACTTTTCAGGGTCATTGTGCTAAACGACGGAATAAACAGTCCAGTAGATAATCATGCTGGTCAGTGGAGGAATGCTAATTGTCTTTATACTGATATCAGCGACGAGTCAGAGTCAGAGTTGTGACCGTTCGAGTTGACCTATAGAGTCGTATGCCACATAAACGAAGTTCGAAGTAAAACATGACCGAATGCAGTGAAGCCTTTCTATTGGCAAGCAAAGATCTAATTCCGCGCGGCTTAAATATTTGGAGATGCATGTTATTATGGCTCCACAATTCAACATGTCACCATAGGTATATGCGTTTTTTGGCTCTTACGTGTTAGCCTCGGAGTGTGGGGGGGG
>JAWQUT010000121.1:831380-845952 GCA_033807755.1 Ellobium chinense
GGGGAGAATGTCCATTAGTTAGAAATTTGAAATGTTTGCAGTACGCAGGAAGTGGAAACTCGGCAAAATGACGACCACCATCTACGGTTTCAAATTATTAGTAAAAATATTTATCAACTGCTGCAGTACTGTAGGAGCAATTGGCTAAAATTGGCTGTGGTATGTATGCTTATAAATGAGGCAAAGATAAAAGCAATGCAAACACTGCTCGCAAGTCAGCGCTTTGTTTTCTTGCTCTTCCGCATCAATCGGCAAAGATATAAGTATAGCAAACACTACTCGGAAGTCAGCGCACTCTTTTTTAACTCTTCCGCATCAGTCGCAGCCATCTTGGCTCGCCCAGAGATTGGTACTTCCATTGCTTAGAATCTGTGAACGACTGTCCACAGAATAGATGGATCGTCCCTTTTCTTATATCCCACAAACGACCGTAGCCTAGAGGTGGCTGGTAATTATTTTGAACAAAATGACACAAAAATTTGCAGATGACCTAATTTGTGACATACGACATTATACGCCAACCTGGACGATACCACAGGTTGTACCTACCTGAGTTACCTACCTGTGCATACCTACCAAACGTCATGGTCTGGAATCTACTGTGTCAACAGACTCATATGAGTCACCCACTACATATAGATAGCAAATGTCGTTGGAAAAAGGGCCACTTCTGTCTTCTGGTTCTTTGTCGTTTGAAAACGAGATTTAGCATTTTGCTGATTAAATACAGGTAGTTATGTTCCAGGGTGTATCCGTCCCATTGAGATAAGATCGCTAGTCTGTAAAGCAGAAGAGAAAATGTAAAAGCTTTGCAAATATAAATATGTCGGCAATCGCAGATCAGAGGATTAATCTTGGTTATGTACGTACAGAGGACTAGACCAGCCTTGAATCAAAATGATTTGACTTTTAGAATCATTACCAGTTCTGAATTTAAATATACGCGCATGGTTTGAAACACGAGAAACATATTAGGATGTTTTAGGTGTACTTATGTTACTGCAGTCTAATGTATATTCAGGAAGGAGGTGTAACAATATAATTTGTTTATCATACATTCTGTGTCAAGACATCACGTACGTGATAATCGGTTCAGTCACTTAATAGGCATCATGACTTTAGGATTGTGGAGAGGATTATTATGCAGTGTTGGTGTAACAATACAATTTGTTTATTGTACATTCTGTGTTAAGACATCACGTATGTGATAATCGGTTCAGTCACTTAATAGGCATCATGACCGTGGGATTGTGGAGAGGATTATTATGCAGTGTTGGTGTAACAATACAATTTGTTTATTTTACATTCTGTGTTAAGACATCATCACGTATGTGATAATCGGTTCAGTCACTTAATAGGCACCATGACTATAGGATTGTGGAGTGGATTATTATGCAGTGTTTAACTAAAAAACACAGCTTGTGAAGATAATGTATCTTCTTATTTGTAAGCACCACAAATGTGATGTAAGCAAATATCCCAACGAACCTATTCACTTTATGGCTGTTGGTGCTAGCTTTGCTGTATTCAGGCACGTTGGACTATTCAGCATTTGACCTATTTCGCGAATACATGATAATATAAATCCTTATTAAAGAACAGAGAATACTAGGCCAAGAGACCAATTCCGGAGTACTTTACCTGATAACTTCGTGGGTCGTTATTGGCTTTGGTCGTTGGTTTTGTGTGCAGCCAATTTCTGGTACCCCTAGTGATAACTATTGTGTTTCAGTACAAAGGTGTCGAAGTTTGCAGTATAGTACCCTCATCAAATACCTATGGTAAAGCTTGTTCAAGTGATACAGGCGTATAAGCAAACTAACCGGAGATCAGTTGTTCAGTGTGTAATATTTGCTCGTGAACGGCCTTGCTCAGATATCATTTGTGTAATTGTAGCTGGCATCCATCTATGCCAAAGCGTCAAATACCGCTAGGGTTTAACAATGAAATTGCCATTGTGTGCCTATATTGTGGAGGCGCAAATGATAATATGAGTTCATTCTGGGAGTGTATTTAAAGACTATGTTATGGCTTTAGTTTGTTTACGGTCCCTTATTGGTGTTATGTTTTATTGAAGGTTGTGAAAGTGGTGTGTCTAGAGATGAAGTTGTTAAGTTTCAACATCCAGATGGTGACAGTGCAGTGTGGAGAGTTTTTGGCAATACTGTGATGTGATCATGCACACGAGTTATGACGCCGGGAATTGAATTTAGGCTAGTGATCTAGTTCAGGTATGTTTTACGGTGGAGTTTATGTCATCATATGCCGTGAAAAAACCCATGTACAACCTTAACTATATACAGCTTGCCGATTACAGCTGCTGAGCAAAATTTTGTCTATTTTTCGTGTTCTGATTCAATACAAATGATTTATGGTTGCTCTTAGCATCATTTTATCACTCTTTGAAGCTGGGATGAATACTCAAACATTGCCTATTTGGCTACAAAATTGATCATCAGTTTTATTTTACCCCATATATACGTATGCACTGTTCACAGCTCTTTTTGAAACAAACTTTAAAGTTCAGTAGAAAAACGTTCAAGCGCCCCTATGAACCAGACCATGATCGGTGGCTTTCCTTGAACTTGAACTACGCGCTCTGCTACTTTGAGACATTCTCCCCGACATAATTTTCTCTAACATTTGTTTAGGTGATCCTGGGTATCTCCTGAAGGGAAAGGTCAAATATTTGGATGACCCCTCAGGTGTTAGCTCCCACCATGCCTGGCCAGTTATACATTGTATACATGGGCGTTTCCATCCCGTTTGCTAAATCCAGCAATTGGGTCCGAGGATCTGAAATGAGAAACTTAAAACGCATGTATCATCATAGCTGAAAGCTCCTATGATTCAGTTAAACAGTTAAAAGATTTGATACGCCCCTCATTTTCTTCCATATTGGTCTACCTGTCCATTCCTGTGACTTCCTAGCTTGTGGACATCAACAGAAGACATCGGAATTGTTCTGGATGTTTATATCCGCCATTCGCGACCTTTCTAAAGAACAGGACCGATAGATACTGTAATTTGTCATCATCAAATCTCTTTGCCAACATATATATATACATATATATATATATATATATAATGAGTAAAAGTGCACTCACTTTTCCACGAAATATTTGTACTAGATGGTATTCTTATAAGTTCTGTTCATTATCAAATGCGTTGCTTATGTTACTCGCCCTGCCTTTCACATCTGCATTCCCCCCAACCTCTCCAAAAGCAGAAACGAAACATTATTATTTCGGTTAGATTTACGAGTCTGAGGCATGTTAAACCTTGTCGTAGCAGTTGACGCGCTTTGGCACCGACATTTACAACATCCAGTTAAAAGTTTCTGGTGTCGTGTTTAAGTTCCGATAGAGGAATAAATGGCTAGTAAAATGTGGAAACACAAAATACGTTGCCGCGTGCATTCTCGTTGTAGCAAATGTTGAAAACAGGATTCTCTTTCACTTAACCTCCTGATTTCTTGCAAGTGCCTCTTTTATGAGTGATGTGCTTACGTGGGAGATGCGTTTGCTAGCAGAAACTGAGATTATATACAATATTATAATGACCATGAATTTAATTATTTGTCAAACGCTATTATTTTTATCCGAAGGCCTGCGTGTTACCAGAATAAGCTAACAGAGAGATAATTCAGTGCACCCCTAGCTCATTAGTTTCTTGGAAATTCTCAGAAGAAGTGCTATGTTGTTTCAACTGCTTGCATCATTTTGCATACACAAGTGTCGTTTTGCTGATTTAATTCTGAACATGTGGAATATTGCGAGTTTGTGATTGCCAAATTCATTTCGTCTTTCCCTCGATGTGCTGTATGGGACGCTGTAGGAATCATTAAATAGAACTTCGTGTTTCATCTCGAAGCGTAGTTGCAGACTTTTATAACTACAATGATACGTGTGAGACAGGCGCATTTCAGTCAGTCAAAATGAGGCTTACGTTGACTATATTTATTGGTAGGAAGTTTTAACATAGCATTATTATCGCCCAAGATGTGGTCATTTGCAGTGGCAGGAGATCATCCCCATGCGCTAAAAAAACCCCCACAAAAACTGGAAAATTGTGATTTAAGAACAATTTAGAGTATACTGTAGCTGTTATTTAATCTGCTTCACAAAACCCCAAATTTATCTATATCCGTCCTACACTTACTAGCCATTTACCCATGAAACCAATTTATTTGTGTGTACAGAAATGAAAATTATTTTATACTCGATTTCTGTTGCAAAACATTGATATCAGATGTCCCCATTTACATCTGTCTTCCTAGTTACTGGCAGAAGTCTCATTTTGACTGGCTGCAGAAACACTTACAATTATGCAGGCGGAATAACGCTACCATTTGACAGTAATTAAACCAATGAAAACAAGGCCAAAGTTATGATTGTCTGACCTTGAACTCTCCCAAGGCCACCTTAATTATCATATTCTAGAGGTCAGAATCTCGGTCAATAGTCCTTGCAGTCGAGGTGCATCCGGTGCGCACGCGAGGGAGATCAGGTCCTATTTAAAGACATTCAGGAAATTGAAGAGGCTATTTATAAGTTGTAAATCAACTTAACAACCACGAGGCTGCTTTGTTAAGAGGACCCAGCTGGTACAATTCCGAGAAGATAATTATGAGATTTATAGTATCATTAATGAATTTAGAGAGTCTTTTTTTTTGCAGGAAAGTGTCTCATGCTGTGTGTCACGTTTTCACTTGTTATCCATTTGTTATAGATGTAGGCGTAAAGTTGCAGTCCGTGTTTTCTGCATGCGCCCAGTACTAGTGCACTTTATGAGAACAGTTGTAAGTGACGCTTTGTTGGGCTGTCTTTGTTTTATGGCCTTGATTTTTTTTTAAATGGGTGATCATAATGCACTTTTGTCCTTGATATGTTTAGTCGCTTTTGAAACGTGGCAGTTCCTTTCTGTTATGAGACGGGGCTGTTCTCAAGTACCCAGCACTGGTCATCCTCTTTCCTTCAATAGAAAAAAACACTAGCAGCATCAGCAGCAGCAGCAGCAGCAGCAACAACAACATCAACAAAACAACAACACATTAACAACACCGTTACGTTTGGAAGACAAGCGCCGCCTACAAATGCCCGTGAGCACATACCTGGACTCGGATGGATTTTTTCTCATATTTCAAATACTAGAAATTTTTATATCAGGTTTCTTAACCGAAATGTTCGGAGGAATTGTTACCTTGCGATCTGCAAAGTTTCTATGAAGTAGTAAATACCTAACTCGTGATATATTTGGAAATATACCGCCCCAATTTGAAGCGGGTGACTGAATTTAAAATAGTGACGTGCTCCACCATACCTCTTATCTCCTTTTATACCCCGTAGAGGAGGANGGGGGGGGGGGGTTAAGCGTTCATTCTCTTTTGAATCACCCTTAGCGGAAGAGCTATGGATACAACTGATCTATATAACATCACCAGCGTCTGTCACTCTCGTTACATCTCTAGATCGTCATTTATGTGGAAACTGACCTCACGGCGATCTGTCACGACGGCCAGTTTTAAATCCATAGAAGAGAAGGCTTAGTGATCGCCGTCTGGGCAAAATTGATAGGAAAATTATTACCCAATGGTTTAGTCTTACAACCAAAATGGCGCAGTATAGGCGAAGTCGCGCTAGTGCACTATAAAAGCCCTAATGGCCTAACTGAAACAAACAAACAAACAAACAAACAAACAAACAATGTTCCGTAGTAAATTGTGGTTTGCGATATCCTATTGTCTGTTGAGGCAACCTCTAGCCTATGGCGGTATTAATCCAATCTCACGAATGGCCGCCTAGCCAAGAGTGAATGTGTTGCGTTGTACCGTTTATTATTATGTGCCAATTTGATTATGACCTCTGTTCCATGGAAAGCCTCTGGTCAGCTGAACCCCAGAAAACAGTAATATCGAAACTATATCAAATGCGTTTTCTTCAGGATTTTTTATTTGCCGTGATATGACCATGTAAAAACATAGGTGGATGCTGACACTACAGAAAATAATAAGACTGTAGCCTTGATTTGGTAGCAACTGACTGCGCACGTTCCATGGCATTGCCCCAGTGCAACAGGCCTCGATGTCGCTTTCGTCCAGGTTTGTGACAGTGACGATTGTGGGCCCCTCGTCTTTGCCGAGCAGTTAGCGCCCCAAGTCCAGGTTCAAACCCAACCAACGGCGATGGCCACCTTGCTCTTGTCACACTGTGGAGTGCATCGCAAAGGGAGGAGACAATATTTGATTGACCCTGGGGTTATCGTCCCTTGAGGATTCATTCACTCAAACCTGGTTATTGTCTTCTTAAAATAGTGTGCCCTTTAGACAGGTAGGGGGTCTTTAAGTGTAGTCTATTTTGCTGTGGAGTAGAGACATCGAGAGACTTGTCTTCTTTCCAAAGGATTAGGGCAGATACAAAGCACGGATTACTCTGATTTTTCAACGTTACAACTGCAGTTAAGATGATCTGTGTTTCCTGTATTGAGGAAGTGCTTTTGTGTACTAGTAATGTTGGGTGAAATTCGAAATGTGTAGGTAAAAACACGTGATGCTTTTGCGACATGTAGATTACGTGCATACCTATTCATAATCATTAATGCGCGCTGGATAAAGCCTGTGGTGATAACACTTTAGTAAAAAGTAAATGCACTTCAAAGAAAATGTAGGATTCGTAAAACCCGTGGTTTCTAAGCTTTTTGGTGTCCACTTCATAGTGCTGTTTTTCTACGAATTTTGCTGCCAGTGTCGTCTATGCTGTGATATGTAGATGAACATTGGTCAGTTAAACTATTTGAAGAAGTAAAGACATATTACAAGATTTAATGTTGTTGCATTCCACAGGTGGGTCCACTTTGATATCACTTAGTCACTCACTCTCGAGAGTGAACTGCAAGTTGTACTCAAGACGTTTTCCACTACGTTTTGTGCATTATATTTCCATGAGTTTGATGACTTGATAGATGGTGTTTCTCACAGCTTCTTTTAGTTTCTCAGGCCTTCTTCTTTTATGTTGCAGTGTTTTGTGTATATATGTTGAGTGTAGGATGAGTTTTGTAGAATGGCTGATAAGCTTAGGGAAAAAAAATATCCTTCAGAGGAATACTTAATCTTTCTCTGTTCTATTACAACAAAGACACTTAAGATAACCATCAGTATTGTACTGTGACATATTTAGAGATTTCGTGCGTTTTGGCATGAATAATGTTCAACGTTCTTTCCACTTAAGGGAAGATGAGGGCAAGAGAAAGTGCTAAAACATACCGACCGCGGACCGAGAAATAGGGACATAAAAATGGGAAGGCCTGGCTAAAGAGAATGTTCGTCGTTGATTCAAACTGTGACAACGGAAGTTCACCGCAGGTCAAGGGTGTATAAACGTTTGAAAATGACATGTAGAGAGACACAGGAAACGGAACAAGAAACTTCTTCTTTTAGTTTGGGAGGTTTCGGAAGATTTGGGGGGGNGGGGGGGGGGGGGGGGAGAGAAGATAACTGGGTTGCATCTGTTTCAGGATCTGGACAAAGGTTGTCCCCAGATACAACACAAAATAATTAAAACAAAATACAATACAGGTCAAGTACTGAGTTTTGCTCTCAATGTTATGGACGTGAGCGTTAGTGCGTTCTATTATTATCGGATAAAAATGACATAAGCTACTTTGAACGCCTAGCGAAAGATTGTTACTTTGTTTTTTGTATGGCATGGACAGGCTTGGGGATAATTAATTCATAATGTGAGACTAAACGTGTCTGGTTTTCTACTTTGAAATGGCATTTCATGTATCCTGTATGGTCTGTTGTAATTGTCACACTGAGAAAAAGTGCACACTTGTTGGGCTTTTTGTGAAATGAGTACCTGGCTATAGGCAGATAACTTTCTTGAGAATGTTTCTAGTGGCGTATTTAGGTTGGGTAATAATGAACAATAAATTGTAAAATCGTCTGAGCTGGCTCAACCTAGATATGAAATCTAAAAAGAGTATAATGCAGTGTATAACATTTCTTACGAAAAAAAACCCCAAAAGCTCTAGATAAAATGAGGTATTGATGACATACAAATAAACTTTTTTTGCACCGATATCGTTCATGTCATAGCATTGTAGTTTTTCCTTGGGATACGGCATGGGACAGAGAAAAGGGGGCAACAACATCTATATTTAGGAGCCGTGTCTTTGTTCCCTGATATCAGTGAGACCACCCTGGTGAAATTTGAAAGACTTAAAAGTCGTTTATGTGAATTGATGTGAAGCCTCTTAAAAATATTGTCATTTTTCATTGCTTCCGTGTATAGCCAGGCCAGGCATATAAATCTTCGGCATATTAATAAAGTTGGTGATCTTTCCGACTGCGGCGTCAAAGCGATGTGTCGTGTTCTGATTTATCTCTAGTCTCACTGGACTCTTGATCGAATACACGAAAATGGATCTTGATATGAAAACAAAATCTGTGGGTACGAACTACACTTGTTCAGGCTACATAAGACATAGCGTAGGTATGGGCGGAACAGAGGAAAGTGTTAAGGGATATTACATAGACCATAATAAATTATGGGAAGGCTAGTGGCGGAAGAGAGAGAGCAGTTTAACTGGTGTTCGCATAGCAACAGAAAACACAGGAAGTCTATTCATTGAATAGAAAGCAATCTGAACGAATGCACATAGGTTACAGAAAACATAGTCACTTAGCATAGAAGATATTTAGATTTTCCATAGTTACATAAAACATGCGGTCCTCGAATGTAACCAGTGCTGTAGGCTACAGTAAATGAAATATGAAATATTTACAATATACATACAAATATGATCACTAACTCTAGCCATTTTTTGTTGACCTTGCATATGCAAAATTGCCTAGGCAGAAAATATTTATCACCGTTCATAATTTATAGTCCAGTCAAACCAGACCTTGCAGTTTCAGATTGATGCCCTTTTACGTTTTTTTCCTGCTTTCACTGGTTCCTACTAAGCGCGGAGTAAACCTTTCCGAGGTATTTCCTTGGTCAACATTTTATAGAAAAGAAAAAAAAAGCATAGGCAGGACATTATATTCATGCACCGCTTCGTTTGAAATCATGCAAGAGCCCGCTGTCTCTCTCTCTCTCTCTCTCTCTGTCTTTGTCTCTCTCTGCGTGTATGTGTGTATGCGTGCGTGCGTGCGTGTGTGTGCGTGTGCGTGTGTGTGTGTGTGTGTGTGTGTGTGTGTGTGTGTGTGTGTGTGTGTGTTTATATGTATGTATACATATAATGAGGAGGGCCGAGCAGAGTTAAAAATAGTGACCAATAATATGGGAGGGTCAAAATGTCTTGAGGATGAGCGAGCATAATATATTATATCCCTTGTGTCAACTTACCTCCCTTGCCTGCTAACCACACCTCACTGGGCAAAGACAGAAGCAAAGTTCCCATATTTTCTGGTTTATGTATGGGTTTGTTTACAAAGATACTGTGACCGGAGCCAAAATTATCCCAGACTAAAGTGACAGCCAAGTCTTGAAGGCCATTAGAAGAAATTCAGTGGCGTAGCCAAAAGTGGAGAGTTTTAGGGTTAGGGAATCTATATAAAAGTGTTCGCACTCATGAAGTGTCTTTGAAGAACAAAAAAAAAACCAAACTCCACGCCCTATGCTATGAACACTGCTACTACTGATGGGGCACTGGACGGGACGGGGGTAGCGGGGGGTAGGTGCTTGGGAGGGGAACGTTGACCAGCCCGTCTCTAGCTCTGGGTGACACCTTTGGAAGATCTTTTTTCAAACTCAGACAAGGACATGTTAAATTTAGAATGCCAAACAGTAAGAAGCGAGCAAAAACAGTTTCCCCAACCTTTCAACTAAGAGTTTGCTCAAAAAAATATTTGCTCTTTGAAATGCCCCTCGCCAATTCTTTTACAAACAAGGGGCGAAACTGTGTTTGCTTGCAGATAATGGTGATGGAAAGCCTGCTGACATTCTGAGTTTCATAAACAACGAAAAACAACCAAAAAAAAATCATTTTCAGAAACCCAGCTTTTACTCACCCTCCGCGACATTTTCATGTTTGGATAGTGGTTGTCACTGATACCAAAGATAATAAAAACATCATTGTAAGTCACAGATGTTTCGACTGACGTACATATGAAATTGCCTTAGTAGATGAATGTGAATGGGGATATTCTGTCGCAATATCTTTGCAATTTCTTTGGACAACATGATGTTAGCTTTTAGAGGTTATCTTTGACTCCTGAATGTGACCGTGTTCGCAGTTGGTCTTAATCTACCAATACGAGGAAAGAGGATATAATTTTGTTAAATTAAAAAAAAAAAAAAATTGTGGTGTAGTCATCCAAGTGCGATTTTATTGTCAGTGCGGTAGTGCTGAATATTATGAAATGCTGCCAAATCTTCCACTGTTGTTTTTGTGGCTTCATATTAAACCGGTGTGAACCATATAGGTGTGGCGGACTTTCTTGCGCAGACAACAATGGTTGTGACGTATCTGTGATCTCCACGATCTGTGTCTTTATTTCGCAAGGCAGAGGCCTGTTGTGAAATCTTTCATTTCTTCAGTCTTGGGTTTCGTTAATCTCTTCTAGAATGGTAGTCCTGTTCGGAGACTGGTGTGGGAGATTACCTCTCCTCCAGTTTCTTTTCACGGTGTTCCCTCCGCCCATACCCTTTCCCCAAACATCCATCCACCCATTTGCACAATATAAACCTCCCCATCCACCAGTCCACAGATGCACATAAATGCTGATTTAGCGAAATGTGACAACATAAAGAAAAAAAATGACAACCACACACACACACACACACACACACACACACATAAAGTAGCATAGTGCTATTCCATTGTAGTACAGACGACACTGCTTAAAGGCAATTTCCATTTAATCGCAATATTTTTATACAGGCAAAGTTATTTTTGGATTGTGTGGAAATCTCCGACTAAGGCAGATGGCTCCAGTGGACTATAAATTCAGTCAAATTACCAATAACAGACCATGGGACATGTCACTGCTATGCATATTACAGTGGACAATCGCATTTCCTCTTAATGGAAATTCTCCTCTAGAGAAGTTGTCAGTAAGCGGAGCCAACTATATCGACGTGTAAACAAACTTTAATTTATATCTTTGCCTTGTCCTTAACATGATGCTAGGGCGCACATTGATCGGCCCCACTAAACAAAATCCACGTCTTTCCTCCCTCTCGCAGTTTGTGTAGTCGACTATAAATTTGATGATCTCGCTGTTTGGCTGTACGGCCTACAATACCAACGCCAGCTGGCGGCCTGTGGATTTTTGTATATTCATTTATGTATTGACTCCTTGCTGTGTAGGAGGAGAGGCAGAGGCGTATTATGATGGATATCGATGTATAGGGAAGGGCAAGGCATAGTGGCAACGTGCAACGTAGCCAATTTCAGATCAATGTCAAAACAGTGGGCTCTACGGTAAAGCCCAAATTTTTTTATGCTAAGGGACTTCTAAGTCATGGCAGGATCAGTCTAATTAATTATTATCATAAAGAACTTCCAAACGTTGGTATTTCGTTGTGGTCTGATTATCTTAACATTCTTTTATATGTTGCCCAGTGAAATGGGCCATTTGCGTGACAGTCATTAGTGAGAAATAAAAATCTGAAATAACTATTTATAAGTGGGTCACGTTCTTTCCATGGCATTCCCCACCACCTTCTCCCCTTCCCTGTCCACGCAACTGCACATTTTTATTACCTCAGCAGATCTGATCATTTTAAGACATTCTCAACTCACTCGGGAGCGTACAATGTCGCTGCCATAGACAGTCACTAATCACTAGCATTCTGACACTAAATTTCACCACCTATGACCAGATATCTCTTCTGTAGACGGAGAAAATGTAGAAACTGTAGATGAAATGCTTTTCCAAAGGATTTAGAACATGAACATAGGAGGATCAGATTCACATCTTGAGACAGGCGTCGTAACCGATCGGCCACGTTGCTCCACGCGAATTAAGATCTAATTTTAGAATTAAATTCACATACTTTGCACTTTCTCGGCAGCTGTATTAGACCTTTGCAAGATGGTAGACTAATTGATTTTATATGTCTATCACTTTGTGACCATTTTCTCTCTTACAATCACGCGCATCTGTTATAGTTAGTTTAGTCAGACCTAGCACAACAAGAAATAATACAGTAAAACCTAATGAACTCAACTCTCACATACTTGAACGCCGGCATGTTGCAAAACTCCCTGTCTGTTTGCTCTGTATTCTATAATGAAATCTGGAAAGAATTCCGAATGAAACTCACTCATAATGTTCCTGTCTCGACGGACATTAACGTTAGGGACTTCCCTAAACAGACGCTCCTGTCTCGATGGGTATTAGGATTAGGGATAAGGTTTGGATTAGGGATAGGGTTCGGTTTGTATATTTAGGCACGAGATCTAGTTAAAAGTGTTACTCTCATTTGGAATGTCTTCCTTAAAATTACCTCGCCAATTCGATTACCTGATGAGGTCAAATTTTTGAGTCGATCCCTAGAATTCGAGTTTTGAAGTTCTACTGTACCATGATTTATAAAGTGTTTACCGTATTACCCTCTGTCCTCTCACGGCGTGAATTTGATTTGGATTTACTCGGGGCTCAATGTATTGGGTTATAATATGTTCTTGTATGTGATGAAATGAATATTGCTGGACATCGGCGAATTCTGATGTGAAGATACTTTCTCGCTGAGTTTGTGTTTTGTCTTGTTTTAGTGGAGGTACTTCGGCATTCAAGAACATGTTTTTGCGAGTATTTTTGAAACAAGGCTTTTGGACGATTTTAGCAAGATGTAGAAGAAGCTGAACTTCGATGTGCAGTTTTTATTAATTTTTCTATTCCTGAGTTTAAAATTCAAACGGCTTAGGAGATGCGGATAAAGGTAGCTGATTAAGGCGTTTTCAGACTTGAAGGTAGATTTGAGACCATTTTTGTTTTCCGTATTGGGACATGCTAAGGGCGAACCCTGTTGCATCAGCCCAGCAGTGACACTCGTACTTCGGTGATATTATTTTGAAATGCCGTCTTAAGAATACAACCGTGTAATGACCAGACCATAGGGATCCTGGTTTTTACGTCGTCCTTCATTGAATCGCTTGTGAGTGGCGAGTACACGAAGAGTCGTGATTATAATGCGGATTGTGATTGTGTAACGGTATCGCTTACTAGTATCTATGACTGGTGATAATCGTTATCATAATAGTATTATTATAGGCTTATCCGAGAACCTTGCAACGCAGGGTGTCGTCTGTTGAAAGCTCGCTACTAAAATAGAGCGGGCAAATAAAAGATCTTGACCTTCTGCGTTGTTTTTTTCTTTCTCAGCAGTTAGTTTGACGCACCGATAATGCTTCTCCTTGAAACAATCACATAACAAAGGGAATGGCTTCCATTTTGTGTGTACAATTAAACCTGCGTTCTCTGAAACGCTAACTATGCTATTTCCAACGGCTAGGCCACAATTTTTTTTAAAATTCCAAGAAGTCACTGGGGATCTTCATCCTGAAATGTTCCTGTATATTTCCACAGACCAATACGCCGTAGAGTAGGAGATGTTTGTGAACACGAATGAGTGAGGGAGGAAGGATAAGTTCTGTTTAGATGATGCAAGAAGAATCTCAGCTGTCTGAGCTAGTCTTAGGTTTACAGAATTTTATCATGACCGCAAATCCTAAACCTGAGCAGAGTGACTTAATCAACATCGTAGAGTCTCATTAACATACTATATTAGGTTTCCAGATGAAAGATGCATTCAGATAAATTGAATTCTTTTAATCGAATCTTAACGAGAGCGTGGAAAACCTCATAACAAAACGGAGCCTTTTCGTTTCACCTGTCTTATTGCGATTCGAGTAAAAGTGTGATAAAGTGGTTTGCGATTACAGAGTAATATGTGTTTGTGTTTCTTCTAATCAGGCAGACAATTCTTATATATAGTCAGAGCTAGATAAGAACTTCCAGGGATACTTTAAATTTCTCTGTTCCAGTTTCAATCGAGTACTCTCTGTTGGTGCAATGCGACTCACAGAATGTGTGCCAATACGTTTTTCTGTCGATGCTGCTGTAAAGTGTGTGAATTTGTCTTTGAGGTGATAGTCTCAGTTTAAATTTTCTTATGTTTAGTAAGAACTAAACTGTGATCTCCTTCCTGTCTGGAAACTTGAGATACATGTACAATGTACATCTTGCGTTCTACGTAATGGCTTACAAAGAGTGACACTGTGGAAAGTATATAATGATATCTGTTTCACTGAATGAAAGGAGTTCTTTGTGAACACGACCCCACGACCTGCTATTGTCAGCTGAGGATTACATTACACATGATTTAATTACGTGGTATGAAACAAGGAAAAATGAAGAGTATTGTGAACACGCCCTAGGGCGTGCCAAGACTGGGAGTATAAGCTATGGAAGAGGCGAATCTCTGTGTTTACTTCAGTCTCCTGTGTGGGAACGCTCCTGGAAAGAAATGGAGAGTGCCGGTAAGTACAACAGAATAAATGAGAGAGAAGAAGGGAAATAGGATAGAAGAGAAACAGAAATTAAAGCGGGAAGGTCGGG
>JAWQUT010000121.1:857564-892499 GCA_033807755.1 Ellobium chinense
ACACACACACCAAAAAAAACAAAAACCAACAATAGAATGTAGGGAGAAATGATGAAGCGACCGAGTAAAAGGAGGATGAGTAGTAGTAGTAGAGGAAGACAAAGAAGAAGAAGTAGAAAAGAAGATGTGGAGAGCTCGGTAGTGAAGACGTCAACTTAAGACGCGGTTAACTCAGCATTCTTCTCGAATGAGACATTTCCTTTAAATTCTAGACCTTGTCACTCATAAAACAAGTCATGGCAGATGTCATTATCGAACATAAAGGCCCAGTTTTTGTTGGTGAAAATGGAAGCGTATTTTTTATGTATGTATGGAAAAGGGGGTGANTCCAAACAATTTCTCCAAGGACCCTCTTCTGCCGCACATGGAGAGATTTGTACTTTCTTCCACTGCAGTATTAGGATTGATGTGGTTTCATTGAGGAGGAAGAAGAGGAGGTAAGAGGGCGGAGAGGAGGGGGGGGGGGGAGGAATGGGGAGAGAAGAGAAGAGAAGGGAGAGCAGGAAAAAAAATGTATTCCAAGGGAAATGGAACAAATGAGGTCATTGTCTTTTTTTTGCGAGTTCCAGTTTGACAGTAGATCCGCCCCTGCTGACGTTCTCCCATGCAGTTCAGTGTTACGGAAGAATTTATGTGTAATAACTTTACGCCAGTTTTCCAGCACCGCCCTGCAGAGTGTTGCGTACATGTGGTGAGCGAGTACGTAGCGCCGAGTCATGGCGGTTTTCAAACCTAACGGAAATGAACAGGAAGTTCCAGAGTTGTGTGCCTTGGATTACTACCTGTTGCATAGTGACGTCTGGTAGATCTCACGCCCTCTAAAGAGGCTTGGGCGAAAAACGACAGAATAATCGGATAACGGGATGAGTCAGACTCCCATTGAATCGCTTTTCAAAACCGAATCCAATTAATGTACGATTTCACCGAATCGAATCAGGCTCGCATTCAAAGCTAGTCTGCTTGCTCCCACGGGCATAAACCAGCGACACTCTTTAAATGTACATGGGTTAGGGTCGAGGATAAGATTAGGGGTAGCTATAGGGGGACGGGAAATTCGGGACAAGAGTAGGCTTAGGGACTTTTATAAGCAGTTGTCGCTTGAGAAACGAGTCACTAACCGATTATATGAATTTTTAAAAGAAATGGCGCACCAATTTATCGGGTTAATCGAATTTATCGAGAGCCGATTCCTGTCCAAGCCCGCCCTCTAGTGAGAGAAATCAGATTTGAAAAGTTGTCCCTGCTTGATGAGGCTGTGATGTATACCGTGAGGATTAATGAACTGCTCACACTCGCCAGTGAAGCCTTGGGTGCTTGTTATCCTAGATAAGCCACGCATCTCACCTGTATGGATGGTCTTCTATCTCCATCATCTGGACTCTATTTTTGGATGGACCTTCAGATTTGAAAACCAGGATCCAGCAACTCTTCCGCAGTGTTTACATCCACATTTATATGAGCTCAGTCAGGAGAGCAACTGCGCCTATCCATCTTATGATAAGGAGAGTCTCATACGAAGATAGTATAAAAGTTTATCGCTACATTTTCAGTTCCGGTTACGTATATAAGACGTATAGTGACTTGGTGGCATGTGATTACGTACTTAATGTATTTTTAGTCTACGTGTGCGTGAGTAAGTCAACGATGTCTCAATTAAGTGTTTGCATGGCCACATGTTAGGTCTCGTGAATTCTTAATTTAGCAAAGCTGGTCTTCTGAGTTTATTATTGTGTACTTATGTGAACTGACATTCCCGTGATTCAAGACTATTTTTGGTGAAGGTGTTGTCCGATATGAGTCCAAAGGTTTTGCGAACTGTGAATGCGTGAGTGTTGAATATTGATAGTATATCCTCCTCAAACTTGGAGTGGCAGTCAGTTCTATAAGTTTGGATGAAACTGTAAACGACGTTAAGTGGAGAACCAATGGTGAAATAATATGAAGTCGCGTGAACGGACATTCTTTGGATATGAAATTTGTTGACCTCGTTGTTATCATAATTGATCAGAATAATTTTAGAATAATTAAATGAATAAATCGTTATTTACCCTCAAATGGAAACAATCTGATGGCTCTAAAACCAAATCTAGTGCTGCAAATAGTTACATTTTACCATTTTCAGTGGTGAGATGTAATGGTACTAATTTCGCAAGCAAAAAGAATCAGCTGCCTGTATTTCTTAAAATATGGTAGTCTAAATCATACTAAAGGCCATGTCGTTCTGTTCTTAAATTCTACGTCCTAATGTAACTTCAATCGCCGGAAAAAAAAATTGACATTTAATGTAAAAAAAAAAAATACTTACTGTTGGATAGAAATCATTGATAACTTCTTGAAAAACAAATTTACTGATTCGTAAATGGCCTAAATCATTTTTCACACTTTGAGAGAACGCGGGTGAAACTTTTATGGCAAAGCAAAATGAGTCAGCGTTTATATTTGCAGCTGCAATTTTGGCAGGAAAATACAGGCGTGTTTTGATATATCTAACATGTCGACATTTGTCTTGATACAGTCTCGTAAACAGCATGCTACGTTTATTCAGAAATAGCTTGAGTCTGACGAAGGCCATTTTCAAAGCCAAATCACGCACTTTGTAGCTCCAGAACTGATGACAAAGCGATGATTTTGTTACGTACATTTGCCAATACCCTTCGCGTCTCTCTTAGTAAACCCAGACTGTCCAAAATTCAGTCTTGGCATTTAATCTGACATCTTTTAGGATGGCCGTGAAATGTCACGTAATTGTGCTATATAAGAGAATTGTGATAAAACGGGCCATGAATTCAGCAGAAAACTCCACGCATATAACAGCTTTGAAAAGATGGTGTAAGTCCGTAAATTGCCAACATTTGCAAAAATTATGGTCCAGGCTCGTGACTAAGTGGCATTTTTGATATCTGTATTATTTTCAAAAGCTTGAGTACAAGTGTGCAGAATAAAGGCACAGTCGGTGTTTATCTTTCTGTGTCTAAAACCGATGCTTTTTATCAGTCGTATAAGGGAGGTGTTATCATTGTTGAAATTCTCATGTAAATCATGAGCGTCTTGCTTCCCTTTCTCCCTCGGATATCGCGATAAACTCCTGTCCACAATGATAGTGTACAAAAATACAGTTAAAAATACCCTCTTAATTGAATTTGGCCGACTTTATTTATCCTGCTAAATGCGGAGTTTCAAACATGTCCATCCCAAGTGTAGTTAATTGTGGCTTGTTTGTTTAGCTTACCCTGTGTCAGTTTTTGGGGTCTAGGATGTATTTGGAACATGGGAATTTTACGCCTGTCGTTAAAGTAGAAGCTTTGATTCAGTGCCAGACAAATTTGTTCCTACATGAGTCATGGATTCACTTTCTTTTTGTATGTCTGATTCTCAGAACTGGAATACCCGTTTCTTACAATACTGAACTTTATCGACAAGATTATTTCTATAAGTGGAATGATACACCAGTAGCCGATTTATATGTCGATGCCCAATCTGGTGTAGCTGCAATAATTCTGAAATTACAACTTTGTGGATCACGAGAGTGGATCGTGTATTTTGACCATTCTTTGGTGCCCAGTTGACAGGCAGAATAGCAGCTGTGATTGTGAGAATCTGCACCGAAATTAGCTTCAAGATAACGTCAGTTTCGTTAAATCGATATCTATGTTTAAATGCAGATCCAGAGATTGTTTAAATGTACATCAAGAGTTTGTTGTCCAATTGCGACAGTGACACACTATTAGATTAACTGTTTTCAGTCACGATTGTAACAGTGATCTTGTATATCCCTTGGAGTTTGTATGCAAGTTACGACAATGATTATCCACTGACTTCACACTGGTCATGACATTTCACATTCCATTACTGCTGTAAATTTTCATCGTCGTAGTGATCACGTTCGGCACTGGCTTTACTTATCAAAATTTGTGTTCTTGATGGTGACACGGTGCAGTTGAACGATGGGAGTAACCGCCAGCAGAGGTCCACACCGTGCAAAACACAGCACAGTGTACGGTGGTCACAGACAGCGTTTGCTTAAGACGCTACACCGCGCCACGCTCAAGCTTAAGCCTTGTATCATCTGCTTTGATGAGGTTGGAGCTGTCGTGATCATTATCATCATCAGCATCATCATCATCATCATTATCATCATAATCAGCATGTTTATCACCACCATCTCATCTGATACAGTAATTAAAAAAAACAACGACAGTTTTGTCAAAACCAGCGATATTAATGATTCAAAACAATGCACAAGAACTCATTACAAACCCGGACCACAATTTTATTATTATAAAATTATAAAATAGACACGAATTTTCAAAAAAAAACCCAACCAAACCACTTCCTCAGGTTAACCATATACTCTTACATCAACATCATCAACATCATCGTCATCATTATCAGAGCGTCTTCTTCACAATTTTATTTGTCTTTGTGTCTGTTCATGCAGAGGGAACATTCTCAGTGCGAAGGCTGCCTCGAAAATGCGGATTACTCTCCATAATTAATAAAAACACATGAACAGCTGAAACTAGTCACACGTTTTAGGGTTTTGGGGAAAAAAGTGTTATGTACAGTGTATGCATATTTTTACAAATGACAAATGATGGGACAGATCAATCAATCAATCAATCAATCAATCAATCAATCAATCAATCAATCAATCAATCAATCAATCAATCAATCAATCAATCAATCAATCAATCAATCAATCGACCGAGCGAACGACTACTCATTCAACCGGCTAACCAATCAATCAGCCACTCAATCAATCTATCATTATCATCCAGTGACCATATCATTGTCGCTGTCATCGCAGATATCATCATCACATCATCTCTAGTTCCACCAACACTTCCTGTTCAAAGTAAATTTGAAAAACAGAATGAGGAAGCCGTTCCTTACCCAGATTTAGAAAATAATTAGCAATCTCAGTGGCCTTACTCACTCGTAAAACATTTTCCTGCGTCGCTGTGGGAACCAAAAATATTGCTTCCGTCAATAGAAAGTAACTCACAGGGTGTGGATGCATGTGTCATGCTTGCATGTGTGCGTGAGAGAGAGAGAGAGAGAGCTGAGTGGAATATACAGTGTAGTGGGAAATTATTTCGATCACGCTTCATTTCAGCTTCTGGCGATCATGGATAAATTTGCTATTAAAAGTAATTCATATAGATCCTACATATTTCATCGAGAGTTGAGTAGTTGAATATATTATGGCTTATAATCACGTGAAGAATGTTTTGATTGAGATTAATTTTTATGAGTGATATGGATATAACAGTTGTTTTTTTTTTAAACTGAGAATGAAATGGGGCAAAGAAGTGGGGGTTGAAATGGGAGGGATAGAAATAAAATTTAGAATAATATGGATCTAAACAGTGTGCAGATCTATAATTGGGTATATCAATAAAAAGAGTATGGCTGATGTTGAATCTAGGAGGATTCAATCTAGTGTAGATTATCAAAATTTATCAATGTATTTGTTTATTTTCTTCCAGAGACTGAACCACGGGAGCAAACAGCAAGCTGGTAAGTTCATACTTTACTTTATTTTCTTCCAGTCTGTCCGGCAGTCCTTTTGCCTGTTGCCTCCTGTCTGCCTTTCTATCCTGTCTGTCTGTCCATCTGTCTGTGTCTGTCTGTCTGTCTGTCTGTCTGTCTGGCTGTCTGGCTGGCTGTCTGGCTGGCTGTCTGGCTGACTGTCTGGCTGTCTGGTTGGCTCTCTGGCTGACTGGCTAGCTGGCTGTCTGCCTGCCTGCCTGGCTGGCTAGCTGGCTGGCCGCCTGCCTGCCTGGCTGGCTAGCTGGCTGCCTGCCTGCCTGCCTGCCTGCCTGTGTGTGTGTGCATATCTATTTGCCTGTCTGTCTGCCTCCACGCTCCATTTCACACTCTTATGTTAGTCTAGTATTTTTATCTTTAAAATCTTACTTTATTTCACATCTGAGAAGTCATGCTGTGTATTGTCATGTGGTATTTTAATGCTGAATAGCTTTGTCTTTTTTCTTCCTCATTCTTCTTTAATTATGCTGCTTCTTTGTCCGATACTGAACACATGAAAAAGGTGTTTGCAACTCTTCGCAACTGAACTGTCTTGCCAAGAAACATAACCACGTTTCTGCTTGACGAAAGTTCATTTTTATTGGTTGTTCCCCTTATTGGTAAGTGCTTGCGAGAACCGCTTTACTTTCCCATTGGTTCATTTCCCATGTTTCAGCTTACAAGAACATTCTGCATTGTTTCCCCTCTAGTCTTTGGTACACTTACATACTTATGTAGTTCAGTATTGCTTCCTTCTGTCCATTCTACACTCTCTCTAATGTTTCCCCTGCGTTGCTTCATTACGGCCCCTTTTCCTTCGTTCCCCCCCCCCCCCCCCCCCCCCCNGTACCCGCTTCTCCCACTTTCTTCCACCAGTCTGACAGCTTTTTGAAAGTAACCGTTTCGACAACTTTTCTTTGGCTGCAGTCACTGAGGCTGCTTGTATATTTTTGTACTCGTCATATCTGACAGATTTTTTTTTATGTTTTGGGTAGTATGGAAAGGGGATCGGTAGACTTGGGACAAACTGTGTCTTTATATTACTATATAATACAAAATGGAAACATAGAAGTACTTAGTTACCCACGCTGCTTTCTCTACCTACCCACCAATTCCTTCCCCTTTTTCTTTCCTAAGATAAAATACATCCCAAATCGTAGAATTCTATAAGTTATCCGAATTCGATATATCCGATTATGACTTCAGCTTATTATCTACGTTGAACTTTCCGTGGATATTCATTTATGAAACATTCCACGCTTTAGCTCTAGACTACTTACCCTAAAAAGTCTCTATAGTGCTTTTTTTTCTCACCCCCATCCCCTCTTCACAAGCCCAGTCCTTTCCTTCTTTCCACTTTCTTTCCTCTGGAATGCCGACCAATTAAAAAACCCGGTGAGCTGTCATCACATGACCCCACTCTGACCCTTATGGGTACCACACACTCGTCACACCGTCTGTCTCTCTGTCGATGCATGTGTATATATTGGAAGTCTGTATTTTGTGGGATGCGTATAAGCGTATGACATAAGACATCCTTGGCCAAGTCAAGGTGTGTTTATATGTGATAGTATGTCACATGTGTGTATGTGTATAGACAGTGGGCTCCGCTAAATCGCAACTCGTCAGGAGCATATTTAAGAGGAGTTGCGATTATCGGGTCGCTTTAATGTAGAGAAATGCAGTATTGTGCTATCTGAAAGTATTGCTTTCAGGTTATATTTTAAAGTTTTAGTTGACTGGACTGTTACACAGCGTTTTTCAGTCTGCGCGACATATTAGTACACTGGTCTCAAGCGAGGTGACTTAAAGGGACAAAGGTAATTATTTGTCTCACAGCTTTAAAAGTCCATATTATAATGTCATGAAATTAAACCAGGTGTATTTTTTGATTTACCCGACAGGTTCTGAGAAAACAGCGCTAGAATGTTGAGTTTTTCACCCTGCGCGCACCGCCATTACTTGTGCTGCGTGACGTCAAAAACCAAATAAGCTAAAAGACGATTGGTCCAGACGATTTCCTCATGCAGCTGCAAACATTTTCAGCTGGCAATTCTCACTTTATGAGTTCACGCAGCACTAGTAATGGCGGCTTACGCAGGCTAAAAATCCGATTTTCTAGTGGTTTTTTTTTTTTTGGTTTGGTGGGTGAGGGAGAGGGGGATAGTTAGGCCGTAAGAAAATGTACGTTTTTTTTTTTTTAATAAAAAAAAGTGTGGATTTATTTTACAGATTATAAAGCAAATATCTGCCTTTATGCCTTTAAGGACATCAATAACACAATAACACCGCTTCCCTCCCCCAACAAAAACAAAAACAAAAAAGTTTCCTACCCTTCACCTCTCCTTTCCTCTCCNTGTACGTGTTTTTTTTTTTAAATAAAAAAAAGTGGGGATTTATTTTACAGATTATAAAGCAAATATCTGCCTTTGTGCCTTTAAGGTGAAATAGTTGCAGACAACTGCGATAGAACCTCGAACCGAAACAAGGACATCAGTAACACAATAACACTGCTTCCCTCCCTCAACAACAACAAAAAAGTTTCCTATCCTTCACCTCTCCTTTCCCCTCCACCCCCCCACCCCCCTTACACACACGCGCACGCTCTCTCTCTCTCTCTCTCTTTATTTCTCTCTCTCTTTCTTTCTCTCTCTCTCTCACATACACACACACACACACACAGAGAAAGAGAGAGAGAGAGAGAGAGAGAGAGAGAGAGAGAGAGAGAGAGAGAGAGAGATTGATAGACACACAAGCAACTATGCAATTGTGGTAGTGTTATGTCACTCAGAGTATAACAGCCGATACTGGAAGTGAAGTCCCCCACCCAAGGCAGAGACAATGTATGGCTATTTGGCCTTGTCCTAGTTGTTTTCTTGTTATTTAGCCCAGTGTGACGTGATTTTGTGACGTACAAAGTCGCACGATGACGTCACGACTTGCGGTCGCCCCAGTTTCTGTCGCTCCACTGCTTGTATTTTTTCCGCTAGTATGGCTTCCTTGTTGGTCTGAGATGGGAGTGGCGTGGAAATGATTTATTAAGCTATATGCCAACATTCCAAAACAGAAGGTCATTACACTGTAGATTTCAACAGAAGCCTAATTCCTTGATTTTGCTCAAATACAATAAGAATATCGTTTTTTTTTTCAAACTTCTTGGCAGTTTCAACAGTCAGTAGTTTCTCGTCAGATCATGTTTTGAGGTGCATTGTCGTCATAATGTATCCAATTTATTCTTACGACACAATAACAACCACCACAACCTCCACCACCACCACCACAACAACAACAACAACAATAACAATGTGCGCTGGTGCAGATGGGCTAGCAAAAATGAAATATGTCGTCATCTCCATAGATTAGGACGAGAGCACCTAAGGCCTTTATTTTTTTGTAGTTTGGGTGGTGGTCGTGATGAAAAGGGATAACAATACCATCTCCGTACACTACGCATTCACTCTACCCCACCTCTCCAAAATAAAAAAAAATTGTCCATCACATCCTTGTCTCGTGGCCCCCTCTTCAGACCCATCCCCAGTTCTCCAATAACAACTTCCTCCTTCCTACCCAATCCCTCCTCTTTTACGATGACCGGTGATGAATGATTAGAAGCCGGCCAAGTTAGTGACCGGACCAGAGGCACCACGCTTGGGTTCACCCCCAGAAAGGACCCCCGTGTTTGGGGTCGCGATCCCTCGGTTCGGACTCTCAATAGAGCCAGCACTGGAACTAATATGTCCTAGACAGTCCGTGTCTCAAGCCAGAAGACGCTGTCAGTAGACTGTCATGAATGGAGACTCTTGTTTGACCATGGTGAATTCAGATCTATTTGTCGCGTCTTACTGTGTCTCTTGCGCAGAGTTGTCTAATATCAAATAAAGAGGTGGGCATTCTATATCGTATTCAAGGACTTGACATCCATTTATTGCTGCTGTCTCACTACTCCCCTCCTAAGTTCCTCCAGTAAAAGGTGCGTTATATTTTAAGATATGCAATGAAAAGTACCTTATGTTGTGAGGTCTGACTGGTGCCAATAGCTTTCGTGAACTTAGGACTTTTCAAAATCAAAAAACTTAGTCATGTAGTCAGTCTAGCCAATCTGTTACCAAAACTGTTGTAACTTCAAATATTTTTCTTTTTTGTATGTTTATTTTGATGATTTAGAGACACTTTAAGTGACAAGAAACAAGACTTCCAATTTTAATATCGTTGCTGCTTGAGGACTGAAGATGTTGTTTGGCGTAAGCATTTGGTACTTTTAGCTCAAATTTAGAGCAATTTGACACCTAATCTGACCAAATTTTCTTTGTTCAACTAACTTAATTTCTACAGCTCTAAGTCTGACAAGACCACGTGAATAATCTCTCGTGATGTGACGCGGCAGAGACACCTGTCGACACTTTGACTCATAAACAGTTCTTTGTAGGTACTGTCTCAGTAGGTTGCACGTTAACACAACAGCTGTCACTGTCAGTTCGGTTATGATACGTTGCACAAAGTATCTTTGCCATTGTAGTTCTGTAAATAAAAAAAAAATAAAAGGCATAGATGACAACAAGAAGCAAAGGCCATGCCAAGGCACCTTCTACGATCATAGCTACATCGTTGAATAATAGCCACGAATTTTCAGCAGTCAGCCTACTTGTGACAAAATTTAATGTGCTGAATTGAGACAATTCTAACGTATACGGCTAGGATCACTGTTCCTTCTTATGATATCTGTGGTACTAGTTTACAACAAGGAGCATTATTTACATTTGGAAAAAAAAAATGTCTTACATTTCTTTCCTCTGAACTTAAAACAGTGGACCAAGTCGAAGTATAACGTCCTCTTCCGCAAATTAAGTCAAATGCAACTTTGATATCGTCTTGGTTCAGAATTTCGGTCTTGATGAAAGCTGAATTCTTATGCAAGTTAAGTATTTTATGAGGAACTGGGCTTTTCAGGCTAATGAAAAGTCACATGTAAAACGCGATCCTGTCTCCCTGCGAACTTTGTTCATGTAAAATAGGACATTAAACATAAACTTCATGTAATGCATCGCCCGAACTTCAACAGCTTTTTATTAATTCTCTTCTTATCACTTTTACCACCCGAATAAAAACAGATTGGAAATAGACTCCAGGAAATTACTTTATAATAGCTGTCTACATTTCAATTGCAGAGCAGTGCTGAAGATCTTGTTATAGATAGGAAAGAGGACAGAAAATTGACCAGTTGTTTACCATGAGAGTATTATTCACTGTGGATGTAAGTGGTCAAGGGAGTGCGTGCGTGTGGTCACAACCCAAATGTTAAGAGCTACGTCAGACAGAAGTGTCTTGCATCCACCCTTTGATATCCTGGCGTTGGTCCCTCTTCCCGACACACAAAACCTCTGACTTATGGGTTTTTTTTGCATGGGTGATCAGTAAAGTGGGTCTTCTCAGAGCCTATCTTGTCTCGCTACTTACTTCGTCTCTCGTTCATCTCAACAGCTTCCCGGTCTCACTTAAGGTGTAAATCGAGATGTAGTGCTTAAGTACCGTAGCTTGCGATTAAAGAGAGGACTAGGAGTATTAGAAAACGCGAGAAAGAGAGAAATTGTAAATGGGCGAGACAGAAAGAAAGAAGGCGGCGCTTGGGGAAAAAAAAAGAGAGAGAGAGAGAAGTGGAAAGACGAAAGAATGCATCATCCAGCGTTCCAGTCTGATTTTCTTAAGAATTAAGCCCCGAAAGAAAAAAAACAAAAACGTTTGACCCAAGACTTCTGAAAGACGACCTTGTACCTTCCTTGTAACTTAGCGTCTTGTCCCAACATTTCATCGCGGTCATTGTAAAGATGCGAAATAACTAACCCAGAAATGTCAAAGAGAGAGAGGACCTTGGTGCTTGTGACCAGTGGTCGAGTACCGGGTTGAAGAGGGCGTCGTTGTCCTTGCGTGTGGGAAACTATGACCGTTTTTTGAGATCGACATGGCCCCTCTGTCTTGGGTCGCTATGTTCGATCTCAGTCATTTGTGACAGAAGCGAAGAGGGTTATTGCCAGTAACAATTTTTTGACCTCATTTCACATTTTTTTTTTCCGTTTTGCTGTCAGAGATAGAAGGCTCGTGAAAATTCCAGGTCTCCGAGCTGGGTCCATGCCCTTTCGAACAACGTGTGTTCCCGAAAACTATGTCCAGAATCCAAAGAAATCTCCTATAGTTACTTTAGGTATTTCTCACCCCTAGCAGTTCTTTAAAACTACCCACACGTTTCAACGGCGAAGGACATTGTTGCCTGAGTACTTTGCCACAACGCCAAATATTGTAAAAGATTCTCGGCTATAATACTGTATGTGAATGAGATTGTGAATGAGACCGTCTCAAGGACTGGTGCTCCGAAGGGATTTGCATTGTGAACTATATTTATTTGGAAGCCTAATGCTTAAATGATGATATCTTATTGACAAGGTAGTTTAGGTTGCCTTCAGCGTTTGCCGATGTGGAATTTCCATGTTTTGTGTAGTGTTTATACTTAGGCTTAATGAAAAAAAACCAAAACGAACCCCTAGTTATCCGATTTATCATTTCTGTTCGTAAAGAGAACAGAACAGTAACGACACAGCTGTGAGTAAATTGTGTACTCAGCGACTACAAAGACATCATTTAGCATTATCAGTGTTACTTCAGCGGTGCAATCGAAACAGAACCGTGAATGCTTCCATTTTTTGTATGTGTCTTGTAGTGTTTATGCTTAGAATTTGTGACGTGCTGATATGTTGCAGAGACGATGGTACGCTATAATGAAATGTATTATTATACATCCGGGAAAAACGAGTTCAGTGCAACTTCAAAGAAACAGTGCAGCATCCACGACTGACACCGTAAGCAAACTGTTGCTTGGGGTATGAATATTCCACTGTACACCTCATGTTGTCTCTGATAGTTAGGCACGAATAGGGGTTGTAGGCGGGTCAATTTTGGACCAGGAGAGGCAGTGCTTTTCGTGGCCTCTTGACACCTATCCTAGTCCTGTACCTGCTGTCAGATCTGCAATTATCCGATGTAGCAATAAAACGAGCCCAGTCGGCGCGCTCTAACAATGTAAGGTGGTGGACATAATGTAGTTACTTAACCCTCACAAAAACTGCTAAGTGGACAGGGGGAAGACGCAGGGAAGAATCCCCCCTGGGTTATATCTGCATGGTCATTTGGTCATCTGTGAGGATGGACACTAGCGTCACGAGGGGACATCAGTGCTAGAACATCGCACCTGACACCAAGGCTTGTCGGCCTGAGGAATAGCCAGTTGTTTACTTATTCAGTTCTCTGAATGTGCGGGCTTACTCGAGTCTGAAACTGAGTTTAGAATCTGTTCAGGAGATTGTGTATTTATCAACCGGTATGACTGTGGACTTAAATATACAAATATACACAAGAATAATAGATTTCATATTTTTTAGTTTATTACGTAAGTCTTATTTATGCTCCGCCTTGACAGGTAGTTAAAGCCAGCTTTAAAATACATAATTCCGCTTTGGGGTAGACTGAAACATTAATCACTGATAACAGTATTTTAGTAGCTCAAACTGTTGGCTTTTGGTATGTTGTTTGAGGTTTGATATATTATGCTGTTGCAAATTCAAGATTAGTTTGCGCCTCAGTGAAGCCTTTATAGTTGAAAATGAACATACCTTTCTGTATTCATTAAAAGACATAGAAAAGTGCTGAGGTCATATTGTGAAATGACATAGTTTAAGTGCAAGGAATTATAATATTCACAAACTGTTGACTGTTGTTGCGCTCTTAGTTTATGTGAAACGCTGACGCCTGATTAGAGCCACAGATGTGGTGTCATATTACAAGTACACCTGTTTTTCATGCTAGACACTGCAAGTGACTGGATCATTCATTGTGTATCATGATGCACTTCAGAATAATGTTTGATATCTCATTTTTGTGAATTGTTGTGTCTCCTTTAACGGTGCAATGAATAAAAAACCACCAAAAAAACCTGGACTTTGCATGGCGGTCAACAGCTGCTCTGATTACATAGTTCAAGTGCAAGGAATAATGTTACCCAGAGACCGAGGACTGGTATTGTCTTTATAGTGTATGTGAAAGGCAGACATTGGATTGAACGACCAAAAAAAAATTGCCTGCATATTACAAGTAGGCAATATCTATTGTTCTTGCTAGATACCATTCATGCCGCACTTTAAAATAATGTTTGGAATCTCATTGTTTGTGAATTTGTCTTCTTTAAAAATGTATGGACAAAAATCTGGACTTGCATGGCGGTCAACAGTTGTTCTGATTGTCATTTCTTTGAGGGAAGCGAGTTGGAAATGTCGTTGTCCTAGTTTATATTGTAAATTCTATACATGATCCAAGCCTCAACGCCTCCAGTAAACGTTTTCTGGGTTAAATGACATGAAATTTGGAACAGGACGGTATGGGTCGTCAACAATGCGTCGCCTGAGGGTAGCCAGCAGGACATCTCAGAGACAGCGCAAGATATTAACGTCGTAATTTAGATGAACCAACCACGTATTCAGTACTTTCTGGCGTTGAAAAGATACCCTCTGTGGTATTCCCGGGAAGGCATTGTGTCGATGGTGTAATCTCGAGTTCTTGTTCAGTAGTCATAGGGTCCTAATAGAAAAAGCGCCACAGATTATGAGTATTTTCTGGTATATCTCGGTCAGTGGACAATTTCCTCTAGGAGTGTCTGTGTTAGTGGAAAGTCTTGGGTTAACCTGAATAGGAAGTATTAGTTTATCCTAGCCAGGCAAGGAACGAGGTTGATTGCTTGATCGTGTGTGCCTGCGGCTCGATGCTGCGTTTCCGTTGGGATTTTTATTTTCTACAAGTCAGGAGCCACGGACATATTGGCATGGATTTTTGCATTTGGTGCACGTCTTAACGACGTTCGGCAGCAGAACGGAATAGAATTGCCAAATCTTGTATGATGCTCTTCTCGTTGAAATATGTCTAAGCTCATGGAAGTGTTTTTTGAAACTTGATTTTTAAAGATCATAGCAGTCAAATTTGCAGTGCAGAATCAGAATACCACAGCAAACACTGTCTGTTGTGTACTCTTAAGTACTGTAAATTTAGTGGTTTACAAAAGTCGTGAGACTGATGTCGTAACATTAATTTGGCTGTGATTTTCCGGCTTTACAATGTCTTACTGCGGATTGGAGACAGAAGACATGTATACACGCTCGAGGACTTACTGCATATTATATCATCTGCCTCGCACCTGAACGAGTATCAGTGATGCAATCAGATGCCCTGCACATTCACTTAGTCAGTTCAACTCTTTCACGCATCATATGCTAAGCTTTTCATGAAAATTGTATAGTTTTAGCATGACAATTCTGAAATATAAACCGTCTTCATTTAAGATATAGAATGTTATAGTCGTTTACATTGTAACAACCGGGCTGAGTGACCACAGTGCATTTTACTGATGATGCGATTACTGCAAACTAATATATTATAATGAAGTTTGCTGTATTCCCATGAACCATTGACCTAAACTTAACTCGCAGTGGTTGCGCAGACAGCAGCAAATCACTGACCGGTCAAAGTTAGTAGGCTACGACATTCGGCCATGGTTTATCCCTACCCTCTGAGTGGCCGCTTGTTTGATCTTGGCCTGACTCGAAACTGAGGCAGTGGAGCAATAAAACTGTTTGCAAACACACGAGAGCGGAGGAAAGGGGGCATAACCTTTCGAGATTATTTGTTTTAGAAAATATTGGTCCAGTGCAAGATCTACCCAGGGAGTCTGTGGTAATGTTGCCACCTGAAGGGACTTTCCCCGAAGTAAGGTAAAATGGCTTTACGAAAAATCATTTCCCCCACGTATGGTAGAATCACTTTCCATAATTTGTTGGGAAAGTCGCGAAATGTAAGGTAAAATGAGTAAACGCCTGGTTTTCATCTTTTTTAACAGTAAAATTAAAAGATTTGTTTCACTGAATTTGCTTTAGCACTGTGTGCAGCGAAATGTACGAACGAAAAAAAATCACTCTTCCTATAGGGGGGAAAGCATATGACCCAGAGTGGCAATACCTCTCTGTAGTCTCAAAAGTTGAATGGAAAGACCGACCGGCCGTGGAAGTATGGAAGGGCTGATTGTTAGGAAAACATTTCCGCTACATTACGTTGGTTGATGTTATGCAAAGTGAATTGTGCTTATGTGCTCTTATGTGGTCTGCTGGTTTGGTATGGAAGAAAAAAAATCGGGTGGCAGAGGAAGGAAGAATGTTATCGCTATGTTATACCACAGGAAAGTATTAGATTAAGCTTCCTTCAGCTCAGCCATTATGGAGGTCCAGTTTACAAGCATCTCACTATCTGCGCGTTTTCCAGTTGTTTCCATTACTTTCTTTTGTGTGTTCTGCTGCGTAATTCAGTTAGGTTTTCCGTTTACCTGGATTATATGGCGTTAGTGAGAAGGTGCTTATGTTCTGACTGTTGAAGTCATCTGTCGGAAATGATTGGGAGTTCTAATTCAGGTACTTACGACGGGAGCTGCAGATTTAATACCTCTAAGACATTTCGAATTTGTAGAAGGGAAACTTTTTCATGCATATCCAAGCAGACATTTCTGTTTCCGAGTTATACAACAGCTGTCGGAACGACAGAAATCATCATTGTTTCTATTTTAACCTGAGGTTTTCCTCCTGACGTGATTAGCTTAATGCCACGTATAAAACAGGTGGAAGAATTAATTTTTGAATGCGCATTGAAAATGTAGGGGCGGATAGTTTGATTAGTTAGAAAATAATTCTGTGGGTAAGCTGGAATACGGTTGGTATATAAGGGGGTATTAACCAGGTAAGACTGTGAAAAAAAGGATCCATTATTGTGCTTCGAATAGTGCTTGATTTTTAAAGTCAGTCTTTTGCAATTTTTGAGTAAGCGTACCATGTTGTTTTATGATATTATTAAGTCCCAAGTTGACAGGTTAAAATTATGAAATTGACGAATATTTTCCTGCCAGAACTGCAGTTGCAAAGATCCACTTTGCACTGACTATTTTTTTTTTTTTGCTCTGCGATAAACGCCTTTCCCCTGCGCTCTCCTCGAAGTTTGAAAAATGATTCAGACATTTTTTTGGAGTACAATGACGCCAATTCTGATACTACAGTCGACTCCGGTTAATCGCAGTCTAGATAAGTCGCAACTTCTGCTTAATCACAACACTTTGCACATAACAAAAATGCTACATTCTCTATAAAACTCACTGAATCTTTGCATGTCCTTTTTATCATAGCATTTTTCATGCACCTGAGGAGTTGCGATTAAGCGGAGTTCACTGTATAGTCCGTTATAGTTATTTATATTTCCGCTACAGTTTATTTATTTGTATGTTTGATCATGTGCTCTTGCGCCGCTGTTTGTCCTCCGTTCGTCAGTCAAAGATCAACACATGCGCGAGATCCTGAAAATCACAGCGTGAAAATTCCGCCCTAGCTAATTCGTCATCTGGCTCCCACCTTCTTTTGGCGCGTGCATAATGTGATGTAATTAGATTCACGTGGTGAGAGACCTGTGGATGTAGTGATTCAAAGCAAGAGAAAAATGTTGCAATCAGCGCACAGGTAACCACGATCTTTGAAACATTCTTATTTAGGAGTTTGCCCGAATAGAGTTGTTAGACATATGAAATGTGCCATGCTATCTGGATGGAATTTGAACGCACCTGATAGCGAGACATCAGCTTTAAAAGTTTGGCAGATGTTGCAGGATCACAGACTGGGAAATATTATGTATGTTTGGTGGGTTTGCTTTTTTGGGGCAAAGTTTCAGGTCTCTCCGTCCACCCTTCCCCTTCCCCCTTCCCCAAACAATTTCGCATCTGTTTCACTATTTCAAGGAATGAAGATGCTAATTTTTTTTGTCGAGTATATTGGCTGCAAATAGCCTGAATGTTGACATCTTTAGAGTTTAAAGTTTATAATGAAGAAGGTCTTAAAAATGCCTTGTGCATGCTCATCCATATAGGATGCTATCTGGCATGGCAAAGAATATCTGGCATTTTAGAAAAAAAAAAGAATACTCACCTGGCGTTTGACGGAGATATGCCTTTTCAACATTCAGTAAACAAGATAGCTAAAATATTTACACTTCTTCGTAATGAAGTGCAGTGCAATGCATGTTCAGTAGAACCTCGAATAACATGTATGCCCCTGGTGCATGGAAAAACTATACTTATTATTGCGGAATACTTAATACCGACGTCTACCTGAATAATGAAATGATAGAATGAGATTGAATTTATGCACCTCAACTTCATACAATATCAACATACTGATCAAATGAGTAATTTATGTCGAGGTTCCACTGTATTCATGTGCCAAAGTGCGTCATAATGTTTTTAATACACGGCTTCTGAGGAATGGAAGTAGGCTTAAAAGTAATTTGTATTGATATAGATCGAGATCTTTGTATTATACAATGGACACGTACTTTTTGTTTTTTCAGTTCTTGGCTCAGCGTTTCAGCCTTTTCTGGTCTTTGTGCAAAGTTCGTCGTCTCTGATCTGATCTTTTCCTTGTATCGCGCCGGAAATGACTACAATGAACCTCTCAGATTTCATTAATGATGTCGCTTGCCACCCTCCTCAATTCAGTTGTAAAACGACATCAGACTTAACTGCTTTGGTCTTTTTGGCATAATCATCGCTCGCAGAATACACTAGCTTCTTCCTCATATAACCTGGTTTTCACCTGGCTGGCAATTATCTCTTTACATTTTAACGCCTGTGGACTACTTACAACAACAAAAAAACTGCCTTGTTCAACGGTCATTGGTGAACAAAAAGTATTCAGGCATGCACGTTCCGTAAGGGTCATTCATCAAGGCACTAGGGACACGTCCACTTGACCAGTCCACACACACACTCACAAAATACGAGAAAACATGTAACCCTTGTCCACAGTGACAATACTAGATCCCATACACCGCTAAACAAAACACCTTGTTAGGATTCCTCTTTCCTCCTTTCGTCCACCTTCCTGTTTCTCAGTGCCAGTGGTTCTCAAGATATTGTTGGTTAAGGATCTTCGACTTATTTCACGAGGACTCATTTCACTAGATTTTAAACGATATTTCGAAATCGTCATCAATAAAGGTGGAAATTTGTGACAACAGTTTACAGTGTATTTCTACACAAAATGATGTTATATGATCAGCCAATATTTCATTATCCCCCAAATGAGTATTGCCATGATCCTTACAGTTCCCATTTGAGAACCATTTCTGTAGACTGTGGTGTGCCGCCATTCATTCACCTGCTCATTTGTCAAGCAGAGAAGAGAAGACTTAGGAGCGGCGTCTCTTGTGCTGCCAGCACAGTGGGGGAGGTGGAGCTATGTTGTTCATTCTGCATTCCTGGATTTCAGACATTGACTATTGTTGATGCTTGTTTTTCTTATACTGTTATTGTTTAGTCTGGAATGGACTAGATTTAAATCTGATCTTATAAAGTTTATACAAGATCTCACAATTGTCGACGATAATGAAGGAAAATGTGAGCGTGGATTAAGCGTAGCAGTGCTGCATCTTGGGAGTTTCTGTGCGTGTTACGACTGACCACGTGACAACTGACTGTTTCAAACTTTCCCATCGTGAACAAACCAAAGATTTTCAGTCACTGATAAAATCGTGAATAGACCTCAACCTTTCTTATATTTTTTTCTCCATGTTCCATCCGCCAGAAAGTTTGGTTCATACCTGGGAATAGAATAACACCTGATGTCTTAAACTGTGGAAATATAATTGATTACTACCAAATGTTTATGCCACTCAGTGGAAATAAATGATCCGATTCTTACGTCAAGTCTTGGTAACTAAATAGAGGTCTGTCTCAGAAAGAAAAACTCAAAAGATTGGTTTAATGAGAATATTGGTGCGCGCTATTTGTTCCAAATCGGTGCTCTGCACAGTTATAAGATGATGGCTATTCTGATTGTTTAATATCCAGTGAAATCTCGACAGTAAGTGTTCTTTTACTAAGTATAACTTGTTATTAAGGATGAATTTCACATGCAGAAATTCATATTCATTCTGTCATTTCATTAATGAGATGGACCTCGGTATTGAGTATAGGTTAATCTCATTAATAAGTATAGGTTGTTTTTTTTTTCCAGAAACAAAGGGGATCCTTTATATCGAGGTTTCTACTATACATATGTTTTCTATTCTGGAGCACAATCGCAGGTCATCCTGCTCTGTTTTCAAACGTAACTGCGCATTTCAATTTTAATAAATGATGCTTTTCGTTTTCAAAAGCATCATTTTTTTATTCTTCCGGATCATCATCACCTCTGAAATACCTGAAAAGAGATATTGGTTCCTGCCTTGCTATTTTGAGAATTTTGCACTCACAGCGAAGTACGATGAAGTATGAGAACGGAGGCGCTAATGCTCAGCTGTCAGTGTGGTTTAGTGCAATGGTCGGAAAGAAGAAATACAAGAAGAAGAAAACATGGCAATAAGAGTTAGGGAAGGTGGGAAGAAGGAGAAAAAGGATGGTGGTTGTCACAGGACATGACCTCCTGGACGACAGAAGTTCTTCTCGACCTACCACGGGAATGAATAATTGGCAGAAAAAATGTAGACATGAACGTGTCAGAGCCTGCAAGTGTGGAGATGATCAAGTCTGGTCATGTTGATAGGGATAGAAGTAATCCTGGTGTGTGAAAAGTGCAGTGCCGTATTTGTCTCAGTGGTGTTGATTTTGGCATGCTTTGCATCCGATATTTGGATTGAAACAGCAGGAAATCATTTGCTGACAAGATGGTTCTGATGATTGTATGCTGGATTATAATGTAAGACTTTCTGAGGACTTTTGTCCTTGTCTCAAAAGAGCTGAGAGGCCTTTGGTATCAGCAAAATTCATTTTCCAGATTACGTTCCTAAGTCACAAGTTTCAATTTCATTGTCCCAGGCTGCTCGTGTCAAGACTTGGACATGCATGTATGTACTTTTATACAAGTATGTAAAAGCGCATTGTCCCCTCAAACAACAAAAGTTCATCTCGAACTACCATTGGAAGGAATAATTGGCAAAAAAATTGTAGACTTGGGCGCGTGATGGAGCCTGTATGTGCAGAGATAATCAAGCCCGATTGCATGATGAGGATGGAAGAAATCCTTTTTGTGGAAAGTACGGTGCTGTACTCATAATTCAGCCTTGTTGATTTTGGCATGCTTTGTTTGCATTAGATGTTCGAACCGACACAGCAGGAAGTGTTCTGGAAACGAGATGGATCTGAATATGGATTATAATGCAAAATCTTCTGAGGATATTTGTCGCCTGGAAGCATAAGCTTTTGGTTTAAGAAATTGTTCAGTTTTCAGAAGTCCGGAGTTTGAAGTTCACCAGACCGCTCGTGGCAAGACATGGTGTACTTATGGCAAGGGAAACTGTAGAGATATGGCACACTGCCTTTAACCCGCAAGATATGATGTGAAATATAATTTTTACAACTGAACAGTATTAAGTTCTGTATTTCCAGTAACCTGTATATGTAAGCGAGATGTAAGCGTAGCGTTTCAGTTCAGCAGGTATCATTACAAGCAGCTGTCAATTCACCTTTCCGAATCAGTCAGCGAGGACAAACAATCTCATAACCTTAGAATGAGACTCGAGTGAATGAGTAACACATACATATAAGTAAACAAGCGTATGATAGGAAAACAAAACTGCGAAGTAAATAAAAAGTTGGCGACGCTGGCCTATTTTAACAACTTTTTAAGCTTCGGCTGAGTTCGTTTAGTCTGGAAGGTTTGATTTTTTTTTTTTTTTTGCTGTTAGTTTCATGGTAAATGTCACTTGTTACCGCTTTACTCGATTATCTAACAGGTGTAGAATACTCACTCAATACAGATTAAATGCATTGAAACGTAGCACGTGGATTGAACTGTTTTAATTAAACTTTGTTACTCACCTAAAATTTTTAAAAAATCCAGATCAATGCTTTGGATACAAAAAAAAGGTACCTAAAATAAACCCACCAAAAAACATAAGATGGTCACAAAGAGGAGTGAAGATACACCCGTGCCCGACGCTTATATTGTTCCCATATTCACATCCTCGGTTACTTTCTGCTCGTGAAGCTTCATCCAGATCACTGGGTGTGTTTAACCGATTAGCACTAAATCTATGACTCATAAATTTACATGTAGACTGGTAGGTACAGCCCGCACCACGAACCGCATCCACAAAATTTATTGTATTGATCAGTCTCCATATCAGCCCTTTGCTAGTGTATTAATAATTAATAGCTGTGACTAATGATATCTACTGAACTGAAACCATGTAGTCAGATTTCGCATACATGACTAGATCACTGGAAATACGTCATTTGCTTAAATGCTGTGTCTCTAATACCGCTTCCCTTATTTTCTAAAACCGTTGTTAGTTGTAACCAGTTTAGTATGAATCTCGCCTACTAGAAAAAGACTCCTGACCTTATGGTTTCTTCTAGTTCATGTGATTTATTTGTTTCATGGAATAAATTTGATTCAGATGTTCAGCATTAGTGGCTGTGGGAGGTTTTGAAAACGTTATGAGTTTGTCTTGGGTGGATGCCACAGCTACAAACTGTAATGAACATAAAAGTATGTTCCTTTTTTTAACGGAAATTCCAGGTGAACTACGTTATTTCACTGATTGAAATTTACTGACGAGTTTGTGAGAGGGGCCAAAATACACTATATTATATAGTAATGCGCACATAAGTACCTGATACTTAGAACAATAAAACACCACGCCTCTAGACACTCATGTTCATGGAATGTTAAGTGTGACCGTGTCGCTGCTTTTAATAATGATATTGATGGGGTAACTGGGGCAGCAAAATGCGCTTAAAATCACATATATGTGCGTTCCACATGAGGCTCACGTGTAATGAGAGAAGCGTTACAGATACTTAATATTCATTTCTGAATGGTAAAACTGTTACAACTGATCACATGCTCATGACCGAGTCACCTATGACCAACCAATAGATAAAGCTCGGGTATTGTGCATACTATAAAGACACCTCCTCCTAAAACAAAATACAATTAAAGACTCAGAAACATAATGATAAACATAATATAATAAAGCTTCTGATATATTCCAGATGATATTAAAGCGCATCTGACACCCAGAACTCGTGATGGGGAGGTAGACAAACACTCTCTCTTTTTATAAATATGTCATACAAAGTGAGCGATTATGATGTACTTTACATGCAAGCCTCATTATGGTGCTAATGATATATGAGTAATCTGCTTGTTGTTATTGTGCTAAAGTGTTCTAGACACTCATACCTGGAGAAGGTGTAAGTATGCTGGATGTGGAGTGAGAGATGGCAGATTTATACCGATGATTAGCTGTTGACACGCAGGTAACAACAACAAATGTAGTATACCCCGAAACACGTGCAGTGTTGGACTGCCCGTAGGAATAGTACTGACAGACTTGTGAGTACTATACGGGGATACCTGCTGTGTTACACAATCTGTAGATCTCCAGAGTAAGCACTTATCGCTCTGCTGGAATAGAGCAATTACTTGGAAAACAATTATTAGACGTGTATTAGTTGGTCGAGTTGGGGGTAGATGTAAGTGCTTTAGGACAAAGAAGAAAGATGGACTGGGCAGGAAGTTCCGATTTTGATCGATTCTTTGTGAAGTTTAAAGTAGAATGAATTTGAAAGTGTGTGTCCTCACTACAAATGAATACCAACAAGAAAACCAAAGCAGATGGACCATCTAAGCGGTTTCCAGTGCTCGTACGTGAACGAAGATAGTTTTTCCCTGGCTTCTTGAGAATTGGATCATCCGAGCTGTTTCCTGTGACACACGTGGACGGAGATAGTTTTTCCTTATACTGTATGTCTTGCTGTCTTCCGAAAAAGACATATGTACATCTACTTGTACAGACGACTCTCTGGAGCTGAGATTCGCCAAGTTCTGTCTATGATTTCGAGTTTGTTAGGTGTTCGGCTTCGGGAGTAAAATTTGATATAGAATATAAGGAACTTGGATCAGAGCTTAACAAGGGGTCTTGCTGGTGTTTCGAGTAGTTTGTACATTTGGTTTCAGGTCGTGAGATCCTACAGTCGCTGCCATTACGAGCACATGTCTTTCATGACTGGCAGTTTTGTAGTAATTTGTATTAACAGGTAACCCAGTTGTGATCATGGCTGTAATGGCTTTCTAGTTGACAAACTCAAATGGTGGAGTTGTCATGTGTGCCCTGCTCGTGGTAAGTGAATCATTACTGAGGTTATGTGAAAAGTAGTGACCTGGTTTTGTTAATGTCATTCTCCTACTAGGAGCCCCAGTATGCAAGCAGATATTTGCGTGTGAGTTATGGGTATGTCAGGTTGAGCTAGAGCCCCGAAGAGTAAATGGAGAGTGATGAGACAGAGGTTTTGGGGGAGGAAGGGAGGCAACTGATGTTGATGGTAGCAGAGAGGTAGCTCACCTGTGGTGGCAGAAATTTGAAATGAAATACGGTTTTAAACTGTTAGTGACACTCGCTGGAATTTCCCAAGCCATTGTCCTGCGTCTGTATTTATTTAATGTTAAAAAAAAAAAAAGGATGCACCGTCATGGACGACAGATTGTGTCTGGTTCCACGGATGAAAAGTAACACGGTTATCTGGTTTGTTTTTGTGAATCATATGGCAATGCCGGTTATGAGGCCATGTTGAAATTGTATTATCACACAGTCCCAGCTGTTGGCATTTGGCTTCATGGACGATATTTATTTATACCCACTGGTCTTTGTTCATGGACTAGTACTGTTGTATGGCCGGCTATAACTCGCCTGTTGTCCCCTTAATAAACAGCACTTCAGTCTCATAAACCCACCATTATGGTCATCCGGTCTATAACAGAGAGTCACAGATCGTAGAGATGGGTTTGGCTGGCATGAAGCCTCCCCACAGATAAGTTTCATCGCTAGTGCTTACATTATCGTTGATGCCTCAGTTCCTTCGGATGTTGTAGCTTACTTCTTGGTATAGTGTACTTGATGGAAGATGGTAGGTTTAGTTTACGAGGTATTCGGATTGTAATGCTGGTTATGTTCTCTGGAAGTAGATAGAGCGCACGTTATGGTACATTCTTCGAGTCAGGCATAGCAACTAGGAGCCGTCAGTCAGTGTGCCTGAAATTACTAGGTTCCGGCTCTGGCGATGGTGTTTATTGGCATTTCCGGTAGAGTGACAATAATTAGTGCTTTACTTGCAGATGGGTGTCACTGGGTGTGTAAAGGTGAGAGAACATCGGTAAACTATAGCACATGTGGTAGAAAGCTGGAAGGGTCTCTTGGTGCCGTCCAGAGAATTACAAAATCACATGAAAGATGATGCCAGTGAGCGTAAGTATTGGTAGTGACGCTCAGAATCAGTCAGTGTCTGGAAGTTCGTGTCTTTTTTTTTAGCTTTAGAGGTTTAAGTAACAAAAGTGACGTACTGAAAAAAAAAACACAACAAAAACAACAACAGATTAGATCTGTTTGTTCAGACAAGGTATGTTGCAAATGAGCAATTTCTGAAACTAAGGAAACTGGGCAAGAAACACTGAAGTTCAGAAAAGAAAATGATCCAGGAAATGTAGCCAGAAAACATAGTGTACTTTAGTGCACTATCATCTTCTTTTTAAGTACTTCACGTTAAAAATCCCGAAGTGGAGTTTTGACACTGACGTTAGTTGTATTCAGCACAGTCTTTGAAATGTTGTGAAAAATATTTACGTAACATTAGCGAATGCCATCGAAGTTTCGAAAACTAGGGACAGGAAAGTACGGTTTTGACGTCGACGAGAACGTAGCAGTTCTTTTATGAGGAAAGCTAAACGATAACTATATTATCATTGGACGCTTGCCATTCCCAGTGCAAGAATGTTGGTTTAGAATTCACAGATGCTTGTACCGCACTTCTATACCGTAACTTGAAACTTATACTATGCGCTTTGGATCGACAGCTGCGTGTTTTATGGAAAGTGAAGCATCTCAGCAATTACTCTCAAGCACCCAGAGGGCTTAAATAATAGCATTTGTTTAAAAAAACAAAAACTGCAGTCAGTGATTTTTATGTTGAATAAAATTGTTGGATACACTTTTCATATATGGAAATGTTACCGTTAACCGAAGCTGGAAAGCTGTAAAAGTTAATTGCGTGGTCGTCACAGGAGATCAGAGCGGCAGTGGTAGCAACAAATAGAGGATGACAAAAAAGCCTTGATGTAATGACCTTGTTATGGCCCAGCCCCCTTAAAGTGGCAAAAAGCCAAGGCCAGTGCTCTAGCTTGACAGGAATGTCATTTTCTGAGGATCTCTGATCAGTTGTTTCATCTGCCCAGTGGAGTTTTCAACTTCAGTATAACGCAATGCAAAGTTATTTGTAAATACGAAACAATGATATATGACGACTTCAGGATACATAACATAATTTGTAACGTTCTGTCTTATATTCTGTCGTGTGTCTTATGAGATCCTTTTGAAGAAATAGGGACCTGCATAGGCATAAAACATAATATGCGGTCGCCATTATCTCTTAGTCTGTGTGTTGGGATGCATATATATTCTCACTTTGGTTCGCTACGTTGTATTAAGCTATCACTTTACAGAAATTTAATATGGATTTGAAACTTCAGGTTAATATCATCTTTCATTGCTGTCCTCGTCTCACCCAGGTCTTAAAGATCCTACGCGAAATTGGAAGCAAAGCACCAAGACGTAACAGTTTGTTTATACGCGGTAACGAGTTTCCCCGAGTTAATGCACCGTAACAGGTGAGAAGCACGAAAGCCGTATAGTATGATTTCAGACCCGTGCACTTGGTTAATCGGTTGGTTAAGGAGACAAGGTGTCAGAAGTGGGATCTAGTGGAATGAGAGTAGCAAGGTAGGAAGGATGGGATGGAAAAGATATTTTTGCGGTGTTTGGGGATATGAGTTTTGATGAGAAATTCTTTACTGAAAAGTTTATTTTCGTTTAAGTGGATTCATCACAACGCTGGGCCGATACTTGGATTTGTGAGTAACACGATACTCAGACTTTTAACTCTAAGTATCGGAAGTATCGATTCTATCTTGATTGTGATACTTAGTATCAAGTAAGCATTTCGATACTTTTGATACCTTTGCATACATGTCTTGATACCTTCGATGCCGGTAGCTGGATTGGTACTGAGGATTGGAATGGAATAGAAAGTTATGTAGAATTATAAAATCGTTTTGATACCAGGTCTATGTAAGGACTTTGGTGAAGTGTCTTATAGGCTGTTACTGACGATCGCATGGAGATCAAAATTGTTTTCGATGCTTTTCGATGCAAGGTCTTGGTAACCGGGTTAGATGAGGCAAGGCATACAAGAGGATAATTTCAAAGAAATCCCTGCTTGATTCAGACAAATTGTCGCCGCTTAAATCGAAAGTATAGAAATGGTATGGAAACTTCTGAGCTTGAGTTTCGATGTAACTGAATCGAAATTCCGAAGTATCAGAAGTGTCGATACTCAGAAAGGATATCATCCTCCACTAATTTATAATATCAAAATTGTGGTTTTACTGTTTTTATTGGAACTTCGCAGTTTTTCATTATTATGGATCTGGTGTTCACTCAGACGTATTTTCATGTGCGTGTAAGTTCAAAGTTCTTGTATGTTGCATTTACTTCCAGAGATGGCTAGGATTAGCCTTACGTATGGCTTTCCGCCAGTATCGCTCATTCTGCCATCCTGCTCCTTACACAATGCAGATTCGCCCCTGACTTCAAGCACATCTGTTCTAATGCCAAGGTCGGCGTCTGTTGAAGAGGGAGAAAGGAGATCGTAGCATGACGGCGATAATAACGACGATAAAACACAAGCTAACAGGCGCCACCTGCTGGCAGGAATTAAATAATTTGCCGCCCTCCGCCGCGCCTTTTCTGCGATTACCACTACGAGATGGGAGATAATTAGAGTGGAGGTCAGTTTGCAGTTGCTCATTCCGAAAGATCTTGAGGTATTCTGTTCAGTTATCTCCTCCTGCTAATGCAAAGCGCTATGGTAATGAGGACGTAAATTGGTTGTCTTTCCTTGTCTGTATTGCAGTCCTGTTCAAATTCAGGGAGAAGGGCAGATACAGATTTTGGGATCTCTAGTCTTTGGGCACTTCAGAATCGTGCATTCTCTCCGGCAGTTGACCCAGTGAACTCATAATCGAGATGGGTTTTCCCGGGTTGTCATCAAAGAGTTTATTTGTCGCATATGATATGCATTAACGAGTTTGAAATGATGAGTAATAGTTGTGATAAAGGCGTTAGGGTTACACGGACGAGTGTAGTTCTGCTCGCTTGAGCATATGATACACACCGAGGACCAGCCGGTTAGATTCATTTTGTCATGTGAGAAAGCTCTGCTGTATTTGAAACTAACCGTTAAACCAACACACTGACTGAGGGCGAGAGGTGCGACTTCATTATATGTTACGTTTCTATCAATTCATAACAAGGAACATAGATGTTCTGGTAATCCTTAGTCATATTGGTTTTGTTCTTTTATGTGATAGGCATAAAATAACAATTTCGCACCAAACAAGTTATTGTTTTTCGTGCGGTGGATGACTTTTCATGGGTGCGCCGTTTATATCATAGCCTATACTGTTATATTTTTTGAAAGTGCACCAATAATTATGTATCACGTGATAAATGTTTGTATGGTCTAGTTTTGTTGGTGATTTTTTTTTATTTAGCAGAATGGGCCTGTCTGCTATCTCAGTAGCAGCTGTTGTCTCGCTCACATGTTAATATAAATGGACGGGCTTCATTGATTTTTGGCACAGGCTTGAATAACATACGCTGAGTAAAGTAGACGTTTAAAAAAAAATCAGGAAGGGGGCAACGCTCTCTGCTATGTGTAAGTCGGTCTTGACTATTGCTATAAACTAGTGTGTTTTACACCCGCATGTGCATAAGATATGAACTTCAGTGCATAATGCATGTGTTTCTTTACTAATAAATTTTACTACAGGTAGATAGGTTGAACTCAGGCTTTAATATACATGGGAAGTAGTTGCAACATTAAATCTCAAATGCTTGACCATATTTAGGTCACAGGCACTGCAAGTAGGTCTTAAATGTGTAAGGTAAACTACATATAAACCTTTCGCCAGCGTCATATCAAATGTTTGTGGGCTTCTGATATAGGTGAACAGTGAACAGAAGATCATATTTTTTTGTTAAATTTTATTGCAGATTATTGACACACAGTCTGTAACATACTATCTTGAGCGCCAGTAAGCCAAATAATATTTATACGACATTAAAATTACCGCATTTGTGGATTTGTTGTGCTGTGATATCTTGGTATCACAGAATTTCCAGTTACAAAGATTCTATACGTGTTTTGATACTGCCTAAGACTAGAGACACCATAATGCCACTGTCGTTGGAGGATACCGGATACAGACAAAGTACAAAAATGCTCAGGGGTTATAACTCGAGGTTTCTGGACAATGTCAGGCCTGGTTTGACATAGGGAAAAACAAAAGCCTTGGAGCTTAACAGAGTGTGACCTTTGACATATTTCGAGGGAACCCAACATTTTTTTTTGACTGCGTCTGGTTTGTTGCTATGACCTTGATTATTTAAGCTGTGCGTAATGTGAAAAGATTTCTGATGACGTTCCTAATGTCGGGGAAATTTTCCAAGATGGCGTCCTCGTGTTTCAACTATGAGGCTGGGAAGCGCGAGAATGTGGTGATAGAGGACTGGGTGGAGCCAGACTCTCAGCCAGAGACTCCTGACAAGGCACTGCCCAATCACAACTGGATACGGAGTTTTAGCGAGCGAGTTCGCAGCTTCCGGGGCGGGGAGTTCGACGAAGGAATCAGTGCCATTCGTCGGCGGAAATTAGCAGGTAGGTGTGGCGTATCTTAACTTGGTATCTGTTATAATCATTGGCAATGTTAGGCGGCGTAGAATTTCATGATAACAGTGGTACTTTCCACTAACGACGTTTTATGTTCCTTCAGTAATACATCGGACGCGAGAGCTTTTTCTAAGCAGACTGTACGAACATGGAGAAAGTGTTTTGTACTCCTTTCATTCTTCTTCAATATTGCTCTAATTTCATCCCTTCCATTCTCACCTCGGCATTATGACTCTTGCTTTTCGGCAATTTTAAGGCCTCAGAATGCATCCTCCTAAACCCTTTGTTCTGTTACATTTCTCTTTACCATCTCATCTCAGTCTTTCTTATCTTGATCTTTCACAGAAGACTACTTAACTCTGCATCAAAGTAAAATGAGACATGATATAGACCATCTCCTTTGGTTTGCCCCTACACTCTACAACAAACATTGCTTTTATTATGTTTTTACTTTTGCAAAGACCATCACAGGTGATAGCTTGACTTTTATGATGTACCATGTTCTTTTGTTTCTCTTCTTTTGCCATGCCATTACTTTTGATTGCTTACCTTCAAAATGGCGCTTTGTTTGCAAGCTTCGAGCAAAACGCCATTTCTTCTACGCACTGTATCTTTTTCATGTTACCTTTATCTTGTCTATTTATTTAAACACTCTCATAACTTGATGTGAAATGTTTTCTTTTGAACTTGAAAACAAGGTAAATTTGTGTACAGTCATATGTTAGACAGAAAGTGTGTTTTCCATATTCTTTTCCTACGCTATCATAAAGCCATGTCCAAATCAAAAAGTACAACCACTGGCGAGGGACCTGTCACCCTCATGTGTTACTCCTATCATCTCCTATCTCATGTACATGATTCATAGCACGTCTATTCTTATCCCCATCCTGGGCCAGGCAAGGCCTGGTACGCGTCACCGATGGTCATTGGCTTGACGATGATTTACGCTGGCCATTTGGGACTGTCTCCAGCGATGACGGTCACCGGCGGGGAAAGTACATGGTGTCCACGTCACTTTTCCAATCTGGGCATGTTCTTACGTTAGTCGGTGTCAGAGAGAAACATATTAATATCCAGTGTCCGTCTCCAGACTCGTGATTAGGGTTACCTGCCCAGCGTCGTTTATCCGCGACAGAAAGTCACCTAGTTCTTTACGCCAGGCCTTACCTCAACTGTCTTACGCTCCGTGGTAAGTGCAACAGGTGGCCTGTCTTTATAGATTGAAGCATCAAAGAAAATGGCTTTCTCGATGAAGAGTCAGCTTACACTTTACATTATGCTGGTTTCTGATATGGGCATAATAAGATATTGTGTGAAATCGAAGAGACTAGACAAAGGATAAGGGTTTGGGAGTGTACTTGTTATTGAAATTCAAAGTATTGACCTTGTTTTTCTCAGTTTTTGTGACGCAGATTGGTACTGTAATATATCTATGTCTTTCCTTGAAATCGATAGTGTGGTTATATCTCATTCCCAATCATGAAAACAGAACAGAAGTACAACAAAGCCTAACTATTACTGTTGAGTAATGAACTGTACATATTATCGTACTCTTTTGTCCAGTTTGTCACTTTGTCCGTCCATCTGTTCATCATTACTCTTCCTTCTTGTGTCTGATATTACCCACACACATGATCGAGCAAACCGCCATAAAAATGCTGAAAAGCTAAGCCATGGTCTTGACTTATGGTTTGACCCTTGACCTTCTTTCCCACTTATAACTCATCTGAGGACAGTTTCTATTCCGGTATTATACCTTGAGATGATCCCCCATGAAAGGTTTATGTGTGCAGGAGAGAGGAGCAAGCTTTGTATGCGGCAGCCAAAGCATCTAAATAAACTGACCTTCCAGTCACATGTAGATACTATTAGTGTGAAGGTAACCTAGCACAAGTCAGGAAAACATTGTGTGTGACACTCTGTAAGCCAGAGAGAGACGCCGGTCAACAGTTGGTAGCAGCAGTGTCCACTCGTGTTCTATCTGCTGCTGGACATGTAGAGAAACACGACTGGGTGCTGCTCTAGCAGGACATTCAGCTAAAGTACTGGAAGTAATAATAATAAACAAGAGAATAGAGAAAGTAATGAGAATTCATAAACATGAATGAGTTCTTCGCCATAACATGGCAGTACGGTCTTGTCGTGTATGTGTTCTGTCTTTACATGATGTTGAATCGTTGTATGCATGTATATTGCGTTTTGATGTCGTTCTCCCTTATACGACTTGTGCAAACGTCGCGCCAGACAGCTGCTGATTTGAGACTATAAATAAATTAGACAAGGCAGACACAATAGATGTTATGCAAGCTAGCCAGGGTTTAAGATAATCCTTTACATCAGAGATGGGACCGTCTTGTAATTACTTAACTTGCTCAAATATATGTTTAAATGTTTGGGTTTGGACAGTTTATCTTCATTGTACAAAGTTTTTAATTAGAAATTATGCAAGGCATTCCTCCTCTTTTCTTCAAGTTACATAAATTCCTAATCAAAAATTCTACCGTAACACGGTAGATGATTTATGTTAAAGGCGTGACAGAGCTATGGGTGCATGTCATTCTACCCTGCTTGCCACCTGGGTTATGGCACTGGTAGTATAGCCACTGGTCAGTGCCACTGCGCATAGTGGAAGAGATGTCTTGTTCGTGTCCTGTCCTATCATGTCCTGGCTCTGTCCTTTTCGTATTTTGACCTGGTCCGCGACTAGGGTCAGTTGGTGCACGTGAATTATGAGCCTGAGATTGGGTGGTGAACAGAAGACGTTAATTTCAGACCACCTGTTACCTCACAACTCCACCGTTAGAGCTTGTCTCACTGAGGTCCACCTTCTATACTTATCCCTGATGTTGTAGGGTTCTCATTAATCTGCGAGGCCAACTATTCACTGCGAAGTGAGAAAGCCCTTAAGCCTTAAGAACAAAAGTGGCCTAACTCTATTGTATACCTAGAGCAAAGTGGCATCTGTTTTAAAAATAAAACTTCTTTGACGTTTTGGGATATCAGTGCTCTCCAACGTATGTAGAAAGACGTAAAATACTGCATACATGTTTCAGTTGCACTGTTATCACTGTGCACTGTAATGGTGATCTGCCTTATTGACCTGAAAGTCCTTTTTTCCAATTTAAAAAAAAAATCTTTTTAGATTGGTTGTGTGGCGATCATCGATACACGCCTTGGTTTTTTTATAACGTCGATCACCTCCCGTCAACCGTTTAGCACGACGTTTTCAAAACCTCTTGTAGTTCAGTGATTTTCTCAATTCACTGACTATAGTTTGGTAGATAACATACATTATTATATATGCAGGAGTAAGCATATGATTGGGTGGCAAAATACTCACGAAGCTCTGGAAAAGAAAAAAAAATGTGGAGCTGCAAGAAGATTCTAGTGTGTTCTGATGCTCTGACTGAGTAATGGCATTGGATCACTTGTATTCTTGGGGGTCCAAGATTATCTCCCCTTTCTGTCCCCTTCCGGGTATGGTACGATGACGTACAACTACGCTGATTTGAGCAGTTCCGGATTTAACGCAGTGAATTATAGGTGGTCAGTAGTGGCTAAATACGTTAAACGTATAAAACATCCTGGCCAGCTGGATGTTTCTTTTCTTTTTTTCCCTGGCAAAAGAGATGAAGAAGGACAGGAAAGGATTTGGGAGAAGAAAATTAACAATGTAGGATGATGCTGAGTGAGGATGCTATTATAAAGGGACGGTGCTGAGCATAAGTTATAAAATGAGGACTATGTTAGGCCTGGGCAGGGGGTGGGACACTAGTGAACGCAGAATAAGGTTTAGATAGAATCATCCTTAACGAATGCTATTTTAAGTGGGGTGGGTGTGATAGTAAGCATGCACATAATATATTTGTGCAAGTTTGTTTTTTTTTTATTACAAATTATGCACGGCATTCCCCCTCATTGCTTCAAGTTATATCAATTTTTTATTTTAAAAAAAATATATATATATATATATTAAGTGTAGGGTTAATCGTGTCTGCCGTGGAGACTGTCTTTCCAAGTGCAAATAATATTATTAAGTTATATAGAAGAGTTAAGGGACAGGTTTGAATGATTATCTGTAGCTGTCTATTCAAGCAAGCCATTTTGTTATCACTAACAGTCTGCAAGAGCCCCTGTAGCAGATGATCATTACATAAATGTATATGCAACGCCCGTAACGATCTCCAGTGGTAAGCGGCAGTTTGGACCTATCTGCTCACTTTTCTCGAACTTCATTCGTATGTTTTTGTACTACATACCAGTGAATAGTATTTATTACCAGCCGAAGTGTATATAATGCAGTTGATCCGCTTTCTCGCTACTCCTAGTGACTGTCTACACTGGAAAGCACAATTCGCTTCTTTCTGAACAAAATTTCCCTCTCTCGAAAACTGCGATTAAACGAAGTCTACTTTCTGAACGTCCTGAAGAGCGACTGTGTGGTTGCATTTGTCCAGTTGAGCTTGAAGTTCATGTACAGTAGGTCTTCCGCTGACAGGACCTGGAGAGAGGAAAGAAAAGAGTGAAGGCGAAACAAGGTGACTGGTCAAGTAAAGGGGGTGAAAGACAGTGTTAGAATGTGAACTGTAGAGGGACTCTAAAAGTTGAGGCAGAAGGAATTTAGGGGCCGATTGATTCAGACAAGCGGAAGGAGAGACCAGGTTGGGACAGAAAGGTCGTTAGGTCGAGAAGGGGAGGGAACGGATGAACCTAAGGGTTGAAAATAATGAAGCTGAGGAACGAGGGGGAGGGGCAGCCAGTTGAAAGTGAAAGAGTGAAAGAAAATATGGAGAGAAAGATACGAGAAGAAACGGAAAGGTGAGAAAACAAGAGATGTGAAATGGTTATAGGAAGAGGATAGGGGCAAGGATCTAATTGCAGATGGGGGAGTAGGGATGAAGAGTATGAGGATTTGAAACAGACAGAGCGAGTAGCAGCGTGGTGGTGCAGGAGGGGGAAGGAAGGTGGTTGAAGAAAGAGAATGGATGGGGTTTGAAGCGATGATGAGGAACTGTAAGACAAGAGATGATTTCAAGGGGGTGGGGTGGGGTGGGGTGGTGGGAAGGAGTTGAGTTACGTTTTAACACAGATACAGAAATGATAGCTATAATTTAGAGCGAATGAACATGACGAAAAAATTACCAAGAGAGAGGCGAAATTGCAAGTGTGGTGGCATTTGCGAGAATGGTTGGAAGGAAGCAAAACCTGCGGTTTCTTTAAGAGATTCAAAAGATTTCCATGTCTATAAGGAAATTTAAGGGACTAGAAAGGGGGGAGGGGGAGGATTGGTGTCATGGGTTGTTCCACCTGTAGATGTAGTTGGTATGTGGCTGGCTAGTAACACACCTGATTACTCCTGAGAAATGCTGGCGAGATGAGCTTCTCTCTCAGACCCATTATTACATACAGACTACAGAGTACTGAGGAGGGGGCCCTAACCTTGGAAGACAAGAGCCGGAAAAAAAAAACACAACACGGCCGATGGGGGAAGAAGAAGGAGGTTG